>VDFB02270651.1:156666541-157266541 GCA_007258455.2 Sequoia sempervirens
GGAGGGAGAGAGAGAGAGAGAGGGGGGAGGGAGGGAGAGAGAGAGAGGGGAGGGAGGGAGAGAGAGAGAGAGAGTTCTCTCATTAGGGTGGGAGGGAGAGACCTGAGAAAGGGAGGGGGGACCTAGGAGGGAGAGACCTAAGAGAGAGAGATAGAGGAAGTGAGAGATATACCTGAGAAAGAGAAAGGGGGTGGGAGGGATAGAAAGAGGGATATAATTGAGAGGGGGGGGAGAGAGAGGGGGTTGTACCTAAAGCCTAAGCCATAAACCATAAAGCCTAAACCCTAAATCCTAAACCCTAAACCCTAAACTGTAAAGCCTAAACTAGAGAGAGATGGGGGAGGGAGAGAGTGTGAGAGAGAGAGGGAATGAGGGAGGGAGAGATAGAGATGGAGAGAGATAGAGAGAAGTATATAGGGAAGGAGAGATAGAGAGGGAGGAGGAAGGAGGGAGAGAGATATAGAGAAGTAGAGAGGGGAGGAGGGAGGGATAGAGGGAGAGAGAAGTGCGATAAAGAGAATGAGAGGGAGAGGAGGGAAGGAGGAAGGTGGAGAAATTGAGAGAGAGAGGAGGGAGGGTGAGAGAAAGGAAGAGAGGGATAGGTTAGATAGAGAGTAGAGAGGGAAGGTGGTTGATATGAAGAAAGAGAGAGAGAGAGAGAGGTAGAGATGGATAGGTTAGATAGAGTGAAGTAGAGAGGGAAGGTGGGTGGAAGGAAGAGAGAGGGGAGAGATAGAGAAAATTAGAGAGGGAAGGAGTGAAGGAGGAAAGGAGGGAGGGATGGAGGGAGAGAGAGAGATTAGATAGATAGAAGTATAGAGGGAAGGAGAGAGTGTGAGAGAGAGTTCTAGAGCATAAGGGATAAAAAATGAGTGAGATAGAGAGAGAAAGATGATACAACTTGTTGAGTACTGAAATTTGACCTCCTGATTATCGAAATTTGACATGTTTACTAAAGTTTGACTAAGTCTAAAATTTGTGAGATCTTCCAAAAACTAGAATTTTCATTATAACTCCTAGAGATCCAAAACCACTCTCAAACATCCTGAAACTATATACATGAAATATAACTTAAAGTATAAGAAAGTAAACATCCATATGTAAATTTCAACTTATACTTAAATGTTTATTTCATGTATATAGTTTCACTAAAAGATAACAAGAAGAAAGAGGAAAAAAAAAATTAATGTAGACCAAAATGTGAGTGTGTTATAATGCGCTTGCATTATGGTAATGCTTTTTTGAATTAAAAAATGTGCATTTTTTTAATTCAAAAACGTGTGTTTTTTGAAATTCAAACCATAACACGCTCGCGTTTTGGCTTGGTAATGACCAAGCCTAGGCTCGGGCATTACCAACCCATAACGTGAGTGCATTTTAGTAAAACACGCTCACGTTTTCACTATTTCAGGATGAAAAAGTGAATTGGCCACTTTTTGGCCCCCCATCTTTCTGCACCCGCCTAATCCTTACACTTCCTTGGATACCTAAATTAAATCTTTAATCAAATATTATTTTTTCTTAAAAAAAAGTATAAATATATATATAACTATTTAAAACCTTAAAACCCATAAACATAAAATAGATAACACTTTTACTATTTTTTTTACCTCTTTAGTTTTAATCATTTTTAGGCTCACTTGCACCATAATAGAAACTACATTTCCACCCTAGAAATTGCTTAAATTTTTTTTTTTTTCATGTATGCAGATAAGAGTATACAAGGAACCAAATAAAATATGTTAAAATAATATTTAATAAAAAAACTAAGACATCCAAAGCTTTCCTCACAAACCAATGTCTCTTTAACTTTAGAATCAATCACAAAATGAACCAAGGGATACTAAATTTCTAGAATTAAAAAAGGACATTCTATAATTTTGTACTACTACTCATATTATCTTACCTTCTCAAATTATTTTTATAGACAATAGGATAGTTGAACTGTGTATGACGATTGATATTTAATGCAATATGTGCACATACCCAACTAATAATAGAACACATAACACCATTTTTTTTACCAGAATTCCCCTCTTCTAACCTATCATATGTAGTTATTTTTCTAGCATATGTACTTCAAAAGATGTAGAGCAACAATTGACCATTCCAGAGTAAAATTTATAGAGGGAATAATTTGATTAACAATCAAAGCTAAAATTCAATTAGAACATGAACACAACAACATTAAAGTAGACCACTAACTAATGCAATTTATAACCCAATATGTACTCATGGTTTCTACCAAGTAAGACAACTTAAATGAGAGAGAATGACCAAAATATATAATGCATCGAAGTAATCTCTTAGTATGAATATAATTTTGAACCATCAACTACTTAATTAATAGGATATAGTTACACTAGCTAGACACTACAAGAGTTGATGGATCTTATTGTTGCAAAATGGTGTGTCCCTTGGTCTTCCTTGTCCAACATGACACTTGGGTTTGTGACATAGCTTAATCACCTCCTGTGGATCTTACATAAATCTGGCAGTTGTATTGAGCATTGACAGGTCAATCTTTTGGTACAATAGTAACCATCGATATAACAATTGGTATCAGAGCCAAGGTCACAGGTTCAAACCCCTCGCTTGCACTGTTGGGGATTTTTGCAAGATGGTGTGTCCCTTGGTCTTCCTTGTCCAACATGACACTTGGGTTTGTCACATGGCTTAACCACCTCTTATGGATCTTACATAAATCTGGCAGTTGTATCATGCATTGACAAGTCAATCTTTTGGTGCAACGACAACCACCAATGTAACACTTATTGCATGTGAAATGGAAATGCATGAGTAGTATTGAAGTAGAAATAAAATCACTATCTCATGCATAATTATTCCTAGTGGTTGAAAACATAATTTTCAACCAACACATTTATAAATAACACAAAAATGCATGATAAGGGAGAAAACGACATGTAATCATACTATTGAATGTCATCATCACTTATAAATTCAAGTTGGTCTTCTTTAAATGTAAACCTCCTTTTTCTTAAACACTTCGCCTTTATGAATTTGTATGGCCAGTGTTGGGGAACTTGTAAAAACCCCTTCTAAAATGGATGGTATTTTTGCGATTGTTTTCAGTTCGATACCTGTACCATTTTTTCAAATATGATTCATTTCATTGCATAGATATACTTTAGACTGATATAACTTTCATACTAAGCATGAATATGGATCATTCATATAGATATTTGATCTCAGAGATGTATAGTAGCTATATGATTTTTACAATATATATCAAACTATTTGGTAACAAAAATTTAAAGTGTGTATAAAATGGAATCTCAGACCTGGTTATTGTCATGCCAAGCCTGGGAATGACCAAAATCAACTTGCAGATGAGATATATACTCTGAATGAAATTCACGTCTAGCCTCCATGTCCTCATACCACCCTCATATGAGTAGGAAACACCTTCAAAACTTCACGTAACTACTCAGAGAAAGTCCACTTCCAATATAAAGTAGGTATTATATTGTCTAAAAGCTCACAACCCCTTATTATATGGTCATGCACTCAACTACAGAGGTTCCACAGCTGCAGTTAGATGAGTAATGGTAATACTGGGAATCCACATCCTCCTTAAGAAGCTCACGATTTTCCACCAAACCCTCATGATTATTCTATAATCCACGACTTGGCTTTGTGAATGGAGATTGCACAACATTGAAGTTTCCTGAAGACTCATGTTCCTTTATTCCACGCCCAACATGTCATCAACAAGAGATGATCTCTATATATATGATAATATGGCAGCTCAACTGAATGAAAACTCTCCTTAAACCTAGATGCAAACTCTTAACCCAAGCAATATGAATATATAGATTAAAGCTCAAGAAGGATATTGCCTAGCTAGAAAATAGAGAGATGTTCACCCAATACACAGTCCACAAATGTAACCTTTGCAACGATACTCACAAACTGAATAGAAATCGTTTTCTCCATTTTTTCTCGATAGGAGACCTACAAAATTGCTTAATCACCCAACTGGAAGATCTAAGTGACCTCCCTATAAAACTAGCTAGGGTGGAATCATTTCACCACTGAAACTAGTTGCCCTAGGGTTTCCATTCCCCAAGACCAAGAACTCCAAGAAGCTCTCCAAAATAAAAGTGAGATAACAAAACAAGCATAAAGAAATGAGCTTCGAAAACCACTTTAATATCCTTCACTTTATTTCTTGCTCAAAATAATAATAAAGTGACTTTATTAAGTTACTTTTTAATTTATCTCCAAAAGTCACTTTATAACTTATTTAATTAATTATTGAACATTAACTTTTAAAATGTACTTTTCCTGCCAGGTAATATTAAACAATTAAATAAATTAAATCCCTTTTCTTGACTATAGCCTATGGGAATTAAATAGACTAAAATGTTCACCCGGTTGATCATTGAGAATGGGACATTACATTGGATGATACAACTGGGTTAAACTCAACATTACATTGTTAAATGCTTATGTGTACCTTTGACAAGTCCAAACACCAACCAAACTTCACTTTGACCCCTCCTTAAGGTAGTACAACACCCATTTCTCATGTATGGCAACTCATAAATGTTGTACATCTGCTTCAAATGAATATGTTTACTCTTTATAAGAATTTGATTCCCATTGGAAAGTCAGTGGTTGAGGAAGACTTGGATTTTTCAAGGTTGTGTTGGATATTATATGGTAAGTTGTAAATTGTACACCTAGGTAGGATGATCATGAAATAAGTAAAATAATATATTTTATATTTAAAACTTTTCCCTCTACAACTTCACAAATATAGCACTTCAAAATTTTCTAAAACCAAAAACATTTATAATTCCTTACTTCAATTTAAAGAACAATAATCTATAGTTTGCTTGCAAACCTCCAATAAATTATTTAATCTTCAATTTTTAGCACCTAGATAGCTTTTTTTGAAATTTCTCCAATGGAATTTGATGGTTTTTGTCCCCAAATCCCAAATCTTTAGCACACTGTCGATCCCTAGCTAGAATTGCACTGCTTTCTAGGTTTACTTCTATTAGGAAACCTTCGAGGTTTTCATCCCTTTGGTGAGAAATCTGACCACGGACAAAAATCTCCAAAGAGAAATTAATATTATTTTGAATAATGCAAATGAGCTCACAAAACCTTTTATAACATTTCCAAAAGATTTTATGAAAATATAATTGTAGAGGAGGGGGACCGACTACTCCGAGACTCTAGGTCATGGGAGGGTCTTAAGCAATAGGCTGCCCTAATCTACCTCTACCTTGCTAAGTGTTTCAGAAAGGTTGAGAGCTTAGGGTTGAAAAGGAAGAGCAATTTGGTTGGTTTCTATTGTCCTTCTACTAACCCAAATGTTTTAGAGGGCCAAACGAGCTTATTCCTAGAGTTCAATATGTGGCTCAGACAACTCACTACTTGGGGACAATAGCACAAAACACAGACTCCAGTGCGGCGTGCTGGCATCTCAGTGGGGTGCTAGCATCCATACGAATAGAGGAATTATAAGATAGATAAAAACACTAAAAATGCAACTAAAAACCTAACTAAGAGATTTTATGCTATACCAGAATATAAAGGAAATATAGGAATGAAGTACAACAAGAAGAATACTTTAACTAGATATGCTTTAATTGAAAAAGGAAGGATGAGAAGATAGTACCAAACTTCGTGCAACCTGATTCTTTGGATAACTCCAACCGAGAAGTACCTACTCATAGAATAACGAGAAAATGTTGGGGTTGTGTTTAGAGGATTGACTTAGTTAGTCACCCGCTTTGGTGTTTCCACCTCCATAGACAGCCAGATAGCAATGATTGTATAGAAAGATGATAAGGAGAGTGTAGAAATGGAAATACAAAGCAATAATCAAACAAAAATATGCTGCAATACAAATATGATAATGCAAAGTGAATGAAAATGGTGGATATCACCTTCTCAACCACATGCACTCAAGGAAAATGGAGGAAGGAGTGAGCTTGCAAGCTTCCCAAAGCCAATGTTGTCGCAACAATGGGGAGAGGGAGCCAAGAATGTAGAAACTTGCAACTTCAATAGTGGTGGTGATGCTTGAAAGTGTTGAGAATGAAGTAGTAAGCAAGTGTGTAGAGTGAATTCGATCAAAAAGCTACGTAGAATGTAAGGATAGGCAATTTGAATGAAAAGAGGCAAAAAACCCATTTGAAGTCGATCAAGGGAGTAGCAAACATTACACTTCATGTCTAATGGAGGAGTGTAACGCCTCTACAGGTTCCAAAGGCAGGAATCCTATAAGGATGGAAGCACGCCATGCTAGCGTCCCTGATAGAAATTCCCCCACCAACACATAAATGAGTTTCCAAGTGGACAGGGAAAGGTGGAAGGTGTATGGATTGCATCATCAGAATTAATTCTCTAAGGTAGGGGTAATGTAAATGTGGAATTTGCCTAGGGGTGCAAATTCATTCCATTAGAATAATATAAAATCACTTTATAAATTAAATAAGCCATATTACTCCAAAAAGTGATTTATTTTAATATTTAAACATTCTCGATGCTTAAAGTCACTTTATTATCATCCAAAATTAAAAAAATTCAATTCTCATTCAAATGAGCTATTATACTAAGGTTCCCATTAAATTATTTTAATAAAATTAGCAACCTTAGTAAAAATAATTAAATTATAGCTCATTAATACATCTAAGTTGCAAAAGTTGTCGAAAAGCATTAGAATCAAAATCTGACTACACTGGTGTGATATTGATGATGAATAATGAGAATTGGACCTGATCAGGTGATTTACTATAAATAGATGCTCTCTCAGAGAATCTTGGAGAATGCACCATAAGCCAAAAATAATTTTGAAAAGTGTCATCTAAGTCCTCTAGATCATTTGAGTTCACTGGTAGCATCAAATAACCCCTTCAATAAGTTTGACACACACTGAGAAGGTCAGAGCCAATTGTAGTACAAGAGAATAGAAAATAGGGACATTACATGGTGGTGAGAAAGAGTAGTAGGAATAACCTAGACAACATTGTTATATTGAATGGGGGGACATTAAAAAAGGACCTATAAAATTTAGAAAACACTTCTCTTGCTTTCCTAAAAAGTAGACCAAAAAAACCAAATCCATTTATTGTCAAGTTTACAACACATTACCAAGACTCGTTTTAGGCTTTTCTTCTACTGAAACAAATGACTTGAGCACAACCTGCTTCTTTACAACCTTGAGAATCTAATCTAGTTGTTCTGGATGATCCTAAAGATATTCCAATTGAGATATTTGTATCTTAGTCTTCATCATGGAAGCTACAATGTCAAAAAAATTTGAAGATGGATCTTGATCAAGTGGCATAGTCTTCTCATATGAAGGTTTGGGATTGGAAGTGGAAGACACTTCTTTTCCTTCTTTGTTTTATTTTTTTCTTTCTTCTTCTCCTTCTTGTGCTTTGAAGCACTGAGCCATGTAAACACAAGCGTCGAAACATTTTCATGATTCACCATAGGATCCTACTGACGGTATTCTTCTTCTTGTTCTTGATTGACTGGTTCTTTATCGAAGTATCTCACTGTGGAGTTTCCATTGAAGTTGTCCATTTGTGGTAAGACAACGTTCAAACTTGGTGTTGGTACAAAACTAGAACTAGGAGCAACTTCAGTGTATTCCATGATTTGGTTCATCCTTAGATTCTCAAGACATGTGGATTTGATATGTGCATCAGTGTCATGGAAAGAACAAAAGACTACATTGTGTGCAGCTTCAATCATTGGTCTTGATGGAGGTGTTAGCAACCATGGTTGAAGATTATCTCTCTTTGGCTGGTACAATTGTTGAACTAGAGATCTAATGGAATTTTTTTTCATCAAGCTACAATTAATCATATCATCCTCCAACTTGATGGCATGTTCTTGCACACTCTTCAACTTTGTTTCTTTTTCTGTCTTGAGGAAGAAGGCTATCTCTGATGGAAGAGAACTTATGAAATATCTTATCAGAATCTACGGTGATGGATCGAGTGTAGAAGAAATTCTTGTAACAAGACAATTAAATCTTTCTACAAAATCCCTCATGTGCTCATTGTGCTCCATCTTTGAATTTGTAAGATGGGTGAACAATAGGTGACTATCTTCAACAGGCTTGAATCTCACCAAAAATTTCTCACTCATAGTTGCCCAGCTTGTGATACTGCCTGGCGCTAGGTGATTGAACCAGTTGGCAGCATTTCCCACAAGAGTCTCAACAAAGAGATGCACCGCAATGTCTTCATGTGCCACAGTGCAAGCCATTGTGAACACAGAAAAATGTTCCTCCAGGTGTTGAGTTCCATCACCGTGAAACTGGGGAAAGCGCTTCCTCGACCCTTTAGGTAACTCATGATTTACCTGAAAAGCTAAAGGTCCAATGTTATTACCCCAAGGTAATGGGGGTGGACATCACTGATTTCTATCAGCATTTCCAACATTGGCATTGTTATCACCCATTGCTTTTGTATGGATCATGCAATAGGATGCCAAAGGGTCATTCCATGTCATAAAAGCATTATATTTTCTTGAAGTTTTATGCCTTGTACCTCACAATGGGTGCCAAAAAAATTTGGTGTTTCAATTCACACCTCTGGACTGCATATTGGGAACGGACAACTATGCACAATATTAACTGCTCTTCAAATTAGGAGGGGAAGCTCCCTCTTTTGTTGTTTTGCATAAAAAGTAAAGTAATCTAAATTCCTATCTTTTTTAACTCGACTGGTAAAGGAACAAGGTTATAAAACCAAATACATTTCAGCTAAGGTTGTCTCTAGTTCCAACTAATCTTAACTACAACTAAGCTAAACTTATAACTATCAGATCTTAACTACAACTAAGCTAAAGTTATAACTATCCTATCTCCTCAAGTAAAATCATAGTAAAAGGAGTTAGGAGCATTTGGGAATGGTTGATGATAAATTCTATTTTAGGATTCCTAAAGAGGTGAAACACTCTATCTGTGGTGTAGGATGGAATAAAGGTTATTGGAAAGAAACATGAAATGACAAGCCAGTTCTCAGGATTCCCAAAGAGGTGAAACATTCTATCCGAGTTGTAGGCTGGAAAGAATATTACTAGAAACAACATTAAACAATAATCCTTATTTATAAATTCCCAAGGAGGTGAAACACTCTATCTAAGGTGTACATTGAAAGGAAGATTATGGAAACAACAATAGTACATCTGGGACAACAAATTAAATTGATGAAACAATCACACAATAAATGATCAAACTGGCTTTATAACATAACACAATGTGAACAAATACTGAATAGCAATATTGTAGGCAAAGTGGCACAACAATTTGTTATCACAAGAAAAAAATAAAATACAATGAGCAAAGTGCTCTTATTTATAGAATCTCAAAGGAGTAGGGAACCCTAAAATCTCTTTGAGTTAACGTTTAGTCTTTCCAACATGCAAGATTTATTCTTGTCTAAATGTATGCAATTTAATAGTTAACTGGAAAAACTACCTCATTTAACTGGTTCTAAACTAAACTAATTGGACTTGCAAACATGCAAGTCTTATTGATATGAGTCAACTGATAACCAACATTAGATAACTGAAACCTAACTGAAAGTTCCACCTCCACCAAAAGATATTCCCAAAGAAGAGATAAACATGCACGAAATCAACAATCTAAACTCAAGAGTGATGTTGATTTGACTGTTGCCTTTGACTCTATCCTTGGTAAAATTGTGGGATTTAATTGTTTGCCTACTCCAAGCCATCTTGAGCAATCATATCCTCCAGGAAATTGTTGATTGCATCTTCTTTAGGCACTTTGATACTATCCAAAATAATAGACTGTTGGCTCAATGTTTTCTCTCCATCTGTGATCAACTTCAGAAATTCTTTAACCTCCTTAGTTATCTTGTCAAAACTTGTTGACATCACAAAAAAATGATTCAACTTGGATGCCACAGGATCACCATTAAGACCATTATGAACCAAATCCTAGAATTTTGCTTGCATGACATCAAGATCAATGTAAGTACCATCCTAATGAAGGTAATGGCATGAGATCTATGTGATGAATCCAATTACAAGCTTGGGAGCACTGGTAATATTATGTTTGATTTCAACCATCTTTGTAGACACTCTTTCATAAGTTTCTACTTTGAAGAGGTGTTGTTCTCTCCAAGAAAAAAGCTTCCTTTTGTCTTCATCTGCTACAACAACATCATGTGCGATTTCCAAATGATAAATGATGATCTCATCTCTTAGTTTGTTCTTTGCGATGCTCAACTCAAGTTGCTAAATTCCTTGACGAAGATCGTGGGCATTGGACCTTAATTGGTACATCTCCGCAAGAAGGTATCTGCCCCCGATAACAAAATCTTCAATCTAGTTTTCCAAAAAAAATCCATGATTGACCAACTAACCCAACTTTTGCTAATCTACAGGTGATTCTAGAAACTGTGGAAGAATAGCTGCAACATTTGATGTCCCATGAAGAAGATCTGAGATATATTGTCGCAACTGCCTATTTTTAGCCTTGAGGGATAATTTATCGTCTTTGTCCTTCATCACTCGCTCCTAAAGATTACCTACAACTACCTTAAAGAGGCTCATGTCCACGTGTTGAGTGCTTCTACCAAGGTTGGCTTTGACAAAGGTAAAATTACCAGTCTCAACCTCATCCAATCTCTTTCCCTTCAATGGTGTAGCAACCTCAATGACAATCTCTGCATCAAGATTTTACCCTATGTGCACTTATTTCTTGATCTTGTTTGATGTTTCTTGATAGACATTGCAAAACTCTGAAAAATCTAGCTGATAGGAAGGCTTTCACCTCCTTCTACCCAAATTTTTCTCAAGCCAAGATGAATGATCTATGTTTAACTTCTCTGGGAGAAATAGATGCAGCTATGTCAACTCCTGGTGAATGAACTGGCACTGAGACTCCACGAAATGGTGAATCTGATTCTAAATCTATTTGAATGGGAGGAGACTGAGGAGATAATGGTGGAATAGAAGATAAGAACTCGGCTTCAACTTGTGCTACTGTCTCCACTGGAATTTTTGGCACTTTTTCTAGTTGTTCTCGTTGACTTGAGTTTCCTTTCAAATTCTTCATCTTTCTACTAACCCTGACACCTTCAGGAAGATTCATTATGGCCTTAACTTTGGGTCTTGATCTTGAAATGGAAGGTAGTGAAGAATGTACAATTGGAGGCTCTGCAATTGGGACTACCTTCTGCCTCCTCTTGTCGTCCAAGAAAAGCATATTGGTCTCGACAACTCGGCTTGATAGATCCTCAACTAAAGTGCTCTCTTTGGCATACCAATCTAGTTGTTGAAGTGACTGGTGAGTAATTTGATCCTTGAAGAATGTAGTAAGTAATACTTCTCCAACATCCTCTGACGAACCTTCAACATATTCTAATAAGAAATCAACAAGTTGAGGAAGAGTGAGTTTGCAATAATGGCGCCTGCATACTTTGAATTCATCCTCACAATTGACCCAAAAGTCTTCAAGTGTTGGCTTGTGAGAATGATTTCACTCTAAACGAGTTGCAAAGAGGCCTAAAGGATCATATGAGTGCTTCTTGCTGAGGTACTTGAGATGAAGTTTTGACAATTTGTGGCCCATCAACTTACAATCAACTGTTGATTTGCATTTGTATATGCCCAATCCACATGGAAAAGTGAATGTTGTCTTATACTGATTGCATAGAAAAGAATGAACATGAAATTGTATCAAGAACTTCATGAACATGACTTTGTCAGGTGGGTATCTTGGTAGCATCAGAGGTTCTCCTAAGAAAATCTACATTCTAATGTAGGTGAATGTGGGAAATTGAATAAACCAATTGGCCCAATTCACCATTACTGATATGGCATTGGTTGAAATCCTTATGTGCATCTTGTTGTCAAGATCTCTCACTGTCTTCATCAGAAAATAATCATTCACCTACTTGAAATCCCATTCAACTTGTGAGAAATCCAACTATGGAAAGTATTCATGTACACATTGAACACCAAGAGTCCCAACAATGTTGAAAACTCAAAAATTACCTTGGGAAGCAATCAGATATACGAGGTATGAAACCATATGAAAGTCATGGAACTTAAGAAATCTCGTGATCTGCTGGTGAAGAACTTCACTAATCAACAACGCCCAATCAAAATGTTCTTTATTATTGATGAATTTCAAGAGATGACATAAAACATCCATTTCCGAAATCTATCAGCTTCTTCTTGGCCTTTGATCCGGTTGAGCAAGGTAATCAGGACAACAAATATCTCATCTTTGAAATCTCCACGCCCAAACCTCTTTGGAAAATTGGTTTGTTGCTCCTTCAACCACCTTTGAGTGATTCTTTTGGGATCTATCTTTATCTTCCTGCCATATGTTGTCACATTCATCCATGACTATGATGCAATTATCTGTATAGGGTGTAATGGCGAAACACTTTTCAACATCTCTCTGCTTGAGTCTGCAACAACTCGCCCATCTGTTGATTGAATTTTTCATGTAGAACGATTATAATGCTTGATGCATGCAATGAAAAAATTGAGATCAAATATTGTAATGGGAATAGAAGCTGCCTCAAACAACCTCGAGTGATCAAGATGATTGATTGTATTACTTTCTACGCCTTCTAAAGAAATCAATTTAATCACTGGATGAACATGGCACAAGTTAGTGTCAAAAAATTTCAAGAAGTCATGAATCAAGACTGATTTGATCTTGTGTTCAGTTGGATTAAATTGCATTATGAAAAATAACTTTTGACTGTAAACTTGGATATGTTCAAAAGAACTTCAAAAAAAGCTAAAAATAGCTCCTAATGAGGCTAAAAATAGCCTATCGAGGGGCAATTTTTAGGAAATTTTCTAAGAAGTGGGTTTTGTAGAGAATGTTGTATTGATCAAACCTAGATCGTCCATTTTCGAAAAAGATGACTTTTTCACCACCATGTAGAAGAAACTTCATAAGAAGGGAAAAAAAAAGCGAAACTTCAAAAAGAGGGAAGTAACAGGGCAATTTTCCTAAAAAATTCTGGAACATGGGTTTTGTCGCCAATGCTATGCTGAACAAACCCAGATGACCAAATTCTGAAAAAAGATGTCATTTTAGCCACCATGAAAATCCTCCAAATTTTAGCCTAAAGTAGCTAAATTTTTTGGAAAATTGTACAGAGTAAACCTAGTTGATCAACTTTAGAAAAAGACAAAAGAAAGAGAAAACCCTAAAATTTAGGGTAGAAGCTTTGAAGAAAAAGTTCTTGAAAATGTGTTATGTGCAACCCGATCATGAATCTTTGAACAAATCTAAAAAATTCCTCTTGCAATGCCTTCAAATCCTGTTTCCATGAGAAAAGATGAACTCGTCTTCAACCTGTGATGGAGAAAATGGAAGCCCAAATGCTTATTTAAAATATTTTACATGTGTGAGGCATCTCATGCAAGTAAAAAACCTAAATTTAGGACGAAGCGATCTCATTGGACCCCATTTAGTAAAAAAAAATGAAGACCAACCCTTCAATAGGCGCTAAAAACTATGTATGCAAGAAAGGATGCAACATGCAAGAAAAATGGTGTAGTTCAAGTTCAGTTTGGAGGTGCATGCTGAAAACTCCATGCTAATTTTAAGTTCAGTTGTCAAATCCCTAAAATTTAGGGTGGCCAAGGCATGCACTTCACTTCAAAAATATTCTTCAAGTCAATGTTGAATTTGGGCGCCAACTTCTCCAATCTTAGAAACTTTTTGAAATTTCTTATTTTTTAGCCTTTGCAAATGTCACTGAAGCCTCTGTTTGATCACTGATTCTGTGGTGCAAGGGCACCATGGAAGCTTAGTTTTGCAAGTTTTTAAAATTGTGTTCTTTTGTTAGATTTTGATGTGGAGGGTCTTAATTTTTCATAAATAAGGTCATAAATGACCATTAGTTATGTTAGTAGAGTCATTGAGTGCATAATGTCATGTTTTTGAAATTTTGTCAAAAATTGCTTTGTAAAAGTTGTAAAATGCAAAAGTTGCAAATTTGTGGAACACGAATGGTCAGTTGGGATTTGAAGGGTAGTTGGTTAGTTTGAGATTCAATTTTTGGTGTGAATGTTTAAATAGTATTGTAAACTTCAAGGCATGGTTGGTGTTGATCAATTTGTGAAAGAATTTCAAATAAAGTGCCCTGTTTCTTTAAAATTTTGTATTTTCCTATAAAATTTATTGTTCCAGGCTAAATAACTTGCTTGTATAGGAATTTTAAGGCTTCAAGTGACATTTTTTTAGTGGAGAAACATCTTAATACCATTTTGGCCTTTGTGAGATTGAAAACCATTGAATTTTGAGTGTTTGGTGGTTGATTTTCTGTAGGCAGGTCAGGAAACTCCATTTTTAAAGGTTTTGAAGGTCTAAAATGTATTTTTGACTCATTCCACCTATTGTATATTCTTTGGCTTAGTGGAATGAGTCTAGTAGGATGTAAATAGGTGAATGGTGTTGATTTTAGGAGCAGGGGAGGCAAGGAGAGTGAATTGTTGTGATGCCCTAGTTGGCAATATCATGAGTTTTGGTGAAATTTGATGGTTTCAAGTTGAAATAGGTTATGAAACTTTGGGGAAGCAGTTTCTAAGAATGTTTTAAGTTTTTGCAGGTCCAATGAGGCATGTTGGAGGCATTGGCAAGGAAAGATAAGTTGTGGAAGCACTGTTTTCAATAAACCCTCCCTTAACCAAGCTTGTTTGAGGGTTTTAAGGTTACTAGTGTTAGAAGGCATTTCTCTGTGATGGATTTGGAGGTTTTGAAGATTGGTAAGTGACTACCCATGGGTTTTTGGGGTTGGAAAGGAGTTTTGAGGGTACTTCCTTTGTAATACTAACCTAATTGGGGTCTAGGACAGTGTTATTGTGTGATTTTGTGGGTGTTGGTCCAAAGGAGTCCTATGAAGTTTTGAAGTATGTTAAAGAGTGCATTAATAGGTGCTTAAAAAGGTTGGTGGTTGGATATTTTGTTAAGAAAATTTGAGAGTTGTGGTTAAGAAACTAGGTTTGTGGTTACTAGAGTGACTAGGTGAAAATTTGAAAACAAGCCTAGATAGAGTTTTGGGGAAAGAAAAGTGGTTGGAATCTCTTTGTATTGTGAAAGTGAATTGATTGCCTCCATGCCCTACATCATACCGAATGACTAACAAATCCAGTAGACTGGTTGACCGTCTCGTTGAAGAGCAAGATCAAAATTGACAAGGAACTTCTTAAGGTTGCAAACCCTAATTTTGACTTCTAGGTCATCAAAACTTTGGGCGCCCCTGGCCAGCAGGGGCACTTTTTCTCATTAGACTATAATTTTTTTTTAGGATTTTCACCATTTCAAACTTGATTTTCACCTCCCTTCAGTTTTCATTTCCCAACACTTGACAAATATCTTGAGTTGGTTGACATGTCCACTGTGGAGCTAGATCAAAATTGAACATGATCTTCTAGAGGGCATAAACCCTAAAAATTACATCTGGCATGTCAAAATATTAGGTGCCCCTAGCTAGAGGGGATCCTT
Organism: Sequoia sempervirens; assembly: GCA_007258455.2. Taxonomy (NCBI): domain Eukaryota; kingdom Viridiplantae; phylum Streptophyta; class Pinopsida; order Cupressales; family Cupressaceae; genus Sequoia; species Sequoia sempervirens. The sequence goes on from VDFB02270651.1 coordinate 156,682,047, forward strand.
TATTACTAGACTTAACCATTTTTACAACTTTCTTCAAAGGATCATCATACATGAAGCAATTTCAAGGATTTGGGTAGAAATATGATCCTCAAGTGGACACCATTCAGCTTTGGCGGTCTTTGAATGCACAACTTCATCCAAGGAATTCAAATTTGTACGATTTTCCATCACGGGATGGATGTCAAATCCATGGTACAAATGATCATAAGGAATTGTATTGTCTAACATTTTTGTCAAGGATGGAATTAGCCTTATAAGGAAGGATTTCTTTTTCACAAGTTTATGAGCCGATTGTGACTACAAAGGTGGAACCCGAAATCAAGTGAAAGTGAACCCTTCATGAGATTCAAAGAGATGATTAAAGAAAACTAAGTATTGAGAAATACTTGAGTGTAAAATACCATTTGATTTCATGTAGATAGTGTAGGATTCACAATGCAAATCATTCAGAATTCACATGTTCGACATGTTGGGAGGCTATTCACCAAGCGAAGGCAGAGTTAAAATTCGAGGAATCATCTAAAGAAGATGGAATTTACGTTCCATCTAATAGTGAAGATAGCTCAAAGGAACTTGATAATCAATGTACAAGCACATTGAATAATGAATCCACATGTCTTGTTCAAAATATGGAAGAACACATTGAAGAAATTGAAAAGTTAATGGAGGTTGTTCAAGCAAGTACAAGTGAAGATCAAGGTATGGATTTGCCAAGTAAAGAAGGAAATCCAAGTTCATCACACGAAGAAGAATTCCTTGCCAAATTTTCATTCACTTTACTAGAAAACATCATTGAGAATGAATTACAAGAGGTATAAAAATCCTTGGGAAGGAAGGTGATCATGGAGATATGCTACAAGCCATCACCGATAAGTCAATGAATGAAGAGCAATTTGAATCGATGCTAAATGCACTTATGGATGAAATGCAACAAGAGAACCCACCAAAGTTATGGAAAAATAAATAACTTGAAGAAATGGAGGTCAAATATGCAATGCAATTCACATTGGTGCTAGATCCATTGTTGAAAATATATGAACTAATAGGTGAAAAGTTCCATGTTTCCGAATTTCAATTATTTTCACCTTTATATCTTGATATTCCCACTATTGATTATAATGTTGATTTTAATGTTGTGAATGCAAGTGGGATGATCCATCATCAACTTTGACCTCCCGACATGTTCAGAAGTGATAAACAAGAACTTTCACTTTCATACGAAGACCAACAGGTTGCATCTCTCCTTGCTTCTAACTATGAAGATTACAAATTTGATGATCATGAATTTCCAAATCATGAGTTTGAAGAGTATGAATTTGATTATGGAAATTTTGGAAGTAAAACTTGTATATGGATTAACTATGGTCCAAATGAATTGCCCCAATTGCTAATTTTGTGTAAAAAATTTTCTGAATTTGAGAATTGTGTTGTGAGAGAATTTTTCTCCGAATTTAAAGATAAATTTGCCAAAATCCGCACTATTACTTGCAAATTGTTGTTGTTCATTTTTAGAAATCATTTGAAGTCATGTATATATTTTGGTGTTTTGAGTGATATTCATCTATTTTCCATAGCTTAGAGTAGGTGTGAATATTTATTCACGCACCGCTCTTTTCCTTTGCGGTCCTTCTTTCCTTTGCAGCTCCACCTTTTGTTTTGGTACCATTCGCAGCTTTCCGGCCGCCGCCACGTGGCGTCCTATAAGAGATTTCCTTCAAGATGCTTCTTTTTCCTTTGGCCAGGCTTCAGTTGCTTGACACGTCTCCTCAGCTTGCTTTTTGTTCAGATGGGGCCCACTCCACAGTTACCTTTGTCGGGAGCTTTCTGCGTGGCGATTCTTCGGGCATTCATTATTTTTGTTCGATGGATGTTGCAACTATTTCTGTTATGCTACTGCATTTCCTTTCCATTTGCTATTGCATGGCCTATCTCTCCTCAGAATGTCCCTGTTGGCATGTTGCCTTTCCTTCTTTCTAGTTGCACTTGTGCTTGGGAATCTTTTTGGTTGGTGACTTCGTTGGAGCATCTTTCTCATTGGAGCCTCCAAGCAGTGGCCTGGCTAATTTAAGTAGGGCTTCTTCATTTTGTTGTTGTTGTTAGATGGACACAAATTTCCTAGCACTGAGAATTAGCCTATGTAGTGTTTGATATTAAATTTGAACTTGCAAACTGTGTCATTCTATTCGGCCTCTCTATTTTCAAACATTTGATAGGACATTAAATTGTGCTTGCATTTTCTGAAATATACGAACATCTATTTCAAGCTTTTATAGCCTTTATGTAGCTTAGCGTAATACAAATCATATTACTACTCTTTTGTGTTAGCTTGTGTCGTATGGGTTATATTATGCAAATGGTTTGGTGTTCTTATGTTTATAGTGCTGTGGAATTGTCTATTTGATATACGCTAGTTACTATCTGGGCCTTTGTTCATGCAATGTGCTTACTTATCTCAGTACTGATTTGGCGCATCGCCTTAGCTTAGATTTATTTATTTTATGTGTGTCTTCATTCCCTTTTCTCCCCCCCCATTAGAAAACGAAGAGCCAACTTCGATAAAATATGGAGGTCACTTAGCTATGCACACAAGTCCCCCAATAGCTAAGTTTCCCATAAGGCTATTGCCTACAAAATTTTGCATCAACAATTCTTTTTCTGGCATGCCCAGTGGGAAGAACTAAAATGTTCACAAACCAAAAGAGTGTATGAGCCATAGGCCCATCACTAGGTCTCAAACCACAAGAATCCTTGGCCTGCTTGTACCACCACTAGTTTCAATCAAGGTGAGAAGTCAACATGCTAACACATCACCTCTGACTTCTCCCCCGCCCCTTGCGCAGATGGCTAGAAATTTTGTAGCCTGGGATGCTAGTAGCCCTTTGATAGCCCCTGTACCACCCGCAATGTGGGCTCCAATCCCAACTTCCGTTTGGTTGTCCCAAAGTTCACTGGGGATGATTCAAAAACTCTAGCGGAGCACTTGCAAGATGTGGCTGATGTATGTCTGGTTCATGGCATTACTAACCAGAATGTGGCTTTGCAGTTGCTCGTAGCCTCCTTCAGAGGGAAGGCATTGGATTGGTATCGTACTCTTCCGGCTAATAAAATTGGCACTTGGGATCAACTCGAAAATCCTTTCTAAAAGCGCTTCTCAAATAATGGTGACAGATCTTCGCTATATCACCAGCTGGCTAATATAAAGCGGGATCCTCATGAAGCTTTGGCCGATTTCAATGCTCAGTTTCATTCAACTTGGCAGAGGGTCCCTGTTTGCAGCCGGCCACCTCCAGATCTAGCGTTCATGTTCTATCTGAAGTCTATAAATGCTAATATTTCTGTGATGCTACAATCTCTCGGTGGAAATACCTTCCCCGATGCATATAGCCTTGCCATCACCGCGGAGAACAATCTTATTGCCGCTAGAAAGTTGGCACCGTGACCTATCATGCTAGTGTTCCTGAAATTGACCACAGCAAAACCAGAGGTAGCTTCAACCAGCGCTCCTGCGCCCCCTTAGTCTATGTATGTGTACCCGAGAACGACGCCGAGCTTGGCTCCAGTGCCTAACCCCCTGGCAATTGAGGTGAACAACATGAGGGAGTAGTTGTGAACCGTGACAAATGAATTAACCAGTATGAAGCGAAAACAATATGCCTACCAGAAGCCTGCTTACCAAAACTACCAAGGGGGGAAACCTCCTTTTCAATAGAATCAATGGTTGGATAGATCGTGCAGTAATACCCAAGCTCAACAGAGCAATTAGGTCATGCCCGTGACTATGCTGATGCAGACTGTCTATCCTAGTTCGAGTAAAGAGCTGGTAGCGGGATAAAATAATCTTGTCGAGGAGATTAACCCATGGTGCTTCCCTTGCAATGATGCACACATGCCCCAAAATTGCCCGCACGAGAATTTACAACAAAAGATAACAGTGCAACGTAGTCAAGGCATCATGCCTGATTCTGGAGGTCATGCATATGCCTCTCAAAAAATGGAGAACGCGGTTCTCACCGCTCAAATGCAAGGAAAGTCTATAGAACAGGAGCTAGATATAGCTCCGAACTAGGCACTCTTTTCTTGGATGGAAGAAGAGGAGTCGGCATACCCGAACGACATTCCGGTGACTCAAGCGTCGCAAGTACAGTCAGATTACAATACTTGTTCCAAGCAAAGGCTCACTGGAGAATTCACATCCTTGCAAACTAAAAGGGCACCTAATCCAATGCTTAGTTCATCAGCAACTGTATCATCAGTTCCACAACAATTCGGGGCTGTTGTTCCAGGTTCCAAGAATCCACCTTCTCTGAAAGCAAAAGCTCCCATGGCCACCCCGACAGTTGCCAAATAGCTGGATGTTCTAGTTGTGAGGCAGAAGGACCCAACTACCATGGCTCATCAATCACGAATGCCATTCAATGTGGTGGAACAACTAAAGAAATCTTCTTCTAATGTTTCTTTATGGGATATCCTAGCCATACTAGAGCAAAAGTTGCTATTACAGAAGGCATTATCGAGAGAAGAGGCCATGAAGATGCTTGAGTAGCCCTCAAAAGATAAGATAGCCAATCCAGGCCCAGAAAGAGTTTTGGAAAATCAACCAGTGGAAAATCAGGTCAGAAAAGAGGGTAAGCCTAAGCCCAAGCCTTTCTTTCTAACACTTATCATTGGTAAAAAACTACTGCATAATTGTATGGTTGACTCTGGTGCTAGCACCACAATCATGCCCAAGCAAGTAGCTGAAGCTCTAGGATTCGAATACGAGCCTCTTAAGAAGGGAGTTATGCAACTCGATGGGAATAAGGTTGAAAAAATAAAAGTAATCAAAGGATTGCCTATGACATTGTTTGCTTGCCCCAACATTACTGTGAACCAAGATACTATGCTCATTGATGTCCCTCCTATGTTCGGGATATGTTTGTCTCAAGAATTCACTACAATTGTTGGAGGTTACCTCTCTTTGGACTGGTCGCACCTGATCCTAAGGACCAAACATGGAGCTAAGATGAAGATATTTTTAGAACCTTTGCATTCTGAGCATGTTTTTGATGAAGCCGTGATCAATTTTGAGGCAGCACATACCTCCATTACCCCAGAAGAGATGCCCAATATCGAACTTATGGAGGATGAAGAAGAAATCAGTTCCCGGACTGAGAATGAAGAATCTCTCTTTAATGAATTTATAAGTTCAGATCCTTTTGGAAACTATCATACAACCAGGCTAGGGACATACGTCATACATGAGGAGGATTAGATTATGCCCAGAGTGACTAAGGAGTCTGAGAGTGAAGGGACCTCAGAGTTATGGACCTTGCACTTTGATGGAGCAAGATGCAGAGTAGGAGTTAGTGCCAAAATATGTTTGGTATCTCCATCCAAAGAAAAGACCCTAAGGTCATACCGTTTCTAGTTCGTGTACTCGAACAACGAAGCAGAGTATGAGGGCCTTGTCCACGGCTTGAGTTTAGCAGAACGAATGGGTGCCAAGCAAATACAGGTGTTCGGAGATTCAGAATTGGTGGTTAATCAAATCCAAGGGTTATCAACTGCCAAGAATGTTTGTATGCGATTGTACTGACACAGGGTCTGGGACCTGATTGAAGGCTTCAAGGCATTCAACATCCAAGCCGTACCTAGAGAGTAGAACTCTGAAGCAGACCGAATGGAAACTGTCAAATCTCAGTTTGAGCCAGCTTCTGAGTTAATTGATAACAAGCATTCAGTACAAGTGATCGTGCGGCCCACAATCCCAAATAATGATCAAAACTGGCAAGTGTTTGATAGTGATGCTCATATCGCATCATTTCTCTAGTTGTCTGGAGAATTTTTTAACCAATTATAGCCAAAGATCACTGAGGCCTATGAAGATCAAGTGGTCCAACTTAAGTCAAACAAGCTTCCCAGAGGTTTGGTTACTCTCGAGAATCTATTTGATTCCAATGATGTGAGAAAAGACAAGAGAAAGCTTGTAGCTGACAAAGGCGATTACGCCAATCTACACATGGGAGAAGATAAAAAGCTTAAGGTCAAAAAAGGAGTCTCACAAAAGAACAAAGAAAGGTTGAAATATTTTTGCGAGAAGTATCCAAATGTGGTAGCATGGTCATATGAGGATCTTAAGGGATATGATCCTGGGATTATCCAACACACCATTGAGCTACTAGAGGGAGAAAAACCCGTGCGTCAAAAGTAGAGGCCAGTAAATCCAAAGATCGAGTCGTTAATGGCTCAAGAATTACATAAGTTGATTGAATCCCAGATAGTGTTCTCGATCAAACATAGTACTTGGGTGTCTAACTTGGTGCCGGTAGGGAAGAAGAATGGTGATATACGACTGTGTGTTGATTTTCGAGACCTAAATAGAGCGTCTTTAAAGGACCACTACCCTCTTCCTTCCATGTAGGTAATTCTGCAAACAGTTGTTGGTTCCGAGATGTTTTCAATGTTAGATGACTTCTCCGGCTATAATCAGATTCAGGTGAAAGAGGAAGACCAGCACAAAACGACATTTACCACCAAGTGGGGAACATATGCTTATGCTAAAATGACCTTCAGACTTTCAAATTCCAAAGCCACTTTCCAACTAGCTATGGACATTGCTTTCAGGGATTTGATACATAAGATCATTCTTATTTATCTAGATGACCTAACATTTTTCTCAAAATCTCCTGAAGATCATTTTGATCATCTCGAACTTGTCTTCCAGAAGTGCCAGAAGTTCGGGATTTCTCTGAACCCGAAGAAATGTGTGTTTGGGGTCCCAGAAGGGAAGTTGTTGGGTTATGTCGTCTCAAAGGAAGGTATTTCCATCGACCCAGAAAGGGTTAAAGTGATCAAAGAACTCCCTCTGCTCGCCAACAAAAAAGGAGTTCAATCTTTTTTGGGCAAGGTTAACTTCATCAGCCGGTTCATACCGGACTTCGCAGGGATTGTTCGACCCATCACATTGATGTTGAAAAGGACCAAGTTTTCAAATGGACAACGGAAGCCAGAAAATCTTTCAAACAGATTAAAGAAGCCATCTCTTCAGCTCCCATGTTGGTTAATCCGGATTTTTCAAAATACTTCCTCATGTATGTCTTTGGTGGTAGCATGAGCATCCCTACTGTCTTGATGTAGAAAGATGATGAAGATAAAAGAGAATTTTCCATCGCCTTCTATTCGTGCACTCTAAAAGATTACAAGGTGAAGTACAACTTTGTGGAGAAGCAAGCCTTTTCTATTGTAAAGGGGTTGAAGAAGTTATGACACCTCATATCGTGCAACAAGGTGATTGTTTGTGTGTCGCACCCTAACGTGCGTGAGTAATTATGGAAGGTGAAATCACTGAGAAGTAGGCTAACTGGATAACCAAGATTCTAGAGTATGACATTGAGATCAAGCCAGTCAAGACTATGAAAGGGAAGGTATTGTGTGAATATTTGGCTGGAAACAATGAAGCAATGACTGAGGTTGAAGTCCCAGAACCCGTGCTGCTGAATGAAGAGAGTTCCAGAGATGATTGGCTGAATGACAAGATTAATTTCATGCAAACAGGAAGGTACCCAACCAACCTCCCCTCATTTAAAAGGAATTTTTATCGACTGCAGAATAATTGCTATGTACTCTTGGGGGGTGTTCTTTTCAAGAGAAACTTCAATAGCATCTTGTTAAGGTGTGTGACACAAGATCAAGCAAAAAAGATATTGGAGCAGTACCACAGTGACCCAGCTAGAGGACATTTTTCAGCAAAAACTATTGCAATCAAGATTATGTGTGTTGGTTATTTCTGGCCGACGTTATTTAAGGACTCGTATTCATTGGTGAGGTCTTGCAATGAGTGTCAGTTTTTTGTTGGGAAAAAGGAAAAATGTTGCCATGCCACTGAAACCAATTGTAGTGTAAGAGCCATTTTCTCAATGGGGTCTCGACTTCATTGACATGATCAACCCAATTTCATCAACCAGAAACAGATGGATCCTAACGGCAACTGACTACTTCACCAGGTCGACTGAAGTTATACCTTTGAAAAATGCAACCGAGGCAGAAATTGTGAACTTGCTAGAGGAACTGGTAGCCAGGTTTGGCCCACCACAAACAATTATCTTAGATAATGCGAGAGCTTTTCTCAGCTCCAAAGTTAGCCAATTTGCACTAAAATATGAAGTCTTCCTAAAGACATCCTCCAATTACTATCCACAAGGAAATGGCCTTGCCAAATCTACAAACAAGAATCTTCTCTGGCTGATCAAGAGAATAGGTTCGTAACATCAAAGGGAGTGGCATAAACACCTTCGGACAACACTATGGGCAGATCATATCACGCCCAAACAAATATTGAAGACATCCCCTTATGAGATGGTATACGGGATGGAGGCGTTGTTGCCAATCTCTATGGAAATCCCTGCAATCCAGTTGCTCAAGTCTCTTGAAATCGAGCAAAATGGAGCGATGGAGGTGTGGTTGGCAGAATTACTTGAGGTTAAGGAGAAATGAGAGCACGCTCTTGAGGCAATGACTAACCACTAGTAGGTGGTAAAGAAATGGTTCGACAAGAAGATGTCTAACCAGGGTCTGCAATGTGGAGACTTGGTGTTCAATTTTAATGAGCGCAAAGCGAAGCCTGGTCAACATGGCAAGTTTGATAGTCTTTGGGAAGGACCATTCAAAATCACACAGTGCAAGCAGCACAACTTGTTCGAGTTGGAAACAATGGAGGGTGAGGCATTGGGTATTCCAGTTAATGGAATACACCTCAAGAAATTCAATTAATTCATCTTTTGCAGTAAGTGTGTAAATATGTATATATTTTCCTTGTTTTGTTAGTTTTGGGTCATTCTTAGTGCTTTCTTAAAATCAACAACCACATTGATGTATGGAAATGAGATAAAATGAAGAAAGAACTAGAATATAGGAGATATATGTATTGTATTGATTATAGAGATATTTACATATGTATACATATTGATGTAACGAGGCCCATAGCCTTGTTCCAAAATATACATATTGTCGCTGACAAGTGTTGTAGAGAATATTTCAAAAAATAAAGGAAAAGAGATCTTCTGGACATCTCTTCAAGAATTCGAGGGTCCGGCAATGGCAGCAGGTGGCGCACGATGAGGAAACACCATCCTCTCAAAATTATCATACCATTGCACCTCGAAAAATGGTTCGATGTTGTGTATCCTCATCAGGAAATGGCAGGCAACATGGACTTTGTGGCGATGTTCCTCATGAGTTTCAAGCTCAAAGCCATGCAAAAAGGGCCTAGTCAGCACAGGTCCTCCTCCCTCAATAAGTCGGCGTAGGTTGTGGATAGATGTGATTTTGTGGCCGATCTCGACAGCTCTCATGATATTCTCCAACCCCTCTAGGTAGCGTTTGGGAAATACCTGCTTTGTCAGCCTTAGAATATTCCTCTTAGAAATGCCAATGTCTAACAGAGAAGCTACAAAGTGGGAACTGATACTGGTGTTCACTCTGTACTGGTCCTCATACTCTACGTAATCTCTACCTAGAACCCACTTTATGGCTTTCACATACAAAAGGTCCTTCATGCCAGTTATGTGTTTCAGTTGCCTACACCTATTTTTTCCTAAGAAGGTGGCTTGGGTCTTCTTGCACGTAAGCCTGATTGGTTTTTCCATGACTACCGCTACTCTCGCCAAGTACTAAAGCTACCAACTATGTCCTAGGGCTAGTTGCTAAGAAATGCTAAGTGCAAATATGGATTTCCAAAATGCCAAGGGGTCCTTTTTATAGATGGGGAGAGGCTTCCCTAATTGAGCAAGGTATGTTTACGTCAGAGGCAAATGGTATGAAAGAGCTCTGACAAGTTGTGTTGCGGCATGCAAAATAATGAAAATAATCAAATGCAATTTCAATTTGTTTGAATTAATCCTTTTTAAAAGGTAGAGAAGGAGCCAATTGTCACCTTAAGGAATGTTTCCGTCTTGGTTAAATCAAAGAAAATATCTTAAGGTGAAGTCGTTGGTTGGTGTGCCCTGTTACGATCAAGTAATCATTAAATGCAAAAGCCCGCGAAAAGATATGCCACTGTTGTTTTGGTACCTTTTCCAAGAAAAATTAGAGTTGTCATATGTAAGGTCACATCTCTTTATGTGTGGAATCCTTTGGAAAGTTGGTGGCTGCTTCGCATGCACGAAAGGGTTAGTGATGCATGGCATAATCAATGTGAAAGACAACATGTACCCTTGCTAATCTGATATTTTTTGAAAAATCAAAAAAGACAGATGGGAGCATCATGCAAAAGGCATCAATTGTGCGAGGTTGGAAAAGCGTGTAACCACCTTAGTCATTTGCATAGATAGAGAAAGGTTTTCAAAAACTAAGCAGCAGAGTTTTTCGAAACATAGGAAAAATGGCTAAAATTGCAGAAAGCTCAACTCAGGCCGTCGCCACTAATAGCATTGATGAACGAAAGATGCAGGTGCCTTGCGTGAATATCTATGCCTAGGTTTCTTATGCAACCTCGGGTATTCCAGGTAAACCTTCATGGCCCTACACTAAGCTAGCGGACTAGAAAATGTTAAAAATAGTTTCTCCTTGAAATCAAGCTTTGGTTTCAGAGGATTGGGATAATGTCTGCGATCTGGAGTTATCTCAGAACCCTAAAAGTTTAAGAGAGGCTACATGCAAAAAGATGAAAAATAGCAGTGATCATTTTCCTAGTCGACTATGGAATTGTGGTCTCCCTCAGTATATGGTTCCTTTGGTGCACTTCTGTCTAGAGATTGTGGTTGTCTGTGCTAGAATTTTTGATGCCAATGTAGGAGTTATAAGTGGTCATAATTTTAGGGTGGTAATCAATCACCAAGCTCTCTAGGATATGTTGTGCATCCCTCTTAATGTTCTTGAGGGTATTGAGGATTTTGATTTTTCTAGGCTACGAAATTACTGGAGGACACTAAGAGCAACACAACAATTTTTCAATGCTGAAACGGGTAAGCATCAGATAGTTCTGTCCCTCCTAGCTTTCCTCTTAGTCTGGCTGCTTTTAAAGCGGGCATGCCTTATGTCTTCTTTATGTTGGCATTGGTGTGTGGGTTGGATATAGATAAGGAAGTCTCGGACTTCCAGATGAGCATAGGCTTTATGCTGAAAAAGAATAAAGAGCCTCTACTAATGGACTTTGTGAAAGTCATTGTGGAAAGGATGTGTCGACAGTTGAAGGGGTTTGAGCCTAGTTCCAAGTTTAGGTATTCTTCTTTCTTGGCCTATATGATTTTACATCAGAACCTGGATTATTTCCAGCAATTTATGCCCTTGGCGGTATTTGATGAAAATGGCGCTAGAAAGCCAGTTTCAACCTGGACTCCTATCCTCTAAAAAAAAATTGATTATTACACGTTTTCAGACATATTCCTAGCTCTGAATTTAAGAGCTTTGGATCAAACGGGAGGTAAGAGGTTTGGGCACTTGACATAGAGTCAAATATCATGGATGAGAGGCCTTGTACCGCCTTGTGATTGGTTCTTTGGTTCAAATTTTACAATGCTCTGCATGCAGGTTTTTGTCCGAGAGCCTTTCCGGCTCCCGCATTTTGTTTCAAATAGGGTGTTGGCCTTGGAGATTTTTAGGCAGTTGTGTGATATTGAAAATGATTATTGGGGAGGAAAGCATCTAACTTCCTATCTGACGATGCCAATCATGTTTGGCTCTATAGCATTGGTCAAGAAGAAGAGTCTGAGGGTGAATAGTTTTGAAGTGGTGTACTCTAAGTTAGGTCACCTTGGATTGGTGATTATCTGTGATACATGGCGCTATAATCTAGTAGGTAATCTGGTAGAGGTAGGCATTAAGATCCCTCACCAGCCTCAGTCATTTTGGGACCCTCAGAGAAATGCAGATGAGGAAATGAGAAGTTATACATCAGCCTCGAACACATCCCTTCTAGCTCGAGTCGACCACCTTAGCTGAATTTTTATCGTATAATGGCCAAGCCTAACCCAAACCATATAATAAATCAATTCCTCTACAACCAATTAGAAAGGCTCGGTTGGAAGCCTAAAAAGATCAAATATTTTTGGATTTATAAACAAGAGATAAAAAAGACTAACGGGCTCTTTCAGGAAGTGGACTCGAACAACTAGTTTGATGATTCTCCTAATCCTTCAGAGTCTAAGAGGTTCGGTGAGGCAGAAAGTACAACCCCAGAGCATGAAGAAGAAGTAGCTCAAAAGACTCCAATGATTCAAGAAGGTCTTGTGCAAGGAGAGACTGTTAGTGGACAATAATTGCAATGTGAGAGCTCTTCAAATACATAGTTGTTGAAGCCAACTAACTCCTCTAGATCGGGGAAGAAGAGGTTGAGCTCTGTCAAGCACCATTGAAGGGTTATTTTGGACCTAGATGATTCCCCGAAAGAGAAGAGACCTCGAACAGAGAAAGCAGGAAGAGGAGGAGAAGAACAACATGATGAGGTAGTTGTATCTACTACAAATCTTCAAGAAACTCAGGTACATTTATCCCCTTCTTCTCTCTCTTCTATGTCTTTAGTTTCCTCCACACCTGCTTCTACCATGTTGCTCACGTCAGTTTTTCCTCTCACTGGTCACCTGAGGCAGGTCAACATTGGTTCCCCTAGGGGTCCCCGTTTGCCTCCTATGTCTATTGCCCCTGAGCTACAAGTAATGGCAATGAATCCTAGCCTACTGAGTCAGTATTTTGTATCTTTGATGCCTCAACGTCAAGTGGCTACTTCCCCGGCCTTTTTCCCCACTATGTATTCACCATCTTAGAGCAGTTAGTTTATCCCACCTTTTTCCCTAACAACTGTTGCGAAACCTAGCAAATCCACTGATACAATAAGCACGTTGTCATTCCCATTAGCAGTTCCCCGGGAGTTTCCTTTTGCTGGTGGATTAGGTATTTCTCCCCAAGAGTATTTCTCCCAGGTGGATGTTTCCAAAAGTGCCCAGGCTAGCCAAATACAAAAAAGAAGGGCGGAGAATGCAAACAAACCTGCAGAGCCCCTTATGTAGACTGTGTTCAACGAAAGTCAAAATTCATTGATGTTTGCGAATGTGACACCCAATTTCATCAAGCCGTTTGGAGAAATGCAACAAAATGATTATTCTGTCAATGTTATAGGACTTGATTTGTGACAGGCTCGTCTGTAGGAAAAAGTAGATTTAATGGAGGAAACCCAAAGGGTGGTGATAACTGATTTCCTCAAACTCAGTCGCCAGATGAAGAAGAAAGATGAACAAATCAATGACCTGAAAGGAAAGGTGGAGATTTGGTCAAATAAGAATAAGGCTCAGGAGGTTGATATCAATCGGCTACAAGATGAAAGGAATTCCTTTGAGAGAAAAGTCGCTGAACTTTAGGCTCTGAGTGTGGAGGTTGTTCCAACCCTGCAGAGAGAAATTGGGCAGCTTTGAGTGACTGGGGCGGCCCTCTGCGACGAATTGAAGTAGGCAAGTGATGGTTTGAAATAGCTCCGGTAGAGTACCAATGATGAGGTAAATGAAATGAATGTTGCATTGGAGTCGGAAACAGAAAAGCTAAAACAAAATAAGTTAGCCATGAAGGAGAAAGAGGAAGAAAATAATGCTCTAAAGGAATTAGATTTCAATCCTAGAGAGAAGCATTATGGAGTTGAAAGAAGAATTGAGCAGTAAGGCTACAGAGGTGGACCTTTTGAGATCCCAGCCTCCTACATCCCAAATGAACCCGTTAGAAATAACCAAAGAACTGCATGCATCATACTAGGATAAGGTTAAGTCACTATGCCTTACCTTGCATCCCACTCTCAAATTTATGGCGCATGCTACCAACTTATGTGGGGTGCTTAGTGAAACAATGCAACAAGTGTAGGAAATGACTTCTGATAGAGTTCTGGAGGCCAAGAAATTGTTGAGAAAATTGTATACCACTTCTGATGAGGCGTTGAGTAGTGTGGGGGTCGAGGACCGAACAACGGCGATCATGAGCGTGAATGTTCTCATTTCTATGTATGAGGCCATCCAGCATGTCGGTGAGTGCAGAGCAAAGCTAACCCAAATTACCTATGATATGTGGGCTAATTTTCCCAACTAACTCAACGAGGGCTTCCATTGCTCTTCTTGGATGACCAAACAGTGGCAGGCATAGAACATATCATTGAGAGGATTGAGGAGAAAAAACAAGATTTATCTGTATTCTAGTCTTTTGATCAGCCTCCATCTGCCACCAATATTGAGAACATGGTGCATCAGTTGGTGCAGCTCTTCTTCCATCTTAAGTCCAAGGAAAAAATATCTAGTGGATTGCCTTTTAAGGAAATTATTGATTTAAACATGGCACATGAAAACTTGCGCACTCTCTCTGCACCATTAGATGACATTTGGACATCCCTTCAAGCTGCCCTCTCCAAGCTGTAAGTGATTAGTCCGGGAGGTTGGACTGGTCTGCAATGCCATGATTTGGAGTTTCTCATTCCACGGGCAAAATGTCCTTGTGAGTCGCCAAGCTATGAATATTTATTCACACACCACTCTTTTCCTTCACGGTCCTTCTTTCCTTTGCAGCTCCACCTTTTGTTTTGGTACTGCTCGTAGCTTTTCGGCTACTGCCACATGGCGTCCTATCAGAGCTTTCCTTTGTGATGCTTCTTTTTCCTTTAGCCAGGCCCCAGTTGCTTGACACGTCACCTCAGCTTGCTTTCTATTCAGATGGGGCCCACTCCGCAGTTACCTTTTTCGGGAGCTTTCTGCGTGGCGATTGTTCATGCGTCTATTTTTTTTTCAATGGCTATTGCAACTATTTCCATTCTGCTACCGCGTGTCCTTTCCATTTGTTGTTGTGTGGCTTATCTCTCCTTAGAATGTCCCTATTGGCATGCTGCCTTTCCTTCTTTCTGTTGGCGCCTACGCTTGGGAATCTTTTTGTTTGGTGACTTCGCTAGAGCATCTTTCTCGTTGGAGCCTCTGAGCGGTGGGTTGGCTAATTTAAGCAGCCCTTTCTTCATTTTGTTGTTGTTGTTAGATGGACATAAATTTCCTAGCGCTGAGAATTAGCCTCTGTAGTGTTTGATATTAAATATGAACTTACAAACTGTGCCATTCTGTTCGACCTCTCTATTTTCAAGCGTTCGATAGGACATTAAATTGTGCTTGCATTTTCTGAAATATACGAACATCTATTTCAAGCTTTTATATCCTTTATGTAGCTTAGCATAATACAAATCATGTTACTACTCTTTTGTGTTAGCTTGTGTTGTATGGGTTATATTATGCAAATGGTTTGATGTTCATATGTTTACAGTGTTGGGGAATTGTCTATTTGATATACGCTAGTTATTATCTGAGCCTTTGTTCATGCAATATGCTTACTTATCTCATTACTGATCTGGCGCATCGCCTTAGCGTAGATTTGTTTATTTTATGTTTTTCTTTGTTCCCTTTTCTCCCCCCATTAGAAAATGAAGAGCCAGCTTCAATAAAATCCCAGAGGTCACTTAGCTACTCACACAAGTCCCCCAATAGCTAAGTTTCCCATAAGGCTATTGCCGGCAAAATTTTGCATCAACGGTAGGTTTTCTTTCTATTGCTTTAGATTAGATTTGTCGTGTTTAGATTAGTCATAGTTTATTTTTTCTTTCCATAGTTTAGGTGGTTGTTTGGTTTAGGTTTCCAATACTATATAACAAATGGGACCTAAGGGGGACTATTTTGATGATCCTGAAACAAAGACATGACAATGGATTTGGGCACTAGCGCCCTAGTCCAACCCTATTTTGGGTCTACCCTAAATTCAAATGTCGGGTCTATGACCATTTTTTGGGTCCCAAGTTGACATCATAAGTTTTAATTACGAAATTCTTGGTAGGAATCTTTGTAGTTGCATATATAAGAATTTTTAGGGTTTCATTTGCAAACTAGATGGACATTGTGATTCATGAGCTTATGTTAAAGTGATCAAGGCATTCATTGTATTTTTGTTGCAGGTTTGATTCCATCTCCTCATGGAATGAAGAGAATCTTCTCTCCATGAGAGCTTCATCATCAAGGTGATATCATTTGTGTTTATCAATCATTTATCATTGTGTTTTTGGCCTCTATCCTATGAGATATGCACTCTCATCTAACAACGGTGTTCGGAAGACTTGAATGTCTCTCTAGGGCTTGACCGAGGAAAGCCTCTAAACACCACAATCCCCTCCCATTATCCTTGTGATTTCAGGTTATAGGTATTAGATCTAGAGAAAGTGGAGTTATAGGGAAGATTGTAAGACAGTGTAGACTCAGGATCTAAAAAGACACAAAACTGTGCGACATTTCGGGACACGGGCGCCCCCAAAATTGACCTCTGCATTTGGATCTACAAAAATAGACTGGACAGTGATAATCAATGATTGTAGAGCTTTTGACATCCTGAAGAATATCCCTCAATGGACTAGGGTTCCCTCAACAGTTTCCTTTGTATCTGAATTGCCAAAAATTGAAGGTACAGTGGAGATCAGTGTCGGAAGGAGATCGGGATTATACAAAAAAAGTTGCATTAGACTTGGGCGCCTTCACCATTGTCCCTAACATTTCTATTTTTTGAACTACGAAAGATAATGAGTTAATGCTCTCTTCCCTTTGTCTTATTTCAATAGCATTTGTCGTAATTCGTAGATTTATTTACTATTTTTCTAAAATTAGGGTTTTAAGAGCGTTAAAAGCACTAGTTAGATACATTATGTGATTACTTCTTAATTTCCCAGCTTCCCTTGTGGGAACCCAACCTGATAGGTGAATCTCCTCTCGAGTGGAGAAGAAAATCAGTTGAAAAGCCCTTGGAATCTTTAGAGGAAATGAGGATTCAAACTAAACCCCCAGATAAGAAAACTAAACAAACAACCCCTCTTTTCCCTACTAAATAGTATTGCAATTAGTTGGATTTCAAGGTTGCAAAAGGTTGTTGCACTTTCAACCACTGAAATTGAGTATGTTGATGCTACAGAAGCTAGTAAGGAGATGATTTGGTTACAATATTTTATGGAGGAATTGGTACAACAACAGGAAGATAGCCCATTATACATTGATAGCCAAAGTTCCATTCATCTTGCAAAGAATCTAGCTTTGCATTCAAAAAATAAGCACATACAACTCAGATACCACTTCATCTAGTCAGTTTTGGAGGATGCACAGTTAAAATTAGTGAAGATTCATACAAATGATAATCCTACAAATATGTTCACAAAGGTCGTAACATGGGAGCAACTAATTTCCTCCTTAGTTTCTATTGGACTTGAAGAATGATAATAGTGGACATGAGAAACCAGCCAAGCCTGTAATCCATTTGGAGCTGCCAGCACAACAGTGTCATTCAGGATTAGTCTCCAAGTGGGATATTGTTAGTATGTGGTGACTAATCATGCAATGTTGTTAAGTTATGGAGTATATTTCCATATTACAATGTATTTCAAAATTTTGTACACTTTTAATGTATCCTTGCCAGGGTTTGGGGCTAGGCTGAGCCCTGAGTGGGGGTTTATGGGTGGAAACCCCCAAGAGTGGGGGTTCAAGGGCAGCAACCCCTGAGAACAGGGATTCGGGGATGGAACATCTCTAGAGCGGGGGTTTAGGGGTGCAGCCCTTGAGAAAACAAATTTAACCAATAATGAAAAATAGCTTTGTAAAAACCCTAATCGGGAAGCTTTGAAAAAGCTTGTTATAAGCAGTTGGGATGTGTAGATCCATCATTGTATTCATGATATTGTAATCTATTTTTCACTGGAAAATAAAATATTTGGTTGGTTGTGTTTCTATGGATGTAGCCCATATTGGGTGAACCAAGTTAAATCTTTGTGTTGATCTCTATTGTGTTATTCTTCATTGTTATTTCTATGTTATTGATTTTCATATAATTGTTAATTTGTATTGCTTCATTCTGCCTAAACCCTAACAATATCCAATAATCTAATGGCACATCTCCTTGCAAATACTACTTTGAAAAAAGATGACATTACATTCACAAGAATTTTAGAAGTTGAATTCAAAACAAGACCATATATCCCTAACAATTTTTATAGTTGGCAAGTGTTCAATGATGATACTAACTTGATAAAATTCCTTTAGTGTGTAGGTCAATATGGAACCCAAGAAATAGATTTCAATGCTTTTTGTGGAAAAAGTGGATGGTAAAGACATTGTCTTTGGCCAAAAAGTGGTGCAACTGAAAACAAACAAGATTCCAAAAGGTTTGGTAGCCTTATAAAGAGTTTTTGATGGGAATAATTAATTTCAATTAAAACAAACATCAGTCCATGTTGATAATCTTGAAGAAGTTAACCTTGGAATTGAAAATTCTCCAAAGAAAGTATATATTGGCAAAAAGATAGGCCCAAAGGTCCGGGAAATGCTTATAAATTTACTGAGAAAATATAATCATGTCTTTGCTTGGCCATATGAAGATCTTAAAGCATATAGAGAGGATCTTTTTCAACATGAGATTCCATTGAAACTAGAGGTCAAGTTGTTCAGACAAAAATAAAGACCTATAAACCCAGTTTTAGCACCAAAAATGCAAGAGGAATTGATGAAACTCAGGGATAGTGGCATAAAAAAGCCTATAAAACATTCCTCTCGGGTCTCAAATTTGGTACCTGTAAGAAAAAAGAATGGTAACATAAGGTTATATGTTTATTTCCATAATCTTAATATTTCCTCATTAAAGGATAACTATCCACTTCCTAATATGGAAGCACTATTGCAGAGAGTGATAGAGCGTGAACAATGGATGGATGGGTTTTCTATATATAATTAGGTAAAGGTTAAAGAGTCAGAGCAATATAAAACAACCTTTACTATCCATGAATTCCATTTGGACTTACAAATGTCGGTACTACTTTCCAAAGAGCTATGGATTAGCCTTTGCAGATTTAATCAATACAACAATGGTAGTT
Source organism: Sequoia sempervirens (assembly GCA_007258455.2). Lineage (NCBI taxonomy): Eukaryota > Viridiplantae > Streptophyta > Pinopsida > Cupressales > Cupressaceae > Sequoia > Sequoia sempervirens. The sequence goes on from VDFB02270651.1 coordinate 156,700,921, forward strand.
TATCAAGATGATTTAACTCCATATTCTAAGAAAGCAAAGGATCATTGTATGCATTTAGAAAAGATATTTGTTAGGTCATTAGAATATGGAATCTCTTTAAACCCTAAGAAGTGTCATTTTGCTATGACTAAAGGGAAATTACTTGGTCATATAGTTTCCAAAGAGGAGATAAGAATTGATCCTGAAAGAGTCAAGGCTATTGAAGGATTCCAATCCCTAAAACACTGAAGGAAATTCAATCATTTTTGAGACAAGTAAAATTTGTATTATTTCTAACTTTGCAGAGATAATAAAGTCCATTATCAAAATGTTGAAAAAGGGGTCAAATATTGACAGGATATCAAAGGCTATTGAAGCATTTTCTTTGATAAAAAAGGCTATTAAGGAAGCTCCTTTTCTAAAATATTTAGATTTTAGTAAGCCATTCATATTGTCTCCTTTGCATCCTTCCATACAATTGTTTTTGTCATGCTACAGAAGAATGAAGAAGGATATGAACAACCAATCTCATTCTTTAGCAAATCACTTCAATGAGCTGAATTGAAGTATGATATTATTGAAAAATAGGCTTATGCACTTGTAAAAGTGGTAAAGTCATTCAAATATTATTTGGTAGGAGCAAAAGTGATTGCCTATGTCCCAAATGCGGCAATAAAATATGTCCTTGTTCAAACTGTGGTTACAGGAAGAAGATGTAGATTGATCAAAAGAATTCAAGAATTTAATATAAATATCCAAATCACAAAATTGGTAAGAGGAAGAGGATTGGCGAAATTAATGGCTGAATAAAATTTGGAAGTTGCACAACTATGTGATGTGGAGAAAGAAGGTAAGATTTCCAATATTGAACACACACTATGGTATATATATGTGGTTCATTGTCTTAGAAATATGAAATGCCCTGATCATATGAATGATAACCTAAGGAGAACATTGAAGCTTCAAGCATTGAGGTATGTTTTTATGAATGGTGATTTGTTTTGGAAAGAGAAGGATGGTATTTTATTGTTGTGTTTAGATGAAGCACAAGAAAACAAAACTCTAAAGGAAGTGCATGAAAGAGTTTATGGAGGACATTTTTCAGTTAGGACTATTGCACATAAGATACTGAGGGTAGGTTATTATTAGCCAAAAAATTTGTTGATGCTCACAAGTAAGTGAGAAAATGTGAAGCATGTCAAAAAAAATTCAGGCAAACTGAGATATCAAGGAGCTCTACCTTTAAGGCCTATGCAAATAGAAGCACCATTTCATCAATGGGGTATTGAATTTATTGGAGAGATAACAGATAAATCAAGTGGGGGGCATAGATGGATTCTTGTTGCTACTGACTACTTTACTAAATGGATTGAAGCAATTCCTACTAAACAAGCTACTAGTAAAGTAGTAATAAATTTCTTATTAGAAAATATCATTACCAGATTTGGAGTTCCAATTAGAATTATCACTGGCAATGGAATGTGTTTCAGATCTGATGAGTTCAAGAAGTTTTGTGAATATTGTGGAATAATAATTTCATATGCTTCCCCATACCATCCTTAGGCTAATGGTCAAGTTGAGTCAAGTAATAAAAGTATAATGAAGATAATCAAGAGAATGCTTGACAACAACAAAAGAGATTGGGATTCTAAATTGAAATTGGCATTATGGGTAGATAGAATTACAATAAAGAAAGCTACTGGAAAGTCACCCTTTGAATTATTCTATGGAACTCAATCCAAAATTACAATGCATAATTTGTTGCCTATTTATAAGTTCATTCTAAAGGAGGATGTAGATATGACTGAGCCAATGGAGGAAAGAATAGAATAGTTGGAAAAATTGGATGAAATCAGAGGTTAGGTACAAAAGAAAAATGAGAAAATGTAGGTCCAGATGAAGTATTTGTTTGATAAGAAGGCCAAGGACAAGAAAATTCAAATTTATGACATGGTCCTTATAAGGAATGCTAGAAATCAAGACAAAGGAAAACAAGGAAAGTTTGAAGCTTTGTGGATTGGCCCATTTGTCATCATAGATAAATGTGGTGAAGATTCATACTACCTACAAAATATGATGGGGTAGATTAGGAATTTCCAGTGCATGGACAATTTATGAAACACGTCTTTTCTTAAAAGGAAACATCTCCCGTGCACAATAGTTTAGGCTTATTCCCAAATTTTGGTTTTTCTTTGCATGTACAGTCTTTTGGTATTTTGGTCTGTGTCTCGGAGATGGCTTCTAGATTCTTGTAATGTCTAAAATAATCCATTCATCCCCAACTAGAGCCATTGTTAGGATTGATACAAATTTGCATAAAATTATCTCTAAAAACCCCAACCTTGAGCTTGTAATAAATTATGTTCTAGTAGCCTATCACTTAATTTGTCACACAAGTTTTCTTGCTTTGAGGTTCTCATTTTCTCCAATAGTCATACGTTTGTTAAGCTCATGCTTATTATTAGATTCTAATATGAAATAACCTATAAGTTACATCTTATTGGAGAGACTACACCATATCGGGAGGAGTTGTTTCAAATTCCCTTCGATATAGATAATTTGCATAAAAAAAATAGACATCATCGAAGAGGCTATATCATATCAAAAGGAAATTTCAAAATTTCCCCCAATCCAATAAAGAAAAAGGGTCAATACTACATAGGCCTGATGAAAAAACATCAAAGGGACAATGAAAAGTGTGCAATGGATTTAATAAATACATTGGAGAGAAAAGGAAACATCAGTAAGACATAAAAATTTTCCCTTTGATATAATAAAGGAACTTCCCTATCTTGTTGGCATGACAACACTATTTCAAAGAGAAAAACAACGATAGTGGGAGATTGATCAATGGTTGATATTTAAAAGAATTAATGATATTGTAGTTGACATAAGAGTTAGCACGAGGTAACATTTATAAACTAGAGTCGAATGAATTATAAGTTGAATTCTAGTTTTATTCAGTCTCTAGAAATATTTGAGCATCCAGGAAAGAAAAAATAAGAACTGAAACTGTGCTCAATGACAAAGGAATTTGAGAAAAAATTGTTGTTTCAAGTAAGTACCTGAATTTGAATTGGTTTTTCCTTGTTCAAATTTAGTGTATCCTAGTATTCAACCTAGTTAAAATTGCAAATAACAATTAGGGTCTAGTTCATTTCGCAAATTGATACTATGGAAAGCACATTTAAAACACCTAAGGCTAAAAGAAAAAAAGTGGAGACTCGACATGCTAATCAAGACTTGATCGATCAATGCCCTGGCTCTAGACCAAGGTCTAAAAGGAGTGCTCAATTGAAACCTAGAGCTGAAAGATTAGAGGATAAACATAAATGTTTGGGTGACATGGATTTTTGATAAAAGGTTATGATATGTTTATATATCATTACAGAAAAATGTATAGGTACCAACATGCATCCAACCCATGGAGATTAAATTTAGGAAGATTGGTGGTACCTAATGTATTTGTTAATGTGGAGCTGATTAAAATACTTGCAGAAAGGTATGACCCAAAAATGTGAATGATATATTTTGTAGATGGGTCTTCTTTTGTTCCTATTACAAAGAATTATATTTTTGTAGTTTTTCAATTGGACATAAGTGTGGACATGAGATTCAAAATTAGGGACCTTTTAGAAGAGTATCATAATATGGATACTAGTTACAAGAGATGGAGATTGTCTTTGCATAGACCATGCGATGAAAGGGATCAACTCAGAGTATTCTTAGATGATGAGCACACTCCATTCTCAGTGACATTATTTGAGGAATATTTTTAGTATACCTACTACTCTATTTGTTAGGTTCAGGGTTTGGATGCCCCTATACAGATGGCAATAGCTCCAATGGTCTTGATAGCTAATGTGCAAAACCAAAATGCAAGGCCATTTGATTATGCTGATTATTTGGCAATCGATCTCAATAATGGCCTCACCTCTATTAATAATAACAATGAATGTATTTATTTCAAGCACTATTCATTATTCATGCATCTCATCCTATATGAAGGGAAAGCCATGGGAGTATGGAGTAAATACATGAGGATAAAAGGAATGGATGATAATGGAAACATCAAGCATATTCAAATGTGGACTACAATATGGGACAATAGATGCATTAGATCACATTATTTGTACTTTGAAGAATATTTTATAAAACCACTTTACAAGCTTCTTGGTCACCCTTGTGAATATAATTTTTCTTTAGAAATTCAGAGATTTCTTAGACCTAACGATAAAGATCAAAGAGGAAAAGTTGATCATAATTGGGGGGACTGGTATGCTTATGATGATTATACCAAGATTCAAGTGTATGGTTTTGAAGGGAACCCATCTCTCTTGCCAAAGACAATTCTAGACAGGGTAGCATACTTGAAAATTGTTAGGCAGATGGCCTACTCAGATTTTATGCATCTCAAATCCTATAACAAACAGTCAATCATACCTAGTACACTTTGCTTTGGTGAATTTTCTATTGTTTCTAATAAAGGATATGAACTTATTGATAACAAATTATAATATTACAATTTACCAAAGGGAAATGAGAGGAAAGGATTTGATCCTAAACATTTTATCAATAATGTCAAATTGAAACAAAAATTAAAAGGATATCAAGATGTACTTTTCATGGATGATGACCTAGTTAGGAATGTTGATAAATACCGTGCAACCAGGAAAATAGATGTATACAATAGAGTGGTGATGGTTGAAGCTTGGAAACTAAAAAATGATTCATCATACCCAAGTGTTTTTCTTGAGGTTAAGGATCCTTCGAAAAGATTGGATAAACTAATTTATGAAACTAAACTAACCAAGGATGTGCCACCTTGTATATTTAATAGAAGAAAAAATGCTCCTTTGGTAGAAGATTTCATAGGGATACAGGCTGAGAACGTAGTTCCACTTTGCCATATTTCTCCACATCCTACTCCAGATGTTAGCTTCTCTATTCAATCTATGCCAAGTGAAGAAGAAATTGAACGTGATGTTGAATATGTAAAAATAACTAAACCTATTATTGAAGAATATGATCCCCCCATCTAAAAGGGATGTGGTGAATCTAGAACCCTTGGATCAGCTTTTAGACGATGTGAGTCATCTAGCTAGCAAAAAAATCATTTATGATGATTCTTTTGTCAGTTCTCTAGAATTTAAAGCTTTTTTTAATCAATATAAAGGAAAAAAATAAGGGAAAAGGTTAAGGAGATAAAACCTGAGAAAGAGATAGAAGCTCTCAAGCAATTTCAAGATGAAGTGGATAGGGAAATGGAAAACATTACTCCAAAAAGGAGAGGGAATTTTTGAAAAAAGATATATATTGTAAAGCATTTTCTCAACAAAGTAATGGAAAGAAGACTTTGAATTGGTGGCCGATGTTGGGATAAGGTGCCATTAACCTTGTAAATCCCTCATGTATTTATCTCTTATTATTGTTTGTAATTACCCATAAGGGATGACTTATGTTTCATCGGTAGTGGTGACTTTGGTAACCGTAGTTTTGTCCTTGAATAATTAACAGGGGTTTGGGGGCAGCGCCCCCAGCGGGGTAAAGGGGAAGTGCCCCTTGTGGGGTCTAGGGGTAGTGCTACCTCTAAAACCACATTTAATTTATATTTTATCATTTTAAATCTAGACCATTCGTCATTAGGTCATAGATTTGACGGTTGATATTATGTCATTTTTCTTTCCCTAGAAGGCGACCCCCTTTTATAAAAATATTTGTACTACATTTTACGATAGAGTTGAGAGTAATAGGTGTCGCTAGATTGAAGGTTGAAGAATAAGAGGAAGTGCATGTATTGTAATCTCATAATTAAAGTTAATACAACTTCGAGCCTCTTTTGTTGGTGGAGTTTTTTACCCAAAAGGGTTTTCTCCATGTTACATACTGTGTTATGTGTTGAATTCTCAATGCATGTTATTTTTGTGTAGGGGGTTTTATTTTTGTTCAAATCTCCATTGATTCTACATTATTTAGAAGATATTAATAAGGGTTTGAATTAGATTTCCTTTGTGTGGTTTGTACCTTCATTTCTAACATTTGGTATCAGAGCCAGGCTAGTTCTATTTCTTGGGTGGGAGTGAAGGTTTTTTAGCTGCAATGGGAGTTTTTTTTTTTTTTCACAAATCTTGTGTAGATATCATGGTTGCATCCACTGTTGCATCTACCTCTTAGTTGGACATTGAAAAGTTTAATGGAATGGGGTACAAATTGTGGAAGCTAAAAATGCAAGACTTGCTAGAGGAAAGAAACCAATGGTTGGTTGTTGCAAAGGAGAAGAAACCTGATGATGTTGCATCGGAGGAATGGGAAAGAATGGATAAAAAGGTATGAGGCACCATCCATCTACGTCTTGTAGATTATGTCCTATTGAATGTCTGTAGAGAAGAGATTGCTTACAAGCTCTAGAAGAAATTGGGTGAGATCTACTAAGCCAAGAGTATGGTAAACAAACTTTATTTAAAGCGTAAATTATTTTCCATGAAAATGAAAGAAGGTGAATCAATTGCAGAGAATTTGAATTCTTTTAATTTGTTATTGAGTCAACTAGCATCTATAGATGTTAATGTGGATGAGGAAGATAAGTGTATACTATTGCTTTGTTCTTTATTGAATTCATGGGAGAATGTTATCCTTGTTGTCACAACTAACCTTGAAGATCCAAAGTTGGATTCCCTTGTTGCAATTTTGTTGGCACAAGAGTTGAGGAAGGAGAGTTTGGATAGTTTAGGAGATGCTCTCAATGTGAAGGGAAGGTCCAAGGAAAGAGGGCCTAAGGGAGATCAGTGGGGGCCTAAGGAAAAGTCTAAGGGTCATTCTAAGACTCTCAAAAAGAAGAACAAAGTCAAGTGTTGGAACTACAAAAAGAGAGTGCATGTGAAAAAGGAATGTAGAAACCCAAAGAAACAATGGGATTCTACTACTGATAAGTCCTTGAATGAAAGTGATGAGGTTTTACTTTCTGCATGTAATGTTGTTTCTCATGATCATTGGTTGGTTGACTCAGAATGCTCATACCACATGACCCCACATAAAGAATGGTTTTCCACATATGAAGAGTATGATGGAGGAAATGTGTATGGTCAAGGTAGAACTGAAGAAACTCTTGGATGTTGGATTCATACGCTTGATTGATTATGCAGATTGGATATCAAACCTTGTTCTTGTCATGAAACCAAATGGGCAAATCAGAGTATGCACGGATTTCAGATATCTTAACAAAGCCTATCCTAAAGATGATTTTCCTCTACCAAACATTGACATAATAACAGACCTTACTATTGGATTTCAGATATCTTAACAAAGCCTATCCTAAAATTACAATCAATCTGCAGGTTCATTGCTCAGCTAGCAAACAAGATCCATTTGTTTCAACATCTATTACGAAAAGGAATTCCCTTCAATTGGACAGAGAAATTCCAAGAAGTATTTGATCAAATCAAGAAATATCTATTGACTCCACTAGTTCTCATGCCTCTGATCAATGGAAGACATTTGATATTGTATGTGACAACAACAACAACATCACTAGGGGCATTTCTAGCATAGAATGATAATGATGGAAAAGAATGAGCAGTTTACTACATTAGTGACACATTGGTCAGATATGAGTTAAATTACAGCCCTATTGATGAGCATGTCTAGTAGTTGTATTTGTAGCATAGAAGTTGAGACATTACATGTTAAATCACAAGACAAAACTAATTGCCAAAATTGATCCTTTGAAATACCTTCTCAACAAAGCAGCTCTAACAGGGAGACTAGCTAAGTGGGTTATGATCTTAAGTGAGTATGATATTGAATACATTGATCAAAAAGCAATAAAAGGACAAGTGATAGTTGATCAACTCGTAGATGCACTAGTAAAGGAAAATCATCCTTTGATATCTGATTTCCCAGATGAATCAATCTTTGTCATAGAAACAATGACAACATGGAAATTGTACTTTGATGGATCCTGCACAAGTCATGTTTCAGGAGCTGGTATTCTATTCATCACACCTTAAGGAGATTCCATTCCCAAGTCATTTCGAATAGCATTTCCATGCACTAATAACATAGTTGAGTATGAAGCATTATTGACAAGATTCCAAATGGAAATAAAATAGAAAATCAAGGATCTTCAAGTCTATGGTGATTCTTAGTTAGTGATTAAGTAAGTTAATGATGATTATGACACCAAGGATGAGAAACTGATGCCCTACAAGCACATGGTGGATATTTTTTTTACTGTACTTTGATGCTATTACCTTTGAGTAGATACCAAGAATCTCGAACAAAGCAGTTGACACAATGACTACAATTGAATCTCTCTTGGACATTCCCAACAACGCATTGCAATGTGAGTTCTTGGTAGAACAATTGTTGGTCCTCCCGTTCGATGTACCCAAAACAAAACTTGTGTGTGAACTTGGTGGTCTTGACTCTCCTTGGTACAAAGACATTTACAGTTATTTTCATGACCAAATTATCCCTCTTGACTTGTCCCTCAACCAATGCAAAACCTTTATCCGACAAACATCTAAATATGCCATCATTAGAGATACCCTTTACTTTCGCAACCTAGATAGCATCCTCCTTCTATGTCTCAGCTCAAATGAAGCACAAACAACCTTACAAGAGGTACATCATAGTATATGTGGAGCTCACTCAACTGGTCCAACCCTAGCTAAAAAGCTCATGAGGATGAGATATTATTGGCCTACATTGAAACATGATGCCTATGAATTTGTGAAGAAATGTCACTAGTGTTAGATTCATGGAGATCTTATACATGCGCCAACTCAAGAACTAAAGCTGCTTACATCACCATGGCCATTTTCTCAATGGGGACTCGACCTCATAGGAAAGATCCATCCCACTTCTTCAAATGGACATAGTTTATCCTTGTTGCTACTGAATACTTTACAAAATGGATCGAAGCCATCCCAATGACCTACATTACTGCAAAGAAAATAGCCAAGTTCATCCTGAATTACATTATTTGCCTTTATGGTATCCCGTAGTCCATCATTACAAACAATGGCCACCCTTTTAAGAACCAAGATGTCTATGAAGTTTGTGAAAAATTCCATATCCAACACCACTTTACTACCCCATATTACCCCAAGGGTAATGGCCAAGTTGAGGCATCTAATAAGACCATCCTTAAAATCTTAAAGAAGATTGTCAATGATGTCGGTCATGATTGGCACCTCCAACTCAATCCTGCTCTATGGGCCTATTGTACCAGCATTCTCACCCCTAAAAGAGCCACTCCATATTCCCTTGTCTTTGGATCTAAAGCCATACTTCCTATTGAGGTCAAGTTACCATCCCTAAAAGTATCTATGCAAGGATTGATTGATCAAGAGGAATATCATGTATCTCGTTTGCATGAGCTAGTTACTGGATGAAAGAGAAAGAATGCATTGACACATTTTCAAGCATATCAGAATCACCTTCGATGTAGCTACAATAAGAAGTTTCGACCGAGAAGTTTTGACATTGGTGACTTAGTATTGAAAGAAAATCTGAAGAATCAAGTAGGTTGAGAAAATCCCAGAAAGTTTGAACCTAATTGGTTGCGACCTTATATCATCACAACAGCATATGGATCTAATGCTTATTAGCTTGCTACTCTTTAAGGTGAACTATTGCCTGAACCCATCAATAACATGCACCTTCACATATATTACACTTAATTCTCAGAGTATCCCTTCAAAAAGTAAAAAAAATTGTCACCCTAATGAAAACCTGGCAAACAGGTGTCTTGGTGACAACAAAAAAATTTAAAAAAAATAGTAAAGAGAAATAATTCATCCAAAAGTGAAAACTACTTTGGTGGCACTTTGGATAGGTACCATGGTGAAAACCTGGAAAATAGGCGCCATGTGTAGTCAGTGCATGCTCCTTTGTCTACTATCACTCCATCTGGTCTTCTATCCCTCGCTCACCCATTTTCCCATATCATCCATAATAAAACTTCATCATCCTTTCCATGGCCTGAGAACCGTCAACATTTAGTATCCTTTTCCTTCGTGATCATCCTTTGCATTCATCCTCTACTTCCCCCTCGCCCATAATAAATTGGTCATGTACCTAACTGGGGGAAATTCATTGACCTATGTCTTCATGGGATCTGATACATGGCACCAACCTCATAAAACATCAAAATCCAAAAAAACATAAAGCATCAAAATTCAAAAAAATCATAAAACATCAAAATCCAAAAAATTATAAAACTTCAAAATCCAAAAAAATCATAAAACATCAAAATCCAAAAAAATCATAAAACATCAAAATCTAAAAAAAATCATAAAAATCAAAATCCAAAAAAAATCATAAAACCTCAAAAATCCAAAAAAAAATCATAAAATCTTCAAAAGTCTAAAAACATCATAAAACGTCAAAAACTTCCAAAAACAGAGTCTGAGTCAGTTCTTGTTAGTAGGGTTGAACCATGCTATCTCTGCGCATTTGCTACATAAGCAAGGCTCATCTTCAATGGGCCCCCGAGACATTAAAGGTCAGTCCTTATAGGTTTCTCAAATAAAATCATGGCTCGGACTTTTTTCAAATAAAATAAATCAAGTCATGTCAAACTATGAGGTCTTTGAGTGTATAACATAGGAAGGGCCATCAATCGATGAGCCCTCGAGGCCCTAGGTCAATCCTTTAGGTTTTTTTGAGTTTGGTTTTGTTCTTTGTCCACAAGAAATCATTGTTCAAAACTAAATCATGAATCAATAGAAAAACATATCCAACAAATCCTTAACTGTCAATCAATAGATCAAATCATTAGTCTTATATCAGAATGGGGCATAATGTCATTTGTCTCATTCGGTCCTATCACTTGTGTTTTATCAGGATGCATCCTTCCTGAGATTAGACATTGTCATTGGTCAATCGTGTCATTCTCCTTAAGCAGGATATGTCCTTGCAGCTAGGTGTTTATCAAAATGGTCAATCAGTCAACTTTATTAGGTGTTTCCTTTTCCTTAAACAAGACATGTATTTCCTGAAACTAGGCATCATCACATTGGTTAATCATATCAATAAAACCTTATCAAATCAACTCAAGTTCATCACTTGTTCATTCAATCTTGTCATCTTGGTCAATTAATCTTGCCTTATACAAGATGTGTCTTTCCTAAAACTAGGCATAATCAATCACATCAATTAATCAACCTTTTACAATCAACTTTGGTCAAACAATCAATCAAATCGTTCATCTTGGTCATCCTGAAACAAAACCTAATCAATCATATCAATCAATCTTATCAATATTATCAGCAAACATTATCTCTCTAGAAAACACTTTGTTGGTCTGAGTTTGTCTTATCTTTTGATTGGTTTTTGGTCATGTTACTATGCACCTCGAGGATGTCCCAAGAAGGATTTAGAGGAGCGATGATGGATCATGATCTATTTTCTTTGCTTGTTGTCTGTGGTTTGTCTTGACAAAAAGAATAGGGAAATTGGGTCCTTGTTATGAGTCATGGTATTCCTTTTTTTTTTTTTACTGTTTGTCTTTTGCAAGTGGTTACATTGCACACCTTGGTCTATGTCATACCATGGTGTTTGTGATCCATTTGCCATATTTTTTACCGCCCAATAATGATAAACATGCAAGTTGACATCTATAAAGCAAGAATGTCCATCCCTTTTTTTTTACTAATTCCACACTAATATTTGTCTTCTTTGTACTAACATCCATCTTCTTCACACTAACATATTACATCCACAATCATCCTGATGGCCCACAAACTGAATTCTTCTCCTGTTAGTGCATCAAAGTGGCTTTTTAGAATAATTTCTCAATTTTTTTGAAAATTTGAAAAAAATTCCAAGGGGGCATAGGTCTATCCCACCTTCATCGGGGCACGCTGGGGCATGATCTAAACCTAATTTTCTTCTTTATTCTTTGACCCAACGCTCAAATCACATTATGTCAAAGAGGGGAAAAATGTAGACACTGAAAAATGTCTTGGTCTACGAGCATCATTTTTCCATTTTCTTGGTCTTCTTCCTTGCATAATTAAGTAATTTTAATTATTTAATTATTATCTTTGATCACATTCCTCTATTAATTAAATAATTTTAATTATTAAATTGATTCATTTCTTCATCTTTATTCTCCTTTGATCAATTAAATTATTTATTTAATTGTGTCGCTAACACTTTTCCTTCTATAATTAAATAAATTATTATTTATTTAATTATTTTCTCTTCATTATTCGTCTATAGTCAAATAATTATTATTAATTGTTTGTCTATTCATTAATCTTTTGATTCTTCTATGGTCAAATAAATTTTAAATTATTTGACTATCTTTTGGCATTTCTCCCTCATTAAATAATTGATTCAAATTAATTATTTAATATCTCTTTTTCTATTTCCTCTTATTTAATTAAAATGGTTGCATGACTCATTTTAATTAATTGCCCACTTGCGTTTTCCTCAAATAAATAATTTAAATCAATTATTTATGCCTCCACTTGGTCAAAGATTCCTTCTCATGAATTAAATGATTTTAATTTTTAATTTCTCCACTATCTCCCTCCACTATCTCATTTTTGAATCTCAACCATCGATCGTCTTTGGGCTCTTTCTAATCTTGACCATTTTTTTATAACCTCCCCTTTTATGTGGTGCATTTCCTTGCATCTTTTGATCTTGCCATCTTTCTAGAAGATCGATCCTATCCATCCATTTGAAATATCATATAAAAGGTCTTCTCTTCCATTTTTTCTTTAACAACCACTTATCTCCAACTTTTTTGCTTACAATTTTAAGATATTTACACATTTCAACTACAAATCTGAGGGAATATTTGCAAAAGAAGAATGAGGAGAGACAAGGGAAGTGATTCAATTTCAAACATGGGGGGTCATTTGATGCTTTCAATTTCCTTATTTTTTGATTGCTTTCTCTTGTCTTGGATTGGGTTTTGGCTTAGTAGTGTTGTGGTTGTCACTAAAACCTAAGCTATCTCATTTTTACCCATCTTACACTATCAAATCCAAAATCAATTTCAACATCATCCTTTTATCCAAAAGACTTATCAACATATCCTTTGAAAATAATTTTGAAATTTAAATCCCAAACAACCATATCATCACACCCAATCATCTCAAACTTTTCATCATTTAAGGTCTATTGTGAAATTTTATGACAACAAAATCACAACACAAAAAGAACATGGTAGCCAACCCTAGTAGTTCTAATGTCCCAATATCACAAACATTGAAACCACAACCAAATGTTAATCCTCCACAACTGGATCTAAATATTCAACATCAAAACTATATCTCCCAACATCAAACTCAACCTACCCAAGGACAAGATGGATATGTAGAAGATGACTCCGATGAGGAACTCACCAAAGAGAAGATCCTAGAAATGACCCAAAATCCTTGTGTTAAAAGTCATATATGAACTACTCACTTTTGATCCAAACACCTACTTTTTAAGACTTGCTCAACATGGTTCTAAGCTACCCTTTTGTATCAATTTTGGCGCTCTCAATGATCCAACCCTTATTCATAGGGGTGAAGACATAGTTGTTCGATAAGTCTTTAAACCCGTAAAACAACCTAAGATTCCATCCATTCTTACATAAACAAATTATCTTACTTTTGCAAGACAAGCTAACAATCCTTTGTATAGATAATCATCTCAAATGGAACAAGCCATTGCAACCCAACAAAATCAAATGGATCCTAATATCATGGTAGCTCAAAACCTTGCACAACATTCAACCAATCCTTTCACTACTCCACTTATAACTCATAATGCTTCAACTAATACATGAAGACCAAATGTATCTAGGAACTTGTATGAAAACTCTTTATCACAAAATGCACCTCCACAAGGTCAAAATCTTAACATGAAAAACATGAAAAACATTCCACCTATACCTCCAAACTTCACACCAAATCCACCATTGCATGCTAACATTCCACCACAACAATGGATGGCTTCCCCTATCTATATCGTTCCTGACCCAAACAATCCACCTCTCCAACCACAAAAACCACCAATGTATCAACACATGCAAACCAATGCTCCTCAACAACAAGTCAAGTGTCAAACAAATATTCCTCAAGACTCGACACTACAATAATACATTCAACAACAACCACCTTACTACAAACTTTCATACAACACTCACTATCAACAAGGGTTGAACTCTCAAAATCTAGATCCTAACACAATATAATATCAACATAATCCTTCATACTCCCAAACCCCTCAACAACAAAGCATTGTACCTTAACAAAAATACATTGTACCTCAATAACAACACATTGTACCTCAACAACACATGGTACCTCAATAGAAAAATATTTTACCTCGACAACACACGCTACCTCAATTGTAAAAAATCGTTCCTCAACAACAACACGTTATTCTATAGCATCAAAATTTCAATCATCAATACACATACAACATCTCTCAAGGACCGAACATCCCTTTGAACATTTACAATGTCCCTCAAGGTGCAATGCAAACTCAAAACCCATCTTATAATTCATCATCCTTTGTTGAACATCAAAACTATAATACACCTAATCCTCCACAAAATACACAAGGAAATGATAGGATTGCAAATCCAAAACCTAAACCAAAAGATAGAAAACATACAACTTGGAAAGATAAAAAATACCTATTCCTTGAAATACATTTGTCCTTATCCTTATGATTGAAGCATACCCATGATCCCCTTCCCTAATTCAACAAGTACAAAGGAAGAGGAGATCCTATTGAACACATATGAGAATTTTTCGTGGCTTGCATGGATGTACCCAACAAAGATTCATAATTTATGAGACTATTTACAAGGAGCCTTGGTGGACAATCCATAGAATGGTTTTCTCATTTACCTCCTAGAATCAAAACATTCAATGAACTTTCAAAAAAATTCACCAATCTCTTCTCATACAACATAAAGGAAGACATCACAGTAACTGACTTGTACAAAGTGAAACAAAACCAAGGTGAGTCCTTTGCTTCCTTCTTGCAACGATGGTGACACAAAGCAAGTAAATGCAAATGCTTTGTTCATGAAAAGAAACTCGTTGACATCTTCATTGTAAATCTATAAATTGATTTAATCTTCCAATTAACCATGTTGAGTCCCAATATATTTCATGACATCGTTGAAAAAGGAGTCATCAAGATATAAAACAAAAAATATTGACCTTCAATCTCAAATGATAAACCTTTCCTATGGGCTAAGAATAAGAATGTTACTAATGATGGAGTAGTGGATGCTAAATTTGTTTGAAATATGTTATCAATAGTTTTGCACCCTGCTGAATACAATATTCAACAAACTACTGAAACATGGAAACCTCTTTCAGATGTGGGTGATCTGCACGAAAGAGGAATCTCCAGAGTGAGTTGGTTCTCCGAATGATAAATCCTATTCTAAAACTTCAGGGGAAAAGGGATAAAAGATGAACTGAAAATAAATCTGAATCTAACTGATGTTTGATTAAAACTTCTGACAAAAAATTGAATCCTGCCACTCACAACAATTTCTTCACTACAATGATTCCTACAATCTCACCAATACATGATTTCATCATTAATTCATATGAAGATTCAGAACTTCGAATACAACATATAACCTGAAAACATGAAACCTTGTGCAAAAAAACTCATAAAGGCAGGACATTAAGGTTTCAAATTTGAATACACAAAACATCAAACTGATGTTACCAGTCTTGAGACAAGAAAGTGGAAAGAAGAACTCTGATGTATTATTGGAACCGAAAGAGTGTCAATCTATCAAAACTGAGTACAATGTTCACAAGCTCAAAAATGCATAAGAGCAAGAACTCTGGTCTGAACTACTCTGAATGAGAAGGAGAGCTGAAAAAACTAAGTCTATCAAAACATAGCCCTTAAGAAACCCTAATCCGAGCTCAGAAAAAAGCTCCAGGAAAAAGGCTTCAAACTGTCTCAAAAACTGCTTAAAAGTATAAAAAAGGACAATGCTTTTATGATCACACTGTCAAGCCTCTAAAAATAGGCTAATCTTGCTTTAAAAGCTCAAAAAACCCCTATCTCTCCAAGATAGGTCTCAAATCCGACCAAGAGGAAAAGCCAATAAAAGATCTGCTAAAAATAGCAAGAAAACATAAAGCAATTTATAGAATATCACTTTATGATTCCGCTTTACAAGATGCAGATTTGCTCAATCTATCTATTTTTTGCAATTAAAGATTTATAATCTTTTGCAAAAAAGAAAAACTCCTTATTTCTCCATTTCAATGTTTTGATTTTCTCAAAAATCATAAAAAACACATAATCTTCCCTTTCACATTAAAATTCACATTGATTTCTTTAAAATCATTCAAAATAAAACCCTAAAGAATAATTAACCCTAAGTCATAGGGTATTCACAAATATTATTATTATCTAAGCCTTACCCAACTTCATATTTCACAACTTAATATTTCACCAAGGCAAAAGAGATAAATCACTCAGACCTAACCCATAGACCAACCTAGGAATTCAGCCCCCTCATATACATTTGGACTTAGATTTTAATAAGTCACAAGGAAAGCATTATGAACTTCGACCCCATTTAGAATTCACCACATGCTTCAATTGAACATTCTGGACCATCATGATGTTTGAATTAGGGTTTCGGTCAAAAAAAAATCAAACCCTAATGATCACTCATTTTTCACTCTTCAACTTGAAAGAAAGAAGCTCTTCCGCCACCATGATTGTGTCAAATTCGAGCTCAAATGCTTTGAGGAACCATTTTCTGCCTTTTGACAGTCGAAATTACAATGGGTAAGCTTATTCCACCTTATATCATGGCTTTCACTTCATTATTGAATAAAAGCAGGCCACTAAGGCTACGGACTGTCATGTTTTCCTTTGACTTCTCTTTGCACTTGCTCACCCTTAGCCACAACGAGCTCGAGCTCGACATTTGCTAGTTCACTCCATGAGAGCTCGTCTTGCACTTTTGCTTTCTTCTACAGTGCAGAGGTAAGCCTTTTTCGATGATTTCATAGCTCCTATGGCTCCATTCTTTAATATACTTAGGCCTTATGATCGCGATTGTACATACTCCCTCTAATGCCTCTTCTTGCATTTTTTGTGCTCCTTTTGGAAGACTTTGAACCTTGGGTTTGAGCTCAATGGTATTTGCCTCTATGTTATTTGCCTTCACCGGCCGTTCATGTGGGCTCGAGCTGGGATCTCATTTGAAGCTTCGAGACTTTAATATGTATCTAGCTGCGGACTTCATAATTTTCTCTCAGTCTCTTCTTGCTAATTCTTCACCTCAAGCTCATATCTCTTCATTACTTTTCTGAAGCCAGAGGAAACCCTCTTCGTTTTATGAATTTTGGCCATGCTCAGGCTGAACCAAAAATGCATTGTAGAAAGCATTCCTTTGAATTTTGGGCTTGACCTAGAACAGGAAAAGATCATTATGTCTATTTGAAAGCATTTCTGCATATGGGTATCACAGAAATTTGAATAATACTGCATCTTCTTTCCTCTGTTGCTCGACCTAATTCAGGAAACTTGCATTTGTTGTATATTCTCACTATTTAATTCAACATTTCACATGGGTTATCACTGTAGCTACTTCCTGTGCATTTTGAAGCTAAACTAAAAGTGGGTCTTTGAGATTATTAAAGAAAATTGCATTTTTCTTCTCCTCTAAAGCTTGATTTAGCACAGAAATCTGCATCTTTGTATTCTACTACTATTTTATACGAAACCCAAATGGGTCCACTCCATTATTGTATTTCTTGCACTTTGAAAACAAACCCTGGATATGGGTACTCAAGATTTAACCGCAAAGCTTATTTGTATGATTCCGTTCATATGGGCTCGACCCAATAGCAACCAGTGGCTTATTTCGAGATTTTGAAATAAAAGAATGACATGAGTGTTGTATAGTCATTTCAATCTCCTTGGGATTCTGCACTTCTTAAAAGAAAAACAACTTCATTGCATCACTGCAAATGACCACGACTACTCAGAATTTGAACAAATCTCCCCAAATACCTAATTTGAAACAAAGAAAATTGTCATTGATTGAAACCCCAACGTGGCATTTGTTGTTTTCTTTTAGATCTTCCTTCAGAAATGTACACTCATGATTAAAATCAAAATTTGTGTTAATCTATATTTAGTTATGGGCTCCTTTAAGCATTCAGACTTCTTTAATCCGCATTCTGCATTACTTGAACATTGAACTCATGCCACCTCCACTGAGACAGAACCTGTCATGGTTAAGATCTAAAATCAAAATTGATCTAAAGCGAACTCTTGCTTTTCTGTTTTAGCACTTATGCAGGGCTTTTAGCTGAAACATTGAGTCATAATGGACTGTACCTAGTCTTTTGTTCCTAGGCATAACTGACACCTCAAAAACTCTTTTTAGAAACAAACTGTTTGCTCTTCCTTTAATATTCTGAAAATATCACTAGCTTAATACTTATAACTCCCTGAAGATATAACAAAAGAATCTATGCTATGCAATATTTGCTTAAGATATAAAAGATTAGTAATCCCAATAATATTGCAAATTCTGGCTTCTAAAGCATTTGAATTTTGTTACCTCCAGCATGATTCTATGCTTATGCATTGTGAAGGGAAAGATTTCTTAAATATAATGTACCCATGCATATTGTCTATACAAACAACAGTGTCCCTTGACTTCTGGACTTCCATAGCCTGGCTTTCACTTTCTACTTTTGAATTTTGTAGAGATTTTTTTTTTTTAAATTGAAACATTGCATCATTACAAACCACCTCTACTCACCAGTTCATATGTATAATTGACAACTCAGAATTCATTCTGGAAAGAAAATACTTTCTCCTCCGTTATTATTCTGGAATGATCTCTTTGTTATTACAATTCATAATGCAGTATTTACTTTACCAGTCAACTAGAACTAGAAATTCATTCAACGCTCAAATGCACTGTCTGCCCTTTGTATTCTTTGAGCAGCATGGTACTCTTCATGCATTTTTATGTTTCAATGTACAAACTGCTCTTAAAATCTATTCTCTTTGACGATGAAAATTAAATCAAACCATTAAGGCATAATGTATGCATGTTCACTATTCGAGAAAGAATTGATGAATTGAAATTTGCATGACATATATGATTACGATCAACAAAGAAAATGAACTTATTCAGCAATTTCTGGTGTAAATGTACTCAGTTAAACCCTTAAGTGAACTAAACTCACTGTTCACCTGTAGCCTTCAAAAAGCAACACTGATCGTTATGAATGTATAGTTGGTTTAGTTGCTTGATGGATAACTCTGTTTTACTCTTTCAGTTGTTCTCATTTCATTTGATGAATATGATGAAGTAACTTTCAAAATCAGCCTATTTAATGAATAGGGCAGCATGTCGAGCTCTACCCTTGTGGGAGCCTGTTTTCCTCCACATGCTTGGTCTTCGAATAATGTTTAGCTTCATGACTTTACCTATACCTGCACATGGAAACAAACAATGTTAGCATAAAAACAGAACATGATGATCATGATGTTTTTATCTTTCCTTCAGCTCATTTCCTTCATACTGCACTTGATTGACTATTTCAATGCATTGTTAATAGTATGTTGTACTATTGTGGGTGCTCCATATAAGTTATATCATAGTCGGAGCCACTAACACCCTCTCTTTCCCTCTTATAGGTTGACGAAGCTCAAGAAGGCAAGGTGCACCATTCAGCGTCAAACGTCGATAATCAGGCAATGATGATTATGTTGTCACTTATGTGTTTTCCTTTATGTATCTTCAGTAGTGCAATGTTCTATTAGCAATATGTTGTCACAGTTATATCCATGGCTTGTGTGGATCTTTGATTTCAATTATGCTTTTCAATTGAAAAGAAAATGCATTTTCATGCAATGTTGTAAAATCATTCTGATTGTGAAATCAAAAAAAGCCTTGTAAAATATGAGTTTCCTCATGAAATAAAAGAAAGCATCTGAAATGTTATTTGCTCATGTTATCAATTCTGCATTTCTGTCATTTCTGGAACACTCGAATGGCATTCTGAAAACTTAGTTTTTGAAACTCTATTTCTCTTTTAAAGATGCATAACTGTTACTCAATGCATAATAATGATAATGTGAAATAGCATTGAACTTAAATGAAATTCCACCTTATGATGTGATAACATTCAGCCAGCTTCTCCAATTGAGCTGAGGCGAAAATTTGGTAACAAAATATACAACCTCTATTTAACAATCCTCAAAATAATCAACCAAAAAGTCCTCCAAGAGGACCACCAATATCTAACAACAATCCTTTCAATCAAACAAGATGAAAATACACTCCATTAGGAAAACTTATTGAAGTGGTCTTCTGAAAATTACTTCAAACCATCCTTATCAAATTTCTTGATAAAAAAAACTATGAAGAACCACAATTCAAACCTCCTTGGTACAATGAGAATGATCAATTTGAATTTCATCAAACCAACAAATTCAAAACCAATAATTTCATGAAACTCAAGAATATCATTCAAGATCTAATTGATAAGGGAGAATTTGACATTGAGCATTGTCCTGGAACATCTGAAAACAATGACTTGGGAAGCTACAAGGACCCAATCCTCGACCATGCTAAAGTGAATGAAAAAGGTAAAGGATGGAATTAACAAAGTCACATACTCGTATGACAATGTAGTGGGTGATACTTATAATGCCAATCATCATATCATAGTCATAACTATAGTCGATAAAAACCTAAGTGTAACGTTACTACACAACGAGGGAAGGTTATAATCCAAGGAGCCTTGGCACAATCCAAATCTTTATCTAAGCCTCCACAAGCCAAGTATAACCTTATTTACCATCTCAAAAAGAATCCTATGCAAATATCTATTCTTGAAATTCTCAAAATATCCCACGCACATAAAAAAGTTTTGGATAAAGCCCTCCTAGAGTCCTACGTACCTAACAACATTAACACTGATAAATTTTAATCCATGGTAGGACAAATTTCTTCTACCCACCATCTCGTATTCTACAAAAGAGATATTCATATTCACTCATTCCATAATCAAGCTTTGTATCTTGAATTCTACATCCATAAACACGAAATCAAGAGAGTATTGATTAACAATGGTGCGAGCTTAAGCATTCATACCTTAAAACTTGTAAAATAGCTAGGATATTCTAATGAGGTTATTGAAAAGTAGAATATCATTACCATTAGAGCCTATGATGACAATGAGAGAGATTTTGAAGGTACTATCATACTTCTCGTTCAAGTGGGACCAATTGGCAATAGTAGAAATGACTTGTCAAGTCTTGTATCTTGAGCTACCATATAACCTTCTCTTTGTATTCCCCTAGATTCATACAATGTAATTTTTCCCTTCCAAATATCACCAATGCTTAAAATTTCCTTATAACGATAAAGAAATCACCATTTATGTTGATCCCAAACCCTTTCACTATTACAAGAACTTAGAGGAGAAATACATACAAACTTCCAAGTTCCTAGAAATTTTATCTTTGTGCGCTCATTTTCCTACATTGATCCATCATCTACAGTCTCATCCTCTCAAGCCTCCTCCTCCCTTACTGCATCACCTCATCAAAACCACCTAAATCTGATCTCAAGATCCAAGTACTAGATAATGGTTGTGGAGATTATCATCTTAAACAATCATTTTGTATTGGGAAACTTCCACTATCACAAAGATCATATAGAAAGCCACAAGAAATTAAGGAAGCTAGAACTACTACCATTAAATTCAAGCCCACGGTCTTCACTAAATGGGGATATTTAAAAAATAATGTTATATATAAAAAATATTTCTCTACTTTGTTGTACAGGGAAGAAAAGAGCAAGAGCTACCACCCATCCCTTTTGATCAGAATAGAAAAGGTTTTCAGCTTTCCAAAATCATAAGATTCATAGGAAAAGTTGGCCTTGTATTACATTAGCAAGGAATGAGAGAACGTATCATCCCAGAGAAGCGCAAGAGAAATCAAGGACTAGATATGGTTTTTTAGACAATGTTACTCCTAACACTAGAAAGGCCTCTTGTGAATAAGGTCCATCCTCTCTTATGGCTAATACATATAATAATGACAATTCCATTGAAGACTTCATGTATATCACAAAACTATTCAAAAAATCCTTCATAAATGCCATCACTACCCTTTCCTTTGACCAACAATCTAAAAAACATGAACTTCAACTTGTCTACCCTCAGCTAATTGACTGATACCAATGACAAGCATCAAATTTAGACTTATTCCAAGATGATGAATCTATTGTTGAGTTTATGGAGCTAAGAGATGATATACCACTCATAGATCATAAGTTAGGCTTTGACATTGAACTAGGAGAAAGAGCATAATTTGGAGGTGAGATCGGGTTCTTAAGTCGCAAAAGAGAAATTAAAAAATAAAAAAGAGATCCCTTGGTGAAAACCATAATTTGGAGCTATCATATCATGAAAAAATAAAAGTAAAGGATGTATCTGAAGCTGAGACCTCTTTAAGGTGCCCGAGAATAAAGGATTCAATCTCCCTAGTATGGCTCAATATTAAGAGAGATCAACAGTACTAGTTGAAGATTCTGAGCAAATAAATGTGGGAACATCACTCACCTAAGATCACCTCTTATACAACCTCTTTGGATCCTAAAGATAAAAAAAAATTGCAACCTTCTTAGAAGACCGTATGAACAACTTTGCTTGGTCCTACACCAACATACCTAGCTTGGACACATATTTGGTGGTTCATCACTTGATAGTCTTTCTTGGAATAAATATCGTAAAACAAAAGCTTCAAAATACATCCACAAATAATATTTTTGGTTAAGGTGGAGCTATAGAAGCTCCTTGATGTTGGTTTCATTAGGTTGATTGACTATCCTAAGTGGGTGTCAAATCTTGTACTAGTTTCAAAACCCACTGGGGGCATATAAGTATTTGTAATTATTTTAGAGATCTCAATAAGGCTTGTTTGAAGGATGAATTCCCTTGTCAAACATAGATATCATAGTGTATTTAAGAGTAGGTCACAAAATGATCTCCCTCATGGATGGTTTTTTGAGATATAATCAAATTAAAATAGCTCAAGAAGACTAACACAAGACCGCCTTCACTTGTCTATGGGGAACTTATTGTTGGAATGTCATTCCATTTGGGCTTAAAAACATAGGAGATACCTATCAAATGGTGACGACCATTATCTTTCATAACATGTTTCACATCACCATGGAGAATTGTGTAAATAATATTCTAGGAAAACCCCGAACAAGACAAAGTCACTTGGATATCCTGGAATGCATATTTGACAAATTAGAAAATTAAGGTACACCTCAATCTAAAGAAATTTATTTTCAACATCACATCAAGAAAGATACTAGGATACATTGTATCTTGAAGAGGTATAGAAGTGGATCCCACTAAGGTTAAAGCCATCATAGAAATTCTTCCACCAAATACATTGAAACAACTACGTATTCTAAAAGGGAAATTCAACCAATCTAAATATTCATAGCTCAGCTAGTTGATAAGTCTCATCCTTTCATGTATCCACTTCATAAGGATGCTTCCTTTCAGTGGAATGAGAAATGCCAATAAAACTATTGAAAAATCTTGTTTAGCCATTGTCTTTGTATCACAAAATATTCGACATTATATGCTTAACCAAAAAATTAAGCTAATTTCGAAAGTAGACCCACTAAAATATCTTTTTTCTAAAGCATCCTTAATTGGTCAAATGGAAAAATGGGTTATGATCCTTAGTGAATTTGACATAGAATATGTTGACAAAAAAAATCAAGAAATAAGTGATAGCAGATCAATTGGCCAAAGAACCTATTGATGACCACCATCCTTTGATATCAGAATTCCCCGATGAAGGAATCATTGTGACGACTCAAGAAATCCAATGGAAAATGTACTTTGATAGATCTCACACTCAACATGGATTAGGAGCTAGCATTCTCTTTGTTACACCCCAAGGAGATAGTATACCAAAATCATATAGAATCACCTTTCCTTATACTAACAACATAGTAGAGTACGAAGCATTGATCATTGCATTGAAAATGGAAATTGAATGGAAAATCAATGAACTGCAAGTTTATGGTGACTCAAAACTAGTAATCAGATAAATAAATGATGAATACCAAACCAAGGATGATGAATTACTTCCTTACAAGAGAATGGTAGACAATGTCGAGAAACACTTTCTATTTATCCTCTTTAAAAAAATACCAAGGATCAATAACAAGGCTACCGATACAATGGCTACTAATGGTTCTCTTCTTGACATACCCCAAAACAATAATAAATGTGAGTTTCTTGTGTATCAGTTACTTATACCTGTTTTTGATGTCCCAAAATATGAACTCGTGTGTGATGTTGTAGGTCCCGACTCACCCTAGTATCAAGACATCCATGCCTATCTTCAACATGAAACCATACCCCATAACTTTACTAGCAACCAAAAGAAAACCTTTATTTGACGAACCTCACACTTTACTAATCTTAGAGATATGTTATACCAACGAATTCTTGATGGAACATTGATTTGATGTCTTAACCTTAAAGAGGCATTGACCGCCTTGCTGGAATTACATGAAGGTGTTTGTGGGTCGCATTCTAGTAGACCTAATATAGTTAAGAAGTTACTAAGGATTGGATACTATTTCCCTACAATGGAATAGGAAGTGAATCATTTGAAAAGGTCTTCAATTCCAATAGCACAATGATCTTATTCATGCACCAGCATAAGAGTTGCATCTAATCACTACACCATGGCCCTTTCACAATGGGGACACAACCTCATAGGCAAGATATCCCCTATCTCTTCAAATGGATATAAACTTATTATAACTGCCATAGAATATTTCACAAAGTGGATCGAAGTTGTACCCTTAACTTATATCATATGAAAGAAAATATCTAAGTTCATCCTAAACTATTTGATGTGTCACTACGGTATACTTCAAACCAGTCCTTGACAAAGGGAATCCATTTAAGAATCAAGATGTTTGTGACCTTTGTACTAAATTCCATATCCAACATTACTTTTTCACCCCATACTACCCCCAAGGAAATGGTCAGGCAGAAGCATATATTCTTAAAATCCTTAAGAAGACAATTAATGATGTCGACTATGATTGGAACCTCTACCTAAATCCAAATTTGTGGACCTACCAAACAAGAATCCAAACACCCATAGGCACTACCCATTTTTCCCTAGTATATGGAACCGAATCCATCTTGCCTATAGAGGTTGAAATCCCTTCCTTGAGGGTATCTCTACAAAACCTTATCAACAATGAAGAATATTGAGTATCTAGACTCCATAAGCTTGAACTCTTAGATGAAATACGTTTGAATTCTCTAAACCATTTTCATGAATAGCAAGACTGTCTCAAGCATAGTTACAATAAGAGAATCAAGAATAGGAGCTTCCAAGTGGGTGATTTAGTCTTAAAAGAGAATCAAAAGAATCAGCTTAATGAAGAGGGTAAAGGTAAATTTGAATCAATTGGTTGGGACCCTTTGTGATCACTACAAACTACAGATCAGGTGCATCTTAGTTGGCTACCCCTGAAGGATAACCTTTGGTGGAGCCTATCAATAGTATCCATCTTAAAAAGTTCTACATGTAGCCTATCAAAATATCCTAGCAAAAAAAATTTAAGAAAAAGCAAAAAAATATCAAAAATAGTAAAGAGAAACAAATCGTCCTTTAAATGAAAACCACTTTTGTGGCGCTTCTAAGACAGGTACCATGGTGAAAATTTGGCAAAAAAGCACCATGTTTGAATAAGTTCGGCCTCATCATCTATCAAAACTTCTCTTCATCCATCCATCACATCCATCCTTTATCGCATCTATCCTTTCATCTATTCCATCCATCCATTCCATAATAAACATGTGTCTAACCATGGCTTGATCAATTATTAAGTGTCTAACCTAGTTGCACTATCACTATCCACCATCTGCATCATCCACTTATCCATAATAAATAAAATCTTGTTCCAAACTGGGGGCATCTTCTTGAACCCGATAGACAAATTGGATCGTTTGTAGTACTCTGCCTAGACATAACTAATAAATTATAATTAATTAGTCAAAATCAAAGAATAATTTGAATAAAACAATGCAAATGATGATAAATAATTTTCACTTAAGCAAGAATTTCTTAAGATATGGAGACAAAAGAGTTACATTGAATGTTCGAAAACCTCAAATAAAACCATTAATAGTATATTGTATCATAAAAATGAGTGGACTATCAAAATTCCTATAAAGCACTATCAACTCATAAGGTGTTTCCACTACTATCAATTGACCTCTAGAATTTCAAGGAAAATACTTGAATAAGAATCTAATGAAGACTTAAAATTAATATACACTTAATAATTGTAGAAATTATGATGAACAATAATAAAGAAAAAAAATCAAATGAAACTTACTAAGAATGGCTTTGTCTATACAATAATAATTAAGTGAAATTAAAAGTTTTAACAAGTTAATTTCGTGCAACTATTATTGAAAGATAGTTGTTTTTACTGCTATTGAAATCAAGATCTTCTAACATTATGATATTGATAACTTTAATTATGAATGATAATAATTAAAAAGGAAAATTTGAACAAACCTCATAGCCCTGAAAAACCAATATATTTCCGACTCGGGCCATATTTGGTAACTCTTACTTCAGTAAACATGGACGAACATTTCAGTGCACGAAAGAGTGCAATCTGGAATTATGTAATCATTGAAAATCCCACAAAAAGTTTGTGACGTTTCAAATTAGAAGATAAAGCATTTAATTCCTCGAAAAGAACGAATTACCATCCGAACGGGCATATAAAGATGCATATAACTGACTTAGAATCGATGAAATAAGGAAGAGTATCATATAAGTCAAAATCCTTGATACAAGATTAAGTGCTCTTATGCAGAACGAAGGTTAATCGATAACAAAGAGAAAGTAAGACCTAATCCACAACACAAAGAAATATGAAGCTACAGTGCTATTCCAAGGAAAGAATAATGTTCCATTCAATATTAGAATTTGCAGCAGAAAACAACTTTTCCCTATCTTCGCATGATCTCCAACATTTAATAACTATACCGCTACTAAGTGATTTGTGCATTAGAATATAAAGGTCACAAAGATTATTTAAGCATGGATTATTTGTAATGCTGTAGAAGCAAATATTAAATTGAGAACGCTGCAAGACAAATATAAAAGCAACTCATGTATTTGATATTTGCTAGACAGTAATTGCTACAAAGGAAGGAAGGAAGGAAGGTGATGGCATAAATTTGTTACATATCTTCCTATAGAACAAAAACAACACGCAATACTTCTTCTGAGATGCATTTCAGAGTTGTTTTCATTATCATATACACACCACATTTCATGTTCAAAATAGAATTTGATTCAAACAGTTAAAATGCGAATAAAAAAAATATTAATCTTCCACGCAAGGTTCAAGTCTCCATAACATTATCGAGTTAACCAACAAAACATCTCAGGGAAACAACAGAAACATTTCCAACAATGAACAATAGTATGCTCTATGATAACGTTTTCGATTCAAACCCTAACAATCATTTCAACATTTCCACACAAACTCAAATCAATAATATTTTGCTAATTGTCGTGCCAATTCTGCAGTATTTTCTGTGCGCTTTAAGGATACGGAATAAAGTCACAACGCTATTGACACCATGAATCAGAACCCTAAGGATATGCCATACATCCTCTAAGGTCACAGTGCACTCTCTAGTGGGTAGGTGAAGTGTACCAGTATCGGACCTCCACCACTCCATGAGCGCGGTCATCGTTGCCCAATATGCTTCGATCTCGGATATATAAGAAATATGATATAAGCCAACAGTAGCTAGAAACTAGATCTCAAAGTCTCCAATGTGAGCCAATCTATCCAAAAGCCTAGCTATCTAGTCTCTTGAGTAGATGGGATGAAGCATCACTTGCAAGCATGGTGTCCACAACGTCAAAAATTACAAAACTTAGGTAAAAATCCTAATTGTTTTGATTAAGAAAGCAAACACGACCTTATTTGCAAACACATCACTAATAATAATAATTCAAATGTGCTAAACCCCAAAATACAAATGTGAAATTACAAGCACAAACACTTTTTCAAACACATCGCTATATATGTGTCGGTTTATGGCATACACGAAGGTTTTTTGCGTAAGTGCTACCCTAATGCAAATGCAAACTTTCATTAATGCAAACGTGGAAAGATCATAGACATACGCGTCGATCCATAGATCGATGCATTTGTTGTCCTACATATAGTTATAAAATTGTTAGCCTAAAACTACGTGCAAGCAAAAATTAAAGCTATACATACTACAGGTCCTGCTCCAGCTGGTCTCTGGTGTTGTCGTACTAGGTTTGTGTGGTGTGGTTCTCGAGGAATGAAAGCCATTGTGAATGCATGTCTACAGGAATGAATTCCCAGAGCTCTAAAATCTCGCAAGCTAGGAATGCAAATGAGGATGTTTTGAGCCTAATTGCCTATATCTTACCCCCAAAAACCTAGGGTTTCACCCACAGCCGCTTTTCTAGATTATTTTTTAAGCCTCATCGTCGATCATGATTAATTTTTGGGACCCCTAAGGCCTCATTTTCGGTCCTCTTCTCATCTAAATCAATCTTGAACTCTTGTCGTGAGCACGGCCCAAATTTTTATTTATTTATTTTTCCAACCTCTCGAAGGGGCAATCTACCATCCTATCATCCTTCTATCATCCGTTGGGACACAGTGGGACATCATCAAAAAAAAATTATCTGAGCAATGAATATTTTTTAAACAATGCACTAATTACATTATGTCAAAGATGGCAAAAATGTAGAGATGAAAAAATGACTAATTCACATCACACATCCCTGACAGTGCATTTTTGCATCATTTTAATCATTTTTGCATTTTTTCATCATTTTAATCAATTTTATCATTGTTGGCAATTTGGTTGTCATTGATGTCAAAGAGGGATGTTTATGTGATATCCTACACATGAGACATATGTTGAATAGTGAGCATGTTTTGCAAATGTTGCAGAGTTGCTCAAAATGTTGCGAAGTTGTCATGACATTATAGAGGTTGCTTCCAGATGTCAGAAGGGAAAACTAAGGCCATATTTGATATGGGTTTTTTGAGAGGATTCAATTGATATGGTTTGCATGATCAAAAGTTGTATACCATGCTCATGAATGAATTATTTGTGCTCTCAGTCTGATTTAAGGTTTACAGATAAACCCTAAGGCTTATAGTCATGGCGCTTTCACAGGGTTTATGTTTTTGTGTTGACTGGGTATTGGCGATTGCAAGTTGCTTAAGTCATCACTTAAGCCATCGAGTTTGTTGGGTGACTGTCCCCCTTTCCTAGCTTTACCAGTCTGGAAAATATTCAACAACTATAATGTTACCTAGAAGTCACGCGCAAAATAATTTTCATCTGCTTGATCAACGGCTATGATCAAGTCTTGAAGATCGACAACCTCCTTGCCATCCTGCTAAGATGTGGTGGGTCCACGTCTAAATCCCAACGATATGGTAGGCTTGCGACATGTGTCGAGTGGGACTGACATTCAAGTGACAACAAAAGATGATGTGGCACTAAACGATTGCTCGATGAGGTCAATTCACATTGGTGTTTTGAATTGCACGGTGCTGAAAAAGATGACAGATGGTGTTAGCCTGCCAGCCCATTGAGAAATGGTGGGTCCATGTCTTTCGCTCACGAGATAGTGGGCTTGTGACCTGTGTCTTGGTGGACCCCACGCTAAGCATTATGTATGTGACAGAGATCAATGACAATTATTAAATAGATCTTCAATCCGATGGTCACATTTTAAAGTTCGATGATAAATGTGCATTGATGGATCATGGCATGAAAATAGCAAATCAATGGCTCAAGTTTAAAATTAAGAGTCCATAATGGCTATGACAATGTGAATGAGGGTTTCAACTACAAACTGACTTTGTGAGCGAATTCAGTTGGTCCAACCACTCCAACTACCAGTTTTTATTGTTGATGGGATGATTAAATCAATGACACGAATATGTAGGTGGTAGAAAATCAAATTTTGATCTGATACAAAGGATATGTATTAAATAAAATTTAAACCATAGCTTTTCAGTTTTCTAAAAATAAAAAAAATTCTAAATTTGGATATGTGTATGGCTCAACGAAGTGGTGACTTCTGAAAGAAGATAAGAAGTGAAAACTAACAAAGGATCTATACGTCGTGCAAATCTCTAGGTAGTTGTTGTAGGTCAGTGATGTACACAAAAGTGAAAATAAGAATTTGACTAGTTGTTACAGTAGAGTAGAATTGAGTGTATGTAGTAGAAGATTATTTTGAGTCTCTTAAGGTAGACAGAGAATGCACTAAAAGAAAAACGGGAGAGTGCAGAGGTGTAGTGGATGAGTGGAACCCAAAAAAGGTGAAAGATCTTAATCAATGTTTATATCCAAGTGCAAAATAGAGGAGGTGCAGAGTAGAGAACTAAGTTGTAGAGGTTGCAACAAGGTATTGGGAAATTATAAATTATGTTGCAACATTGAACTAAGTTCAATTGAACAAATTAAAATAACTTACATTGTAAATATGATTTATGGATGTCATTAGATATTTGGGTAGGTCCCAGGGTAGGGAGTCGGTACCTCCTTAGAGTAGGTGCTCCTAAAACAGGTGATTGGTATCTCCTTAGGGTTGTTGCCCTTAAACTTTGTAACAAAACATTTGATTTTGAGATTGGATTAGGATAATAGCTCCTAGTAGCATTTATCACCATGGTTTTTCCCATCTTGGGCTTTCCACGTATATCTTGTGTTATGTGCCTTTGTATGTGCATGTTTATATCGTTGCTTGTGTTGTTTCAATCAACATTAAAAGAGAAAAGAATCAATCTATAGATTAAATCCTTTTAGGGCTAGTTTATAAAGGATCTATTGATTCACCCCCCCTCTCAGTAGATTGTTGTGTTCAACAATCATTATCATTGCATAAGTCACCATTTTCACCATTTGCATCATTAATTCCCCCTTTAACATCGTTTTCATCATTTTATCCTAATTTCCTCTATTAATTAAATAATTTTAAATTATTTGATTAATTCATCATTGATCATTAATTTTCCTCTTATTATTAAATAAATATAATCGTCTTCTAATGTCTCATAATTAAATATTTTTTAATTATTTAATTATCTAACTTCCCATCACACTTGCATGAATTTCTTTTTCAAAAGAGGAATATCCTAATCCTCCACAATTAAATAAATTTGAATTATTTAATTATCCTAATTTCCCCTCAAAGGCATATTCCAAGGGAGTATTCTCTTTCAAAATATCTCAACTTCCTCTTTCATTCTCCACCCTCCATTTCATCAAGATTTGATCCTCACCCTCCAATTAAAAATAGCTCAACCAATTTCCTTGAAATGTGGAGATATTTTGAGCTCAAACTAATCATGGCCCTTCATCTTCCTTGATCTCATCTCATCCCTATTGCAAATATGAGTAGTTGGTGTTGTAATTAATGTCAAAGAGCTTATGTGTTATCATTTATGTCAATGAGAAGGTTGCTTGTAGTGATGTTTTGATTAGTTGCATTATGTTGTCATTAGTAAGTGTTACTGGTGTCAACCTCTAGTGTTGCTTTGATAAGCTTATGTTTATGAATGTATAGTTGAGTTGCAATGTTGTAGTTGGTTTAGTGGTGATGAGAAAGTGTTGAAGATGATGGGTATGTGTCTTTGGTGCTTGGTTTCCAAGTGATTTTGAGAAAAATTGAATAAAAGAGGAAACAATGTGTTGTAGAAGTGTTCTGGTATATAGAGTAATATTCTAGTTTTTTCTCTGCATTTCTTCTATGTTAAAAATATGCTTGTGCGGTTCAGATATGTTGATCAGAGGTGTTCATAGGTGTTATATCTAGAGTTTCTTGGCCTATATCATTGTGTAGAGAAAGTTGTGTTCATCAGTATGTGAATTGTGTTGGAGTGTTTCCTAGGAGAAATAGTTTTCCTCCACATTTCTCTATAGTTTGGTTTATAGTCTTGTGGTTCTAGAAGTATGTTGATAATATTCTTAGCTACCTTCAATCAAAGTTGTTCATGGTTTGGTTCTTCAAAAGGTGGTTTCTTGATTTATAGTGTGTGGAAGTTTATCTAGGTGAACATGATGAGTTTGTTCTTCAAGTGAAAGTTGTTGCAAAGGGATTTGTTGGATTTCAGGGTGTTTATAGAATATTCTAGATTGTGTTTGAGTGTTGTTTGTGTTCCATGAATCAACTTTGTATTTGAGGAAGCATGTACTTGAATGTTAATGGTGTTTACACAAGTTCGGTTGACCTTGGTTGTTTACACTAATTACGGATTCGCTTGAATGATTGTAGAAGTGTGGTGTGACATGTATGAATGGATTTAGGTTCAAGTTAATGTGTGATGTGGTCCAACTTCATTCCTTTCCACCGTGGGAATTTTTTGGAACTAACCTAATTTGAATTTGCATGGTTGAGGTGCATAGCCAACCTTCGAGAATATTTTCAAGGTTGAAGAAGGTATAAATAAGTGTTGTTTTGATGGAGGATTTGTGTGTAGTGTGTGTGAAGTAAATTGTAGAAGTGTGAAGTACAAATTTGTGAAGTGTGGTGTGAACTTTAATGAGTTAGACTATTGGAAGCAGTGAGCAGAAGGTGTCTACAATCTTCAAAGAGACTATGAATGTGTTGGTGATGTTGTGGTGGACTTCTATGTTGCATTGAAATGGATTTATCACTTGTTGTACCCAAAATAAAAAAAATTATTCATGATGTAGAGACAGGGATGTCATCAAAAAACTTGTATCATTTTTCACAATTTGATCTTCAGAAGTTCATTCAAACTCATAAATGACTCCTCATTGAACTAACCACCTGATGGCTCCATTACACCCTTATTGTTTCAAACCTTTTTAAATAATCCAAGAGGCATCTAACACGATTAAATCCCTCAATCAAACCAAACTAACTCACTTTCAAGACTTCAAGAACTTCTATTTGCACATTCTCCCTTTAAGCTACCATACACCTAGTAGGTGTCCAAACACTGTTTTAGGAACTTATCTCACAACCACATTGAAAAATCCTCCAACCACTCCCACTTTCAGGGACCCATTAACCTGAGACAAATCATATCTCAACTTCACCATAGGGTTCTTCAGACCATCTATTACCAAATTGACTTTTTAGGCTAAAACGGGCTCCAATCAGCCTTCTTTTGCAAAGGAACCTATCTTTAAACTTGCCACCAACTCCAAACACCCCCAAAAAGTCTTTAATCTACTTCCAAAACATAGAATTTTCCAACTTTTGGGTCTTCATTCATTCACTAAGACCCATTTCCCTTAAACCTGCATTTTCCTCAACATAGAATAGCGCTTATTGATTTACCCATGCCCTGACCACTCACCAACCTGAAACCATTCCAATCCCTCTTTATTTTACCTGCACATACTCAAAACAACTTTACATCATGCTTCCCTCACACTTGACACACACTTCCTTTGAAAATCCACCAATTTTCACTCTTTTCCCACCCCTTTCCAACTGGGGTTTCAACCTCCTTCTCACTCCTAGCCTTTCCCAACTTCTCAGACCCTATAAACACTTCAAAATACACTTGAAAACATAGGAACAAACAAGTTCCAACTCCTCTTAGGCCAAATTCACCAACTTGCCAATTCTAGCCTTGATTCAAAAGGCCTAAACCCATAATTTCATCAAGGCAGCATAGAGAATCACTTTAAACCCTTCACCAGAATTTATTCTTGAATCCTAAACTTACTTATACATCTACAAGGCCATTTCCACCAAGGAACAATAAACACAAAAAGGTGGAAATGCCTTTACAACATTTTAGGCCACAAACCCTTGTTCCCTATTTTTTGACCAGTTAAGAAGAATCGGTCCTTAAAGTGCTTTATACTCAATAAATCCTACAAGAATGAATTCAAAAAGAAGCCAACACCATATTACACAAGATTCAAAGCATTTAGAACCCTAACCTTGCTGTACAGACTTGTACATAGGCAAAATATCTGGAAGAAAACTCAGAAAATAATTGCAAAAATAGAGTTTTTGATTACTTTCCTCCTTCAAGATGTAACAACCAACCTTCCTCGAGCCTTCAAGAGGCCATTTTAAACATTTTACAATCCAAACTACTCATGAAACGCCTATAACCAACTACTCAACTACCTAGACTCTCTCAAATTCCATATTTTGCACTTATTACATCATAATATAACTTTTTAGATCAAACTAATACTAGCACCCCCCAAATACATTGAAAGTGGTCTTATTAGACCTTTATTAACATGAAAGACTCAATTTACCCCCTAATTCCTAGACCAACCCATACTTGATTAATTTTGCAATCATGTGTTTTAGGTGCCCCTGCACCACTTCATTAAGGCATTTTGATAAAAATGGTCAAAATCTTATGAAATTGTCGTCAAAAGTCAAAAAAGGGTCAAAATGTCTAAAAATAGCAATTTTCTATTTTTAGAAATTTCTGAAAAATAAATGGACCATAGGGTTTTTATGGGTTTATTGTCAAGAGGATACTTGCAAAATTTTGAAAATTTTGAAATTAGGGTTTTAGGCCCTTATTAAAGAAAAAACCCTAAAAATAGGATCTTTCTAGAAATGGCTCAAAATGATTTTGATTGGTTAATCTTTCGTCACGATAACACCAGTCTAGTTAGAATCATCAAAAAGTCAGTTTTTCTCTGGTGGGTCTATTTCTCTTTTTTAGAAGAAAAGTTAGGACCTTTGAGGTCATCAATAGAGGATGGCCAGATACTAGGTGTCAGAATCTAAGCTTCAAACGCTGCATAGAATAATCCACAATGAAAGATGCTTGAAAAATGGAAAACGACAAAGGGGAATTTGAAAAGTTGAAAACTGTGAAAAATAAACTAAGTCTGGAAAAGCTTGGATGCCTCGTTTCAAGGGAGATTCCTGGTAGTCAATGCCTTAGCCAAATTTTCAAATGTCTATGCACGTGAAATGATGAAAGCAATCATAACAATGAATGCATTCACGTCAGCAACAATGACAATCAATACAGTCAACAAGACAGGGAATGTGAAGTGGGAGGAGGTGAAAATCATTGAAAATGACTAACTCTGGAGTGCAAAAGCACCCCTGTAGGCCAAGGACACCCATGAATTCAAGGGGTCAAATGCAGTTGTTAGGATTTGTAGTTTTGGAGGTCCTCTTTTGAATTCTTCAAGCTTCATGATGAATCCAACATCTAGTCCACATGATCTGTCAAATGCCTGTAAACAAAGATCAAGTGAGAAATGTTGAAAGTCAAAGAAAGTCGAGAAAGTCAAAATTGACTAAGTTTAGACTAGAAAAGTGCCCCTACAAGCCAGAGCCCAGAATTTTAAAAGCACTAGATTCAATTTTTAGCTTTCATAACCTCCAATAGGTACTCCTCAAATTTTGTCAGGCTTCACAATGAGTCCATTAGTAGCTTCACCGAAACTCTCAAACATCCAAAAATAAAGATCAAATTGAGGTTTTTTTGTCAAGAAGACAGTGAAAATTATGTCTCTGGAACATATGGGCACCCCAATCAACTAGAGGTGCCAAGAAATTTGAGCCCTCTAAAACAGTTTTTAGAGTTTACAAAACCAATCATCCTTTCTAGAATTATTCATGCTTTCCATTGAATATCTCAGCTTGATCATGAGATCCATTAGTCACCGGCAATTGCAGATCGAAGCACGAGAGGTAAATTGGAGGAGTTTGAAAATCACTAAAAATTGGTTGTCTAGCAAACAAAATCACCCCTGCTAGCCAGGGGCACCCAATATTTCAAGCCCTTAAAACCAGTTTTTAAGGTTTGTAGCCCACAACAAATTCTTAGTTTCACTCATGCTCCGCAATGAATTCATTTGCCAACTCAAAAGACCTGTCAAATGTCAACAATCGAAGATAAAATGGAGGCATTTTATCAAAGAAAAAGATTAAAAATCTTGAAAATTTTCTAACTCTGGTGATGCAAAGTGCCCCAATTAGCCAAGGGAACCCAAATTAAAAAACAGTTAGATGTGAGATTAGAGGCTGGTGTGAGGTATCAATCTCTTTAGACTTGATTAAGCTTGCCAGATCAATTCACTTTCAGTCTTAATTGCTAACAGATTGGTGAGAAAAAAATGCTCAAACAAGGGATACCAATCGTCGGAAATAAGAAATTTTTTGAAAACTTAAAAATATATTCTAACATTGCAATCTTGGATGCCTAATCTCAAGGTGGCATCCAAGTCAACTTGATTTACAAATTTTTGAAGACTTTCTCATGCCTTGGCTTCCCAAATTTTTGGGGATTCTTCGAGTTAACAGATATTTTCACGAGAAGACTCCCAAAATTAGGGTTTTCATGAGTTAACTAATGCTTCCACCTCCAAAATTTATTTAACAAGGATTTGGGTGTCCATAATTCATTATTTTTGCAAGTTGACTTCAAGAGACAAACACAACTTTCTTTTCAACAACATTTGAAGGATCAAATGAAGGGGGTTTTCACATTTCTTCATAGATTCAAGTTTAGGTTGCATAGAAGAACATTTTTCCAGAATCTATTTTTCCAGGGCATGAGTTTTCGAAAATAGAAGCTCATTGTTTTCAACTTTTATTGATCTGTTTTTTCTTCTTTTTCAATCTTCTCCAAGAATGGAAAAAATTTCGATAGCTTCTTCAGCTTCCACACCTAGGGTTTCTTGCATGTTTAAGAAATATTAGTTTGTTGAGAAATTTGACATTCTGGGTTTATTCAGCACAAAATTGGCCACAAAACTCACATCCCAGATTTTTCCCAAAAAATAGCTTCTATGGTTTCCATTTTTTATGGTTTCCGAAATAATCATCTTTGTCAAAAAATGATCGATCTGGACCTTTTCAACACACAAGCACCTACAAAACCCACATCTCAGAATTTTTCAGGAAAAAATTGCCTCGTAGCTTCTACCTCTAAGGGGTTCTTGCATGTTCATGAAAAAGTCAATTTTTTGAAAAAATGAGTGATCTGGGTTTATTTAGAATGACATTCCTAGCAAAAACCATATCTCGATTTTTTATCCAAAAATCTTCCTTTTTCTACCTCTCAATGAAGCTATTTTTAGCTTATGTGCAGAAGTTGTTCACACATAGTCTTGTTCATAGTCATTCTTCAAGTTTTCAAATATGCAATTCTCTCAAATCAAATTTAAGACCAAATCGATCTTGCTTCACAATTTCATGAAGACACTTGACACTGACTTACATCAAGTACATATTGTAGTTGATTGAACACTTTGGTAGGCATAGACTACATCACAATCCAAAATCTTGAACAATCTGGGTTACTTGAGGCATCCTCTTTTCCCATCTCAGCACAAAGCATCGAGTTTGTAATTGCTTGTGTCAAGTATTACAATCTCACTTCACGGGAAATCTAATCAAGAAGGGAAAATAATTTGTAGCCTCAAGCCAAGAGACATTGAGAGGTGTTTTTCTATTCCACCATGTCTTGATAACCTCATTATATCAAATGAATAATGTGAGAAGGCGTGGAATATGCAAAAGGAACCATGCCAGAAAAGGATGGCACAAAGGTGGCTCAAAGAGAAATGAACCAGTTTTCCAAGGAATGTTGGACATGGTGAATTCAAGGATGAGTTTGTTGTCATGATCACTCTACTCAACCATGTCACGGGTCAAGTAGAAGCACATAAGTTTCAGCCATGGATGTTCTACATCATGTTCCAAGTTGTCAACAACAAAGAACACTACGACTGGCCAACTTTGATTAGCGACACTCTTCACAGCTAGATGGTAGGGTTCTTCAAGGCCCATGAATTCCATATGACTTCATACCTCATATATTATAAGCCTTTCAATGCAAGTTTAGAGGGTTTAATGTTGTTGGAACTTGGGCATGTAGCAAGTTCATGAGCATTTCTCCTAGTTAGAATTTTCATAGTCAAAACAACACTTCAAGCGGGTAAATGATATTTTCTTGATGCATACAATGCAGGATCTTGATAATGAGATGCATATATGGTGCTTAGCAGATGCTAGATTGGAAATGGCAGATTGGGTTGATTGTTTTATCCAATTCCCCACATTCTCCTACATTTGTGTATATGGTTTCTCAGGCAGTCCAACCATGCTACCTCGATATCCATCGGATAAGGTAGTTTTCATGGATTTTCTATAGTAATTGCATGAAGTGCACACTTTTTTGCATAACAAACGCAAGTCCATTGCCAGTTTCCCTTTTGAGTTGGGTATATACAGATGCAAATCAACAACTAACACTAAATTGATGAGCAATGAAATGATGAATCTTAATCTCAATTTTCTCATAGAAAAGTGTTCATATGACCCTTGGGGTCTCTTGGCAACTTGCCTTGGTCACAATTCTTCACATAAACCTTCCATGGAGGATTTTTGGTTTAGTTGTGATGACGAGATTGAAGTGCGCAGGCATAATTACAGTAGATTTACTCTTCCACAAATTTTTGATTTCTTATTAGAATATCTAGAGGGTTTATCAAATGATGATGGAAAAGTTTTACTTCCCACATATGCCATAGATCAGGTTGGTTAGTAGCCACTTCGACCAATTTATTGGTATGCCAAAGAGAGCACCTCCATTGAGGAAAGGACAAGTCGAGTTGTAAAGAGCAATAGGATATTCTTGGATAGCAAGAGGACACGAAGGGTAGTCACTCCATTTACAGAGCTGCCAGTGATTCCCACCACACTTCCACTTCCAAATGGAAACCTAGAGTGAAAGCGATGAGAAATCCTCCAGAGGGTACAAAGGGTAGTAGAATGTCAAGACATTTGAAGGAAAACATGAAGGTTCTTAATGTAACTCAACAAGAAAAACAAATGGATGCAACAAAGGATATAGTTGAATCAATGTCAAAAGTTGAAGCAGAGCTTCCCATTCTTCCTTCATCACCATAGTCTTCTCTAATTCACATTACTTTGGATTCTGATTTACCAATTCATGACATCTCAACACCAACTCATTCATCAAGAGTTGATGAGACTAGAACTAATCCTCCCAGTGAAGTTAGTCGAGACTCATCGTCTTGTCTTGAGAACCTCCTGGACAAGAAGAGGAGAAAAGCTTCTTACCAATCGAACTTTGTAGAGTTTGATAATGTCTATCAAGAATCATTAGAAAAGAAACTCAAGAAGCAAGTTCATGTGGAGAAGAATGCTGACAACGAGGTGGTTATTGAAATTGCTACACCACCATAGGACAAGAATGCCAACGAGGTTGAGGCCGATGACTTCACATTGGTCAAAGCCAACCTTGGTAGAATTACATGACAAGATTATGTAAATCTATTTGGGGTTGTATAAATTAAATTGAAGGAAAGAGTGATCAAATATGGTGAAGACAAGGCAGCCCTCAAGGCTGAAAATCAATAGTTGTGACAGTACATCTCCAACTTGCTTCATGGTACTTCACATGTCATCGCTTTGTGCCCACAGATGTTGGAATCATCTGTAGATAAAAATCAAATGAGTCAGTTGGTTATTTATGGGAAACATCTGAGAGACTGGGTAGAAGAGTTTATCACCAGGGGTTGATTCATACTAGCAGAGTTGTACCAATTGAGGTACAACGCCCATGACCTTTGCTCAAGAATTTAGGAGTCAAAGCAGAGAATCACCGAAAGGAATCCCAAGGATGAGATTATCATTTCTCAATTGAGGATGGTGTATGATTCATTCACTATAGAAGAAGACAAGTAGAAGCTTTTTACTTGGAGAGAACAACAAAATTTCAAAGTAAAAACCTATGAAGCAATCTCTATAGAAATGACTGAATGTAGACAAAAGGTGGCAAGTGCTCTCAAGTTCCTAAGAACGTTCATGTCACAAGTTCCTTTCCAGTATCAACATGAAGATGATGACTACATTGAGCTCGACGAAGTACTAATGGAGTTTCAGGACCTCATCTGTAGTAGTTTCAATGGTGACCCCATTGATTGCAAGTTGATTCAAGTTGCAATGATGTCGGCGAGATTTAATGAAGCGGCTAAAAGCAGAAGTGAATTTCAAAATCAGATAATGGATGGCGAAGAGATTTTGTAAATACATCACATCGTTCAGAAGAGTATCAGTGCTCCAGATGAAGAGGAAGTTAACAACTTCTTGGAAGATAGATTGCTCGAGTTGGCGACCAGTGAACTGCTAGTTGAGGCATGAGGTATTCTCCAAGAATAGAATTTTAGATCAGCAATTAACTTGATGCCTTTTCCAAGTTAATTGGCTATCCTCTTTTCATGCATGTCTATCTTTGGAGACATCTATTGTACAGTTGTAGTTTTCCTTAGTTTTAGATTAGTTAACTAATGTTAGTCATTTCAGTTAACTGTTAGTTTATTTTGTTTAGACATAGGAATAAATCTTGCAGATTGGCAAGACTAATTGAAATAACATGAGATTTTAGGGTTCCCTACTCCTTTGTTTGTGTATAAATAAGAGCAACCTTTGATCATTATTTTCTAACATGTGCTTGTGATAACAAAACATTGAGCCTTAGTTCCTGCTTCTTTGTTATTTAGTATATGTTCACTTTGTTCGGTGTAATTTGATTTGATTGTAAACTATGCTTGTCTTCTTGCTACAATCTGATGTCCCAAACGTGTAATTATTGTTGGAAATCTTTGAGGAAATAAATCTTACCCCTACCTTGCTTTGATACAAAGTCTCAAAATATTTTAGTGATACTATTTTATGTTCAACTTGTATAATCTTTATTTCAACCTACACCTCAAAATTACAATGAGTCTTTGAGGGTATTTTGAAAGTGAGTTTATTGTTTCCTGTTTTTCTTTCATAATCTTTATTTCAGCTTTCATTCAAAAGTACAATGAGTCTTCGGGTGTGTTCTGGAAATAAGTTTGTTTAATCTTTGTGTTAATCAATCATTCCCTGTTTACTTCTAAATTCTCTTGCTCTGAATTTACTTAAGAAAATAGAAGGTTCATTAGTTTAGGCCTAATTGTAGTTGAAGTTACAAAACTAGAGAAAACCTCGGCTATGACGCAAATAGTTTTATAACCTTGTGCTCTCAACTGAGATAAAAAGAACGACAATTTAGTTTAGTATTTATTTTTAGCATAATCAGCAAAAGAGGGAGCTTCCCCTCCTAATTTGAAGAGTAGTCTAATTGTGCATAGTTGTATACATGTTTCCAATCCAAACTCCAAAGGTGCAAATTGAAACACCAACATCATTATAACATCCTTCTTTCTTCTTTTATGTAATCTGGAAGTGAGCCATTGGAAGTGATCCCTTCTTTTTTGGGGGTAGTGAGCCCTTTGAAAGTGAGCCTATTGTATTTGATGTTGAAATTTCTTTATATTGTGAGTTAATCCTCACTGTGGTTTTTCCCTTGTTGGGTTTTCCACATAAATTTGGTGTTCTATTTGGCATGGTGTTGATGTGTTTCAATTTCTATTATTTATTTTCATGCTTAATCAGTTTAATAGATTAAGGGTTAATTAAGTTGTTGTGAATCTAATTTTTTATGGGGGTTTTGAAGTTTTAATGTACAATTGATTCACACCCCCTCTCAATTGTCTTGTACATTCAACAATTGGCATTTAAGGTTCCTCAAGGAAGAAATATTAACCTCTTGAGGTAGATATAGGATGGCACACAAGAGGGATGCTCTTTTGTTTGATCGATCAAACTATGGATTTTGGAGACAAGGATGGTATTTCTTGGATTTGGAGTTTGGAAGTCTGTTGAGACTGGATACACTATTCCTAATGGTGGTGTGAGTACTTATGATGAGATCAAGGCCTATGAGAATGATGTTAAAGCAAGGTATGATATTTTAAGTGGTCTTTCTAACACTGAACTTGTGAAAGTTATGAATTTGAAATTTTCTAGAGATATCTAGACAAAGTTGGAAAGTATTTATGAAGGAGATGATAAGGTAAAGAAAGCTAAGATACATAATCAAAATATCACATTTGAGAACCTATGGATGTCTAAAGATGAAAAAATTACAAGCCACATGCAGAAGGTGGGAAAAGTTATCAATTCCATCAAAGGTCTTGGTGGAAAACTTGAAGAAGAATAAGATGTAAAGGAGGTACTAAGAACTCTTTCTAAATCTTATAGACACAAAGTTTATGCTATTGAGGAAGTTCAATATTTAAGAAAATATTCTAAAGATCGGTTGTATGGCGCTTTATCTACTTTTGAAATGAGAGAATTAGGTCCAAACAGAGCTTTGAATGACAAGAATAAAGAAAACAAAGGTAAAGAAATTAACAAAAATTATTATGTTAGAGAAGATGCTAGTATATCTAATGATGAATTTGATTATGTGGATGATGAGGATAGTGAATGCTTGTTAATGGATATTAAAGATGGAACTA
Source organism: Sequoia sempervirens (assembly GCA_007258455.2). NCBI lineage: Eukaryota > Viridiplantae > Streptophyta > Pinopsida > Cupressales > Cupressaceae > Sequoia > Sequoia sempervirens. Next base: position 156,743,382 of record VDFB02270651.1, read on the forward strand.
ATTTTGTTAACTCTAAGATATTTGTGAAGGAGAGTGCTCTGAAAGTAGGTGATAATACTAAAGGAACTATGGTGACTACTTTTCATGCTAGAGAGGAGAAGAACTACTGGATTATTGATAGTGGATGCTCAAATCATATGACCAGTGACAAAAGTAAGTTTGTTAGACTTAATTAATATGAATGAGTCATAGTTAAGTTTGGTGATGATACATCTGCTAAGATATGTTGAAAACATTCAATCAATTTTGATGGAAAGCATAATACAGATGATGTTCTTTATGTTAGGGATTTGAGACATAACCTCTTAAGTGTTGGAAAAATGTATAGCAAAGGATACAATCTTATGTTTCAAGATGATGGATGTCAGATCAAAAAAGGCTTTGAAACTGTGATTGCTACTGGAAGGACAGATGGAAATTTTTATCAGCTTAAAGGTGTTGATGGTTATTTCTTTATAACTCAGATTAATGAAATTTGGCTATGTCATAGAAGGACGTGTCACATCAATTTTGAGAACCTTTTGAGGATTAGTTCAGTTCAAGTTGTGAGAGATCTTCTAAAGATTACAAAGCCTATAATCAATGTTGTATGCAAGGAATGTTAGATTGGGAAGCAAGCAAGAAGAAGTTTCAAATTCAAAGATCAATCTACTATCTATAATGCCCCGCCATGTGAACCCCAAAGGACAACAAACACCACATGATTTTTTTGAAAGCGAAACATTGCATAAGATAAATTTGTACATTCATTACATGAAAAGCAATTATACGTTTACAAAGTCATCTATGTCCTCTGGGGTGCATGAAACAGTCATTACAAACCCTAAAATTTTGTCAAAATGAAAGAGAATAAAACCAAGATTACATTATGATATCATACAATCATCCATAATTAATAGAGAGGAAAACGATACAAAATTTTATTACAGTTCAAATCATAGTTCAATAGTACAACTATGGGGCATATTTCCACATATACAATACATCATGATTACATTAATATATTACGTAATGCTTCCCTTATAACAACGAGAAGAGTACATCAAGTACAAGAATAATTGCATTAATGGAGAATAAGGTACAAAGTGAGGAAAAGTCTTCAACAACGTGGAGCTCTGGAAACTCTGCATCTGCTTCTGCATTACGAACACAACCTGGGAACCCAATGGGGTGCATAGCACGTTCCACCCGACCATGTGGACCCGAAGGCCCACCCCCCGTGCTAGGAGTTGACAAGAAAGATCCTCAACCAAGATAGACAAGCAGAACGATCGCAAGACCACAAGGTCAACCAAAACATAACATACATCAATCTCAATGACCACATACAAGGTGATTGCTTCCAGAGGCATACGAAGGAAAAGCATGGGATACTATGGGAGAGTGTCATCGCACAATCCTAATACAAAACTTTACAACAATAAGGGGTGTACCACATATATAACACCAAACTTTACCAATCCGTGTACAAACTCGAGGCATGGACCATCTCTCTAAACAACCATAATAAGAGGCAAACTATGAAATACGGTAACATCCACAAGAGTTTCAAAACTAATAATTAAATCAAACATTTCGAAATGAATTCAAAGAAATCCACATAAACCCATTACCCAATGCCTCAAGAAGCCTATAACACCTACCTTCAAATACTTCCAACTTAAGGGTATGCAAATACTAGGGTTCCCAAAGAACTCACATCAAGGATTGACTTAAAACTCGTCAAACAAAAAATAAATCAATGAAATATTAAATCAATTTGAAATATTAAATCAATCAGGTGAACGCAAGAAATCAAACCTTAACACCATTTCATGCAACAAAACTTGAAATCATATTGCATACTCCACTTGTTTAAACATTCCTTTTGATAAATAAACTAACTTAATAAAAACATGAAAGGATTAACCATTTGATTCACTCAAACGGGAACATAATCAAATCTTACTAAAGATAGTGTAAAGCGTAATTAAATGATCAACTATAGTTAAATGCATTTTCATCATAATATATTTTAAATCAATAATCATTATAAGAACCTAAAATATGTAACCCATCAAATTTTACTTAATTTAAAATCCCTAACTTATACCTTGAATTACCTCAAAATAATTAAGATTAAAATATAACCTCTACCTTTGTTACTTCAAAATAATAAATTTAATTAAAATTTAATATGTACATTTAATTACTTTTAATCTGAATAAATTTAATTAAAAATATAACATTTACATTTGTTGACTCCACCCTAAATAAATCTAATTTAAATCCAACGTAGACAATTATACGCAAATCGCCAATCTAATAGTGAAGAAAGTTGTAAATTAATTTAACCTTAAATAACTTGTAGTTAAGTCAAATTTTAAATGCACTTTGAAAATAAATCTATTTTTTAGGTACATTTGAGAATAAATTCGATTTTAAAAGTGTTTTGATAATAAACCTAATTTTAAATGTATTTGAACACAAATCTCATTTCGGCTACTTCACAGATTGCATAATGAAGTTATAATGGATCACCTCAACATTTAATTATCTACAATTTAAATAAATCAATTTTCAGCTTACTTAATTTCCCGATTATTTTACCTACAATTCACTTAATTACTCTAAGGTAGAAATGGATTCTTTCTTTTTAAGCAATATATATCTATGTATATAAAAGAAAATTAAGTATAATTACTATTTTCTTTTAAAACTTAATTTAATTTACTCACTTAATTATCTAATTCTCTATAAAAGTAATTACTTAAGCATTCAATCTTATAATAAATATTTATTTTCGATTACTCATATAAGTGCTAAATACTATCAATAAAAGACTATATTCCTCACATTTAAAGAATATTTTCTTAAAAGGGAAATTAGAAGAAAACATCTAAAAAGGTGAGAATAGCAATTATAGATTATAACAAATTGGAACTCTTAACATCTTACATTCATTATTATAATGCATTGTTCATTACTCATAAATGTCTAGCCATTTATAACTGTTATAAACAAATGCCATATGTTTATACTATATAAATTCATTCTTTCCACTTAGCACTGTTTAGTCTATCTAATAAACTATGAAATTTAAATATTAATATCACAACCTAAATAACAAAATCAAGATACTCTACAATTTGCTAATTTACCAAGAGGGCTAAAACTATTTTGGAACTTGACCGTACACATATTTGTTGTAATTGTATGCTAAAATGTAGAGATTGAGTTGAGATAGATGTCAGATTTTGGTAAAGTTGCCAACTCATGAAGGGGTCAAATTATGGTGATGAGGACAGGAAAGTGTCAAACTTTTAGTAAAGAATAATGATGGGTATCACAAGTATAAGTTTGAACTCAGCAACACACCCAGAACTACAATTAAAAGTATGACAATGATCTAAGTGGTTTGTGTTTATTCAACATCTGGGAACCAACCACGAACGCTATGCCCAGGTAGTAGGCTCTTTATCTTAGATAGAGATGTATCATAAACACACTATTTGTTTAGTGAAGCAAAGCTAGATTTCATAAAAAGGGCTTAAGTAAATCAAAATTCAAAAAGGGCCAAAGCAATTCATAGGATATTGTACTATTGAGTTAAGCAACAAAAGATATCCCAACAAAATTATACTTACAAAGAAACACTGATCAAAAGTCATCAGAACATATATTTCATTATGCAAGAGGTGAAGCATCAGGACAAAACGATACGTGAAAAATTATAATTAGTATTGATTAGATATCAGCTATAAATGTGATGGCTATCTTCACATATAGTGAATCACAGAGGTTAGACCATCGCTGATTGACTGAATGCAATCTAAACTTGATGTGACTTTGGAAAAGAAGATAAGGAAATATAAAACTAAAGAAATAATCACAAAAATAATTGCCACAGTGAAGCATCAAATAGGTTATTTAAACTTTTAAACTTCCTATTATGTTCAAAAGCTGCGTTTGAGACAAGTTGACAATGGAATCAGAGAGATTATTTAAACCTCTACAACATTCTAATTTCAAGTACTACAGATGTGACAGGTTGCCAACAGAAATAGGAAGGCTATTCATGCCTCCACAGTCTTCTCTGTTCAAGTGTTGCTGTTGTGACAGGTTGCCTTTGTACTGGTAGGCCTGAATGAGGAAAGTAGACACACAAACAAGTCATGCGAACTGTTTGACAGAATGCCTCAAAGGAAAGGGGTCTCATGGATTGCGCAGATTGTAGGATGAGCACAAAGAGGATTTGTTTCAAAGGCTTAAGAAACTCTCAAGCAAAAGCAATCATCGGGAAAGTGGGTATCATATTTTAACTATGCAGAGTAAAGGATGCTAATAATGTTAAAACCTAAATGTGCACATTAAAGAATCTTGGCTAAAATTTCCATTTTAATAAACATACCCTAAAATCTTGTCGAAACCTTATTTTCCAGTTGGAGCTATGCCAAAGGGAGAAGCGAAAGGTCATTACCAGCGAGACAGAGTTTGGAGGTGTGACTGCCATGCTTGATGTGCCAATCGAAAGAAGTTGCAAATGCACTGGAAGACATGTATGCAAAAGGAAGGAAGCAAGGACAAGGTGCGTATTATGTTTGAAATGTTGCATATTACCATGATCCAAAGTTGCAGGGTTTCATATTGAGGTTTGCACGTGTTTTGATGATGCCCTAGGTCTGATTTTCCATGTTTTAGGCTTAATTGGCAGAAGGATAGTCCATTTTTTAAGGATTCCGTACAAAGTAACCTATCTTAATTTTGAGATATGTTGTATAAAGCCCAAATGGGTATCTAGAACTTTCTTTACATTTTGAAGATCATGTCTGCACTGAAAGTTATCGCCAAAAAACTCAATTTGTTGCCCCCATGTTTTAGGCTTTAAAAATTGAAGGCTTGTGAGGAAAAACCCACCAAGTGATGTTTTAGGGTTTCAAGATTGGTTGATTTAATTTGTGTTGAAGTCATCCACCCTTTCTTTGCATCAAATTGGTATCATAGCCCAAAGATTTGGGCAAGATACGTTCTGGGAGTTTGTGTTTTGTCTTTTTGCAGGTTAAAGCAAGAACCTGGATGCCAAGAGACCGGGTAGTGAAGAAAGGAGGAAACCTAGGTGAGGTATCATAAAGACAAGAAGAAGCAAGGTGAAAGAGACTTGCTCGCAAAAGGAGAATGGAAATTTTGATAATATTTGTCTGTGGAGACTTGCAGGGTAAGGAGGTACCAAGCAAAAAAAAAGAAAAGAGAAAAGAGAAAAGTCAGGTGAAGAAGGATGAGAAGGTAAAACAAATTAATATTGAGCAATAGATAATAGACTTGAGGCAAGCCTTGAAAAAAATGGAAAAAGAATGAGAAAGAATGTAAGAAAGAATGGAACTTGAGATGTAGCAGTTGCTTGAGAGATTAAACCAAGAACAAGGTTGGCATTTACCAATAAAGAAGAAGGTTACGTGGCCTATCAAGAAGATCATTCAGATGAGAAGAAGGCAAGAGGTGACAGTAGAACCAGACATTAAAGAATCTTTGTTGATGAAGGAAGAGCAAAATCCATCTGAGAAAGAGGAAGAGGTAAGTAATACAATGGTAAGCAAACCTAGGAATGTTTTGACATTAACAAGCATTGAAGAGTTGCCTTGGGAAGTTCATGATGTCTTAAAGGATCATGTAGACATAATGGTTGATAAATATTTTGACTTTTTACTTCCAAGGAAAGGCGTTATTCACTATTTAGCTTTTTTTCTAGGGGTTGGTATGTCATATACAACAACCTATGACAAACAAAATGAAGAATGTGATGTGTCTAAAGAAGGAGATGGTGCCAATACAAATGATGCACTTGTTTGGAAGGTTGTAAATGAAAGAGATTTTGATGCTAAAGGCAAGAGGATTGTTGGGAAAGAGATTGTAGAGTTGAGCAAGTAATGTTTGAAGGGAAAAGAGGGCATGGAGCAACATTATGACCAAACTGAGTTGCAGATGGAAGATGGACAGTTAGACAAGCACCCACTACAAGTGGAGCAACAAAAGGGAGTTGTAAATGTTAGAGGCAAGGAGAGAAGACAAAGTGTTCTTGATGAGATTGCAAACTTGAGAGACAATAAACCTAAGGTGAAAATGAAACAATTCATCGAAGGGGAACAAGGTACTATTCGACTACATGACATCCATCAAGGAAAAAGGGATCAGTTACAAGGTAGAGGTGCAAATGGAGGACAGGTTTATTTTGACAAGTTCACATACCTTTGCCAAATGTTCAAGAAATATACATTGAAGATGAATCAAGCATGGAATTGTTCCAAAGAAGACAATGTGCAAGGATTTAAAGGCATCAGACAATAGTTTTCAAGCATGGTTCTCATGTTGCTACCTTCTATTCAAGCGGAGCTTGAATCTTTTCTTTGCCTGGGAGTATGGTGTAGGAGCACCCATGGAATTTTGGTTTTGTAATTATTTTGGTTTTGTGTCTCTCTTATGTAATAAGGTCCTTTTGGATCATCTTTATGTTTGTAAGAGTATAGATGAGGTCTTAGGACGTTAGGTGTGGTCAAGTTGTCAAAAAATGTAAAAGTTGTTATAGGTTTTAAAAGTTGTCAATATTGTCTAAAATGTTGCAAATTGTGAAATTTGAAGACACATGGTGTAAATGAAGGAATTAGAACGGTTCTAGTTTGAAAACCAGTTTTAAATGGTTGTTACATGTTTAAATATCCTTGGGGGAGGTCAAAACAAAGGTTGGTGGTTACAATTTTGAAGTTTAAGCAATAAAATTCCTTTGTTTTCTACAATTATAAATGTTGCAACACTATTATTTGATGTGGTATGGTACTGTACAAAATTTTCATGATCTACATATGATTGGGTGTGTTATAGGATTTAATTAGTTTTCATTTTCAATTCTTTTGGTTTATTTTCGTTAAGTTTTATGTAAGTTATGATCAAATTGGTGACTGCCACTTCTAGATTTTTTCTGTAGCTGGCATGTTGTAGCACGTGGTATGAATTTGATATTCCATATCTTAATCTCAGACCAATTGGGATTGAAAGAAATGTGAATCTACTTTCTAATGCACTTGGTCTCATCGATTTTTGTTGAGTTTGGAGAGAGATATTGCAATTTTGGCAAAAACAGTTCAAAATTGTCATAAACCCTAGGCAGGGTAACTAGTGACTTTCAAAATATGATTTCTCATGGTTTCCATAGTGGAGAAATCTAATTTTTTGTGTGGAAATATAAAATGTTGCATATTACCATGCTCCAAAGTTGCATGGTTCCATATTAAGGTTTGCACGTGTTTTGATGATGCCTTAAGTCTGATTTTTCATGTTTTAGGCTTAATTGGCAGGACAGTCCATTTTTTAAGGATTTCGTACAAAGTAACCTACCCTGATTTTGAGATATGTTGTATAAATCCCAAATGGGTATCTAGAAATTTCCTTACATTTTGGATATCATGTCTGTACTAAAAGTTATAGCCAAAAAACTCAATTTGCTGCCCCCATATTTTAGGCTTTAAAGATTGAAGGCTTGTGAGGAAAAACCCACCAAGTGATGTTTTAGGGTTTCAAGATTGGTTGATTTAGTTTGTGTTGAATTCATCCACCCCTGCTCTACATCAGTTTTCAAGCTCACCGAAGGGAGTGAGGATATGGTTCCCATTAATGAGGAATTTTTTAGGGCAAAATATGAGAAGGTTAAATACTCATTTAGAACCCACATATTGCCAAAGTATCTAGCATCTATTGATGGTCGAAGGGTTACATTGGGTCCATTTGACAAGGACCCCTTCCCGGTTAGTTATTTTGTGCCCTATTTTCAAAAGACTTTCTATTCCATCTGCCAAATCATTGGCTATGACCTAGTCACTGTTATGCCCAAGGCCTGGATGTACATGGTGGCACATATCCAACACCCCAATTACTGCACACTATATGATTATGGAGGATACTTACAGAAAGGATTCATGAAGGTTTGGTGAAGTTCAAGAAGGGTGAAGTTGGAGTAAGGTTCAGTTGGTATTCATTATTCATGCATATGCTTCTGTTCAAGGGTGCCACTAAAAAATATGACACTAGAGAGGATGGAGGATGATTTGGAATTTCCTACCCAATTTTGGACTATTGTCCTAGATAAGGATGATAGAAATTTTGATTATGTGGTCTTTCAGAATTTATTTTCCTCTGAGTTAAGGAGAGCTCTGGCTATGAATGTGTCAAGGATTCCCAAGGCCTTGCATGATTTCTTGAGACCCAAGGACAAGAGACCTGAATTGGGGATTGATCATAATTGGGAAGACCTTATCCCCTACCCCACTTATACAATTTTGAGAGTGTATGGTACAGCTATCTCGTCCCACTTGTTGCCGAAGTATGTGCCAGAAAGAATTGGGTTCCATGAAGTAATGAAGCAGCTAGGAAATGTAGAAAATAAACATTTGAAAGATTAGGGAAAGGGAACATTCTTCCCTTCATATACATGCTTCTCTGATTCTGTGATGATTAAAGGAGGTTGGGATAATATAAATGACATACTCAAGATTTTTGGCATGAGGAGAGCAAGAGAAAGGACTCATGATCTTGAAGGGTATATGGCATGGCTAAAGATAAAGATCAGGAGTTCCAAGTTTACCCATGTTTTTCATTTCCCTGAAGATGTCATTAGGAATATTTTTGATCTTTTGAAGCAGGAAGACAAAAAAGAAAAATAGATTGCATTTGATAAAATGCAAAGGAAAATAAGAGAGAAGGATCCAAAATTCACTGCTCTCGCTAGGATCCCCAATGAGATAAAAGAATTGAGCATATGTTCCAGAATTTTGAGACAACGGTGGGTCACCTAAAAGGTGAGAAGATGATCTAGGACAAAGGGAAAGCACCTATTGAAGACGAACAAAGTGGAGGAGAGATCCCTATAATGGACGAAAGGCCCACATACCAACCTCCCAAAGAACAAAAAATGATTGTTTTAACAAGAAGGAAGAACAAAGCAAGGAGAAAGGATACAACTGCTACCTCTTCTCAACAAGAGGAGTAGAGAACCCCCCACCAATGCAAGAAGTGCCACTTACATCTACCCCAAGGTCAACTAGACCTGAGATTGTTGAAATTGACTCTCCTCCTAGACATTCATCACCACCAAGGACACCACCTCAGAAGAAGCAAAGAGTTGAACCTGCTGGCTTAGTAGATTATGATGATGACTCTAATGAAGAAATATGGGTATCAGAGGAAGAGATGCAACAAGGAATTTCCTCTCCATCAATAGAGATAGTACCACAACAATTGGGTTTATGGTTAAGCAAAGCTGACTTACTGGGATAAATAATACTGATGATGGATTGAGGCATGCATAAATTCCTTGATGACGATTCTTCTGTGAAATCTAAGCCTTTCATGGAGTTTTCCTACAAAGCTAAGAAGGATAAATATGTTCACAATGTTGCATTGAAAAGAAGTCTTCACCAAGAGTTACCTGATGCAACCATTCAAGCAAAGGTTCTAAAGGAGATGAAGGACAAATTCCAAGGAATGACCGCATCCGAAGGTAGAGAGCTAGTGAGGAAGAGTGGTATCTTCTTATTGCCAGAATGGGGCCTAGCCTCTGCAATTTCCCTACATACAATAAAAAAATGTGATAGACCCCTCTACAACTCAAAGGAGGAAGCCACCATAGCACTGCAAGGATCTACATTCAATGAGCAGTGGGATACACTAGCCATTTCGGCCTTAGCCCCCAACACAAAGAAGCTTGAAGTTGTAGAGCTCGCTTCAGATTACAGGGGAGGTTTGATAATAAAGAGGGTATCAGATACATCAACTATTGATGTTGCTACCATGTCAGTGAATGTGGCACAATTCACAAAGGACATAGTGGAATCAGTGACTGTAGAAAAAGAGAAATTCAGAAATCAATATAATGATTTGTTAGTTGATTATGGAAAGAATCAACAACAAACAATGCAGCTACGAATAAAATTAGCACTGGTAAAAGAGAAATTGCAAAATTTTCAATCAAGGGACCCAATGCAAACTGATGCTACTTCTCCATCTACTTCATATGAGCCAACACTTGCTACTACTCCACCTCCAACAAGTTCTTCATGGGAAATTGTGCCCTACAATATAGGGACTATACCCATTTCAGTGAAGGAGCTAGATACATCATAAGCACCACAAACAGAGGAAGGTGCCAACAAGGAGGAATTACTTGAGCGGCTAAAGGCATACAAAGAAAAATGTGACAGTCATGACAGAGAAATATTTGTTAGCAATATGAAGATTGTCACTACAGTTTTGGAACATCTAAATAGAGGGGCAAATAATAGACTAAATAGAATTCATGCCAACTACTCTGCCATGAAGGACGCAATGGACAAATTTGACATTGATAAAGAATTGGCAATCCCTCTCATGGAAACATGGATCCCAAGATTCCAGGAGTTAAGAATGATGCCTATGGGAGCCAAACATGACACAAATAAACCTGAAAAACTTAAGCCCACCATCCAAACTGTGAATGGAATCCAAGAGTTCAGGGGATAGATTGAGCCTTTGGAGGTGAAGATAAGAGAATTAATTAAGAATTTTCATGAAACACATCATGGTCTCCTTCCTCCCATACTAAAAGATGATGGCAATATTAAAACCCTGCAAAACTGGAGAAGAGAAACAAATGAAGTGATTTTTTCCCGACAAGTTGCTTCAATTTGTGAAGGACATGACATGAACATGTTGAAGAAAGAATATGGACATGTTGGCTTATGTAGGGGTTGTTTTGGCAGAGTTTGACAAGGAAGCAAACCAGGTGGTTACCAAATATCCACCTTACAAGAAAAAGGTTGATGAGGTCATGGGATTTAATTGGCCTATAGAAGAGGAGTTGCAAACATGGAAAAATAAGTATTTGGATGTATTGGACGATTAAGCTGCAGCTACTAGGTGGTGAATACCATCTTGGTTTTGAGTCTATAACCATGGTGAATAACGGATGGGAGAAGCACAATGCATAGCTTGGAACTAGTACATATTAGGCTTTTGCTAATGTATGGAAAAAATATTGTCTTCTCCCCAAGTTGAATTGGTGACAAGGTTGCAGATGTGGAAGAATTTTTTGTCTCTTCTCCCTTAAACTTTTTATGTTTTCTTTCATCTTTATGCGTGTGTACGTGGATACCTTTTAGAGCACGTGGATATTGTCAAATCAACTCAAAGGTGCCTTTTGGAAGGTGGGACCTGACTTTCAGCAACAAATGAAAATAACTTTTGTCTCATGTACATTTCCCTCCATTTGAGGATTAAAACTACAAAGGAAATGTATTTTGTATCAGTCCAATTAAATAGTGACATGTGTACTTTCTAGCCCAAGGCTTGTTTTTCTCCTTCGTTTCTATAAGATGGAATTCAAGGCTATAAGTACGGGGTTCATTGTTTTGTAATTGATCACAGAGAAAACTGTAAAGAGAATTGAGCATATTCGAGTTTTGTCTTAGGTTTGAGTCTAATAATGCATATGTAATTTTGATAGCAATACTGACAATATAATACAGAATGGTGAAAATTCAAAGCCATTTTCTCTCCTATGTACTTGTTTCATGAATTTTGAATAATATAATCAAGCATTATCTTACTCGTCTCCATTGATTTCCAATGGATGTGTAGTTTTGTTCTTGCTTGTTAATTCAAATAATTAATGTAAATGCTTGAGTGAAGCTATAGGTTTATGTCAATTGAGTGCAAGGATATTAGTAAGGAGTTGTGGTTGATATTATAATGTTGAAATGTAGTATTTTTGAAGCTTAAATGATGCTGTGTTAAATTGTTATCAAATTGTATAGGTTTTGGGATTGACTTCGTTCCTAGGATGAGGCACTAATCTAGGTGAATATTCATAATACATTTTGTTGGTCAATTCAGCAGCAAATCACTTTTCTAAATGAACTTTTCAAATAGGTTACAATTGCTATTATTTTGCGTTAAGTTTCATTCTCATGCTCTGAATGTAGAGTGTTGTTAAGAAGCAACAAACTTCTTTGATGCATTTCGTTTGTTGAGCTATTACATGGGAATTCATCTGTTATTTACAATGTATTTGGATATTAGGTGCAGATGTCTTTAAAATACATTATGGGATCACCCTCCCGGGTTTTGTAGAGCCTGAAGTGTAGGAGGAAAGCATTGTTGCTTTCACTCATTCATTAGCCAATCCCTTTGGGTTGCTAAGGATTGGAATTGGCAATTCCATAGGCAATTCTGAAGATCAGCTCGGTTCTTAAAAAACAACCAACAGGCTATTCACTCCTTGTACACTCTTCCTTGTCCTAGAGACTCTAGAGTAGAGAATCCCCTTAGTTACATTTTGGTGAACCTAACGTGAACTTTCTTTCTCCTTGTTTTTGTCTCTAAAATTTTCTTCTCACATGCTATGACGTGTAGCTGATAGTGTGTTGTGACGCTCTTTATGAGCTTTATGACCTAATTGACTACCTCTAGATTTGTTGTAAGAATTTATTGAAACATAGATATGGAGTCTAGAAGGTTTAGTCCTCCCCGTTCCGGCCTGAATTTCAAAGAGTTCCCTATAGGACTCTCGGTCAGATTTTCCCCAGCTCACAATGAAGTTGTAACTCAAATCCCTACTCCTCTTGTCTCACCCTCGAACTCTTCCTCTTCCTTGGAGGAAGAAGTTGCTCTCAAGGTTCTTGTAGAGTAGATTCACTCCTTGGAATTGGGACTTGAAGAGCTCACGGGATTTTTGGCGAGAGAGGTGCCTATACCCAAGTAGCTCTTGTTGTCGAGGCTCTAAAGAACCTAGTAATGAAAGATCAAAGAGGCTTAGAGTACCTTTGTGGCATAGAAAACATTGTAGAAACTCGTCCCATCTTACACCTTTGTCTTGGATCGCACCCATGATTTCCAATCAGAGATCATTGGTCAACAACTGAGTATCTCAATGCTCGGTGTGTTTGTTTGCATGGCTGACATGAGTCCCTCTACCAATACTGCTACCACCTTCGTACACGAGCAGATGCCTATGATCAAAGTAAATAAGGTCCCTCTAGGTTTTTAGGTTTCTACATCTGGGACTCATAATGTACCTACCCCTAGTGGTGGTGTTGGTGCCTTTGTTGGCACTGATGTTGCATTCCGTTGGTGGTTCTATTAGTCGTACTTTGTCTACAGACCGCTTCCTTAATGCTCTCCTATAGAACATGGGACAAATGCAATCTCAGCTAGGGAATCTAGCTAGCTCACATCTCGCAAGGGATGGAATTTCCAAAGTTTGAGAAGTATAATGGTCGTGGGGACCTACAAACTCACATATCATCCTTTAATGCCATCTGTACAGATTTCTTTCACCACGATGCACTTCTAGAAAAACTATTCTCATGTTCTCTTAAGGACATTGCTTTGGAGTGGTATTGTTTATTTCCTAATAATTTTATCCTCTCCTTCAATCAGCTTGTAAATCAATTCCTCTGTCAGTTTCAAGCTAATATTGGGTCGAATGTCAAGTTTGTTGATATCGTTCGAGTAAGCAAAGGACTCACAAGGTGACTGATTTTATTACTCGGTATCAAGCTTGTTTCTCTTAGATATCCTATGCCTTAACTGATTCCAATGTGTAGAGTGTTCATCAGAAACTTGTAGTAGGCATTGCGAGAAAAGTGTATTTTAATGAAATATATGTCCTTTGTGCATCTATGTGCCGCTTTGCACAAGTACCAACAAATGGTCGCACAGTACAAAGATTTGTCATCGTACTCCCGTCAAGATGGTCAATCGATTGTGTTAGTCTCTAGTGAGTCTAGAAAGAAAAAAGTTGTGGCAAACATGGTATTTGTTCCCACTAATAAAAATTATGCAAGAAGAAACAAAATATTCACTAAGTTATCAAAATATTATAGTAATGTACTACATAAACTTTTAAAAGATAGAATAATGACTATCAAAGATTAGACTCCTATTTGATTTGTATCCTCAATGGTACGACGCACAGAAGTTTTGTCAATATCATAAGGTCTCAGCTCATCATATCGAGAGATGTGTTTGTCTTCATCACGTGATACAAGACAACATTGATAATGGTACAATCCAGCTCGATGGTAAGAAGCAGAACTCCAACAAGTCTATAGTGAAACCCAACAACCAGCTACAGATATACACAAATCCATTCCCGTCTCATTCTGCCAACCTTGTCATTCCTTTTGATTTGGTTCCATCCAAGTATGTGAATGTAGTCTCATTTACTCATATTCCTCCTTCAGATCATGTGAATACTATTCCTAATATCACATTTACCTCACACGATCTGCCTATGAACAAGGAGCTCTCTCTGCTCTACATTCTCGCTCACATCAATGATAACATTGTAAAAGGAATTATGGTTGATCCAATGAGCTGAAAGAATGTTATTACAGAATAGACACTTTTTATTAACAATTTACATCAAGAGAAGTTTGAGGACTCGCACACTACATTTCACACGCATGATGGATTGTATGTGGCTACTATTGGTTCTATTTCTCTGTCAGTCCTAGTAGGACCCAAAGTCTTGGAAGTCCCATTTGTAGTGATTCTTGACTCTGATCTATTCAAAGTGAGACTAGCCATTACATGGCTAGTCTCCATTAATGTGGTTGCCTCGATAGTCCACAAATGTCTAAATTTTCCCCATGAGGATACTGTTCATAGGACACTGTTGCCTTGATAGTCCACACGTGGGGGATTTTCCCCAACCACTGTTCATTGGGATTGCCTGTATAGGGGATCTCGCTTATTTTAGAACCATTGGGACCCACCGATCTGGCCTCTCCAGGGGATCTAGGCGAAAGAAGGCCTCAGACCTATATGGGGGGGCTTCATATCTTTTGCTTGTCTTTACCTTCAGTTCCCATCACCTTCATTCTTCTGACTTCGTTGACAGATCTCGATGAACCTCATCCCAAGTGGGTGCTGGTGTTCATCGCATCCTTCGGAGCCACCCCTAATCATCTCTCTTCCTGATATTCCTCCTTTTTGTAGCCCATTAACATGCCTTTCACAAAGGTGGTGTCCTTTGTCGCTTCATCTACTCCCACTTCCACTTCAGTCACGAGGATTCTGCATCCTTTGTTGAAATGCAAGTTGGAGACTAACCTCACTTCAAGCGATGGTCGAAATTTTTTCTATGTGTCTCTTGAGTCTTGTTCTACTTTGGCCTATATCGTCCTCATGGTGAAGACAACGCCTGCATCCTCAGAGTTTGTCACTACCCCTCTTCCTAAGGATGGCACTAATTCTCGAGTGCCTTGTCCTCCTATCCAATTACCACATGCCACTCCTAAGAATTGCATGTTCAACTTGTTGGAGGACATCCTGACTTTGTCCTCGATCTTTGTGAGGTTGATGACTCTAGTCTTATAGGAGCTCAACAACGAAGACCTTGAGTGGCCTTCTTCCTTGGCTCTTGTTGCAAGGGAGTAGACTAGTATCACCCTCACTATCCCTCCCTCTATGATGATCTAGATTGGAAGCAAGACAACCTGCTTGTGGACTTGAAGTAGGGCAACACCTTCTTCATCTATAGATTAGCTTTGTGTGTTTGTTTGTGTTCCCCTACCCTTGTCTATTTATGTTTGTGCTCTCGCCTGGAGGACCCTTGCTACCCTTGTAGGTGCTTGGATATAGGAGAGAAACTTTGTTGTAAACTACTTCTATTTGTGGCATTACTCTCTATGTTGTAAAATTTTATTTTTCATGTTGGAAACGATGCAAAGCGTTGGGGCATTTAGGCCTCTTCCATGTTGACCATATTTTTAATTTCACTTTGTCTTCATGTGCTCTTCTTCTCGTTCTGATACATTTGGGGGGTGATGATAGTTCATATGTATATTATAATCTATCTATCTATATCTACGAGCAATTCTGACCCTGAATAATCAAATTCCCCTGTGCTCGTGATTTCTTCATCTCTGCCTTTCTCTCGATGTTGTGGTTTCTATGTGATGTCCCTTGCGTGACAACATTCCACGAATACATCTTGTTATGTATCTCATGTCACATCTCTTATCTTTCTCTTCTCCTTAGAAAGACATGTGCTCCTTTGCATAACACACATCATTATGAGGGGCTATCATATAAGCTTAAATTTTAAAAATGTTTCAAAAGGATTCCTTGATGTCTTACGTCTTGCCGTCTAGCTTAGGGCCAACCTGACTAGACCTGTCTTGTCTTTTATGTGATTGTCCTGCAATGCAGTTTGCAGCAACCACAGGCCTATCATATGGACTTTAGCCATGCTAGTCATACCTATCTACATCGTCTTATATCTCATCAGATTATGTCTTGTCTATAAGACTTTTAGCACGTCTATTATTTTTTTCCTAACATGTTTGTCTACAACTAACATGTTTGTCTACAACTAACATGTTTGTGGTGAGATTGCAGTCAACTTTGCAAGATCAAAGACGTGTCCTCTTCGCATCCTAATGGAGCTTCTCTACATCAAATATATTGAATCGAAGGTTTACTTCCTCTTTGTCATGGGTATATTCTCTTCGATCTCTTTCTACTTTAGCTCGCACATGTTCAAATACATATGCTTCTAAAGTGAGGGGCAAATGTTATGGCATAAAATTGCACCCTTTTGCAATTTCACATTACATCAACCTTCACTTTGGCTTAATAATATGATAATGTGAAATCCTGCCCTCTTAGCCTTCATTTTCGTCCCTGCCTTGTCGTTTTTTGTCGATGGGGGAATTTTCGTCTAGGACACTTTCACATTGTGCAAACATCCACACACCACATGAATGTCTTGACAAGATTCCTGGTCCTGTGGTTGTTGGTGTTACACTTTCGCCTACCTATGAAGTGTAACACCTCTACAGTCGCAAGCACACCTAAAAATAGCTCTTTTGCATCAATTTGACCATATTCTTCCCTCTCATTCCCATTTTATTCCATTCTTGCAATTCTATCACTCTCTCATTCTAGCACTTCATTCTCACATTCTCTTCAATCTAGTTCTCTTGCAGCTCTACAACTTCCATTATTGTAGGTTCAAGCTCTTCTACATTGTGTCCTTGCATGTTCATCTCAAGCTTCCAAGGCATCACTCTTCCTCTCGACCAAGCTCGTTGG
The DNA here is from genome assembly GCA_007258455.2 of Sequoia sempervirens. Taxonomy (NCBI): domain Eukaryota; kingdom Viridiplantae; phylum Streptophyta; class Pinopsida; order Cupressales; family Cupressaceae; genus Sequoia; species Sequoia sempervirens. The sequence continues at coordinate 156,760,482 of VDFB02270651.1, forward strand.
AGGGAGGGTATCAGTTAATTTCATTGCATTATCATTTTTATTGATTAGCATATTGTTGTCTTGCATGTTCTATGTCTTTGTCTCATCATTTCTTTATCTTTCTATATTGTTGTCTATTTGGTTGTCTGTGGAGGTGGAAACACCAAAGCAGGGATTTGACCAAGGCAAGCCTCGAAAACAGCCCCAACACTTTTATTGTTTCTATGTGTGTAAATTGTTCGTGAGGAGCTTTGCGGGAGGTTGGACCACCCGTGAGTTCATCCCTTTTCTTCCACTACTTGTCATTTCATTAGATAGTTTATTTACTTGTCAAATAGTATTCTTCTTGTTGTGCTTTCCTACATTTTTTGCATTCTACTTAGTTTAGTCAAACTATCTAACTTTAGATTCTTAGTAATTAGCAAAGTCTAAGCGTTTTTGGTGGTTGAATTTGTCTTTGTTATGTACGAAACGCCAGCATGCCACGCTGTTGTCCTCGGCATACACTTTCGTCCTCTGGCCAAGAGTTGTCTGTCTATCTCCCAAGACCTCTAGGATCTGTTCACTCGGCTTTTGGAGTTCCTTTTCATAAACAATCATAAAAACCCAAAAACATTGCATAAACTCTCCCTTAACCGTTCCCCATCACTTGAGTTTTTGTCCTTGAGGTAACCTAGGGCTATTCACTCCCTATAGATTCTTCCCTATCCTAGAGACTCGAGAGTAGCGAATCCCCTCCATTACACTTTGTTGCAGGCAAACTCTTTTGTTTGTCCATGTTTGTGTTTTTTTATAGTTTGATGGGTTTCATTGTTGAATTTGTTTGTGTTTTTGTACAACGATACCTTCTAATTAAAAAAAAAAAAATTTAAAAAGAAAACATTGTTCATCATTCAAATATCATATTGATAGTTATAATTGACTTAGAGTCTATATTTTGGGCTGTGCTGCTGATTTCACCAAACACAAGTTATGAAAGACAAGATTTCCCAACAAGTAATGAAGAAAATTGTACAACTCTAATACAGCATCATTAATATAAATAGAGCTGGTCTTTATGCTGAAGGCCTATACAGCAGTCCAGAAAATGAGTTCTCAACCAACCAAAATGAGCAAACTGAATGTCTTTTCATCACTCTCATGAGGGATTCCCTCATCCCGTGATTTCAGAAACATGTTTCAAACACTTATTGTCTACCTTACCTAGTTTGCATTTAATTTTTTAGTAGATATATTTATGTAACAAGGGTTCACATCTAAGTGTTCACATAAATGGAAGAGAAAAAGGCTGCACTCTATTTATATATACAAGAATAAGATACACAAGAGAGTATCTTTAGAGAAACTTCATGTACTCATTACATGGCACATGCTTGAACATTTTCCATTTCATTGGCTATTCTCAAAGACCTTTTGGTTTTGATGTAACAATCTAGGACTGATAACCAAAGATGACTACATCACATTCTGCATGTTACAGTCTTACATTCCTTGATGCTTCCCAACTAATTTTTTCATGATGAATCTCCAAGGCTTCTAAGAACAGTAATTTTGATAGTAAATCATATAATACATGATGTACACTGTATTTACTTAAGCAAGAGTGGTCACAGACAAAAATTAACTCTTAGCCACAGAAAATGCCGAGTTCCAGAGAAGTACGGATAAATATTTAATTCATTTTAAGATGTCCATTAGCTGTCAGAAGAGAACGTTCAATTCTTGGATGCTCTACTGGATCCCTACAAAAGATGTTCAAATAATTTACAGCTCGCATAACTGTCAATGTCTAACAAGGAGCTTCGTAAATGCAGATGAGCAAATCATTCACATCTGCTCTTCTGGAGTTGAAAATGACCTATAAGGCATACTTATATGCCCAGGTTAAATGATGGTGAACAGAACTCAATATTAACATCATTTTCAATTTCCAACTTCCTTTCTTTGAGAACTCTAGCATTGGAACCATAATTCCTGTCACCTTTGTCAGTGATACAATTCTGCTTATCAGATACTTGTACTAAGGTTCTCCTTACCCTTTCGGTGTTTGTGAACCCATTTAAAAATGAACCTAGCTTCATTGGGCAGATTACATCTAGAGTATCAGTATTGGACAAACAGGAATTATCTGCCACAGGATTCATATTTGATCTAGAACGTGAAATTTCAGCAGCTTCTGCCTCAAGGGCATCAAGGTCAAGACCCTCAAAAATATCATCATCAAAAGTGCGACCAATTGGTTCCCTGCCTTTGTTTTGCTGAGCAGACATACTAAAATCTTCTCTCAAATTTCTGACTGTAGTAGATGATACTTGATTATCTAGTTCATTCAACTTTTCTGTAGGATCAACTTTCTGAAGATTAAATCTTCTTTTCCTGGCTATATTGCTATATTCTTCCTTATTTGAGCATGTGTCAAGATCAAATGTTAGTTCTTCTGCTGCTTTTTGAAAACCCAGCAAACTGGAGCAGGGGGTTTTAACGCCTGCATCCTGCACCGGACTTGGTGAAGATTTGTTTTCCCTAGATATCACATCAGAACCAGCATAAGTATCTGCAGAGGCATTAGTCATTTCTGAATGATCTGAGATTTCCTTTCCAGCATAGACCCGTGACCAACATAAATGGGCCTGGGGATGCAACTCAGCTGGTGATTGAGTAAACAATGACCGTCTGTCAACAAAGATCACAACCAGTTGAAACTCAATGATGTTAGCTCGATCAGCCACTCTAAAAATATACAACAGGTAATACATTACAGGTGTTGAGGTATCAAATATAGATGAAACACTGCCTTTTTGCACTATAGATATTAGACACAATGCTTGTTTTGCAATTAAGTAGAAGAAAAATACCTGTACACTGCCATCATATCAAGATGGCCACCCTCTACTTGAGTTGGCAGTGCTGCTGTGAATTCTAATCTGTCGTCTATAAAACTGTCTGATTCTGACAATTCATCATTGCTGTCATTCTTATCATCCTCATCTGCGGATACCTTCTCATCAGAAGACACCCTGCAATGAAATATATGATCCACTTGTAAGGATCCAACTAGTGTTCCTTCACCATTACATAAAATGTGATCCAAAAGAAATTCCTGTGCACTAAGTCAAGCAGACATGCTTGAAAGTAAACTGCAATTTGTGTTTGGAAGCTAGGGATTAGGTCAGAGTTGTTATCTTACTCTGCTTCCTCGTCAATGAAACACTGGACAGAGATCTTTGAATGTCGTTCCCCTGAAATATAAAAACTGGAAAAGTCAAGTGTAGTTTAAGAAAACCAATAACACGACTTCACTAAACTTTAAATAAGACAATACTTAAAAAAAGAAGAAAAAACCTTTGTAATGTTTCGAGTTCCCGCATGGCACACTAGTAATATCAAGTTTCTTATTTCTTTTAGGAGGAATCTCAGATGGAGATGCAGAAATTGGAGCCTCACTGTGCTCTTTGTACTTGAATAAGCGTTTAAATTTTTGTGGCTTTTGAACTGATTTTGCATCAGCACTACTCAGATTCCAATCTTCACTACAACTACCACTTTTACAGTTACCTAGTGGTGTAGAGTGTCCTTTCATGGCACTAGATTTTGAAATTTTGAGACAGTCAAAATTCAACTGTTCTGCATTATCATGCAAAACATTCCTTGACAAACCTTTCAATTTCATGCTGCCTGTCATGAAGATCGCTGGCGAAACATGAGTAGGTGCAGAAAATTTACTATCTTCAGGAGTCTTACAGATTTCTCTACCAGTAGCAATGGCGTGTTCGGTGATTCCCTTCTTGTGCAAATATGTGATTGGTTCTTCCCATGAAGATGCTACAATTCTACAGGAAGGGGACTTAGAGTTATCATTCACAGAATCAGATATTGGTTGCTGTAGAGAATTTGTTGTCACATGGCCATCCTTGGAGAAAGCAAGCATGGGAGACTCAGGAACAATACCCCTCTCAGCCAGATCTATCAAGTAAGGGCTGAAGTCAATGTAGCTTGCATTAGCATTAGATACAGGTGGCAAAATGCTCTCCTTGAAATCATATGAAGATTTTGAATAACAGCTGTCAGGTGTTGCAAGCACCACTTCAGGAACTCCTAATAATTTACTACTGCAAAGTGGAGTTTGAGGTTCTCCATCTCCTGCATCAGAAGTGTTTTTCCTCTGACAACTAGGCGGCGTACTGGCCTTGATCTGTTCATGAGAATCAATCATATCAACAAGATTAACATCAGAAGCACTCACCTTCATCTTTTCTGGAGAATCAAGTGTCATTATATGATTCGATGGAGTGGCAACATTTAAAGCTTTCCAAGAAGCTTTCTCTTCTATTGAGAAACTAGGGTTTATGTCGACTTCAATCTGTTCTGGAGAACCCATCTTCATGGGAGAAGAAACAGGCTGTCCAGATGATGGCTCTGTTGGGATATTTCCACTCATGGAAGGAACAAAACTTGGAGGTTTAGTTAAAAGAGGAAGAATTGGTGTAGATGAAATTATGACTCTCCCCTCGGGACTCACTGATACAAAGCCTGTACTGTAAAGAGGACAATGCAAAGAGGTGGTGCTATAACTTGAGACATTTGACATCAATTTCTTATTCTGTGTTGACACAAATTGTATATTCGGGACTTCACTACATGGGGATTTCTGTGTTGGTGATGATTCACCTCCAAGACAAAAATGAACACAAGAAGCATTTCCTTCATGGAAAATTCCTTCTGAATCTTTATCTTGCAGGCCTACAGTTAAGGTCCTGTGCATTGGAACTTCACTAGATGTTGATTTGTGCTTTGCTAATGATCCGTCTCCTTCACAAGATTGACCAGAAGAAGTATCCATTTCATGTACAAATCCTTGTGAATTAGCTACTGCATTATCTGACAATGCTGATGGACTGCAAGGGTGAAAGTGAAGATGTTCAGGAACTGTATCAAGATGCACTGTGACATCAGCTCTTTCTCCTGAAAGAAAAAGTGTCAAAAAGGTTAACTCTCATGCCAGATAAAATTATCATTTTTCTATGAAGTATTTTCTTTCAATAGCATATAAAATCCTACGTTGAGCTCAAGTTTGTGAATCTCATTTCCTTCTAGCATAAATTTTGTTCTACTCACAATCCTGCTGCAGCTTCCAAAACAAGTAAATGTTCTTTCAGACATAGTAAATAAAACTAATAAAATATCTTTGTTCTATGAAATGCAATAAACCTATGTAAAGTTCAACGTAGATCCACATGGATCTAAAGCACCCATGTGGTCTGTTTTTGCACATTTATTTGCAAGAAATACAGATAACATGATGAAAACCAACACCATACAATGTGAAAAGTTTACAAAATCATTACACAATTTAAATGATGTTGCTTTTGGAAAGTCTGTTTCAGGTAAAAAATAAATTATTGATTTATTTGTATTTACACAGCAAAATGGAAAATGAAGAGGACTTATAGAAAGTGTTAAAATATCACTTCAAACCTCAAGCCAATCCTTTATGCAGATTTGCGGTAAAGTATCTAACAAGTTGCCATGGATTTTTGCCACATTAAGTACACAATTTTCCTCACATTAATCTGGCCAGATTAATGTCCGGATTCCTCTCTTCTCCTTAAGGGCCTTCCCTCTTCAGGAGGTTTCATTACTAATCCACAAATTCTTTATTTTACTTGAAAAGAAGATCATAGTGCTAACTAAAGTCCTTCCTGGCAATAAAAAGCAATTACTAGCTCTTTACTTATAAAAAGGTATCAGCCTGGAAAGGTAAAGAAGGAAAATGTCAAGCAATTTCTCTCATCATTACGATGGAAACAAATTTGTGATAAACGGCATGCATATGCAAGTACCTGAGGCCATTCGCTATCCCTCCATTAATGTGCTTGTCAGCCAAAAGTTAACTTTAAGAAAGTCAGGGAAATTATGAGTATGACACACAAATTCAAAAATTCAAGAAATTCAGATCTTCACTTTCATGCTAATATTGTCTCCCATCATTGTCATTTCAATTACACGTGATTATTACTTTCTGCATATTTTACACATATTACATTGCAAGTGGACATATTTTCTAGAAATAAAGGCAAAATATATTTGGCAAATTCCTGCTTCCAAATTCTAATCATTTTCAAGATATTAATGATGAATAAAATGTAAAGTTTTGGGCTAACATCTAGGATGGATAATTCAGCATATCAACCTCTTCAACAACTTTTTCAACAATAGTTGTATGTGATACTCTATATACCTTAGTGCTTTCATGTCATTAGTCATAGCCTGCTAGGAAATTGGTGATATTCAAGATCCAGTTTGTACCTTTTACTCAAAAGGTTTTACCAGAGCTTAAATAGTGACGAGATTTTCTACAAATTTCGTAGATACTTCTTAGTTTTTATATCTGGTATACTAAGGCATCAGTGTGTGCTTTTAATCCTTGTCCGATACAAGACAGCTAGGCTTGATAACTATGTAATATAGTTGCAGTATACCTAGAGTCAAATATCATCATATTTTGTCACAATTTGGCAACTTATCATGGAATCTATTGTCTTTAAATCACCTTGAGATTCATTTCAATAGCTTATATTAAAGTTTCAGCAGCTTGCTTACCTATTTGGCTTAAGAGACATCAACAATTTTCCAATTTACCACTCAAAATGTCGAGCATTAAAATTTGAAAAAAGATTGCTCTTTTAATTGGTAAATTGAGGCTTGAAATGGATTTCCTTGCCCTTCTAAAAGGAAAAACAAACAAAGCAAACAAGGCTAGCTATGAATGTGATTCATGACATTAAAGGTGACAAAGGTTAAAAATCTTAACTTTCTCCTTCAATTGATTAAGATTCAAGTAGCTTTTACTAATATCAATGAGCAATGTTTAGATACATTACAAGTATTAATCTAAAGGGTCTTAAAAATGTATAGCCCATTTTTTAAGATCTGTTTGACTTACCCTTGATTGTGGTATACCTTTTGTTCATGTGTAATTTGCACTATACCTAGTGGGGCTAGAACCTTAATGGATCAACCTCTCCTTATGTAACTTGTTGATAGGTGCATAAATAGAGGCCTATTGCAGCTGGGAAGGAGCATGAAGGCGTAGCCATATATCACTTGGGGTTGGGTCATATGTTTCCTTTATAAAGGTTGATTTTTTTGAGGGAGAGAAGAGGTGTCCAAGTGATTGAGCTTATTTGGTTAAAGCATTGAGTTCTCATTATGGAGACCCAAGTTTAAGTCTCAACCCAAAAGGACATCTAATATGGAATTCTAATATGTGACTCTTGGTCTTCCATAGTTGCTTCTAGCATGGAGGTGGTTTCTAAATAAATGGATCTCTAAGTTGTGACTCTTGGTCTCCCATAGGTGGTTTTTAGTGTGGCTACTCAAAAAGAGCTTGTATTAACCTCATGGTTGTGCTCACAAGACCTTGTGTTGGTCTCATTTTGATGCTCATATGAGCAAACTATTTGTAAACGAATAGCAATATAAAAAAGCTAAGTTACCGAATCGGGTACGGGTACGTGGGTACGGGTACGGGTACGGTACGCCGGTACGGCAATTTTTTTTTTTGGGGTGTGGGTACGTTAGGGTACGTCCGTACATAAAACATATAAAAATCATAGATATAGACATATTTGCAGCCTAAAAAGTAAAAATAAATGCTAAATGTAAAATGTTTAATATAATTTAATAATAAATATTTATTAATATTAAATAAGTATGAAAGAAATTAAATATAAATTAAATAGTTTAAATTATATGTATAATATAATAATATTATAATAATATTATATTATTATTATATTTTAACATAATTTATAAATATAATAAAATTATAAATGTAAAATGTTTAATGTTAAATAATAAATATTTATTAAGATTAAATAAGTATGAAAGAAATTAAATATAAATTAAATAGTTTAAATTGTATGTATAATATAATAATAATATTATTATATTTTAATATTTATAAACAATATTACACTAAAAAAATAGTATTAAATTTTAATAGTTAAAACTTAAAACTTAAAAGTTAAAACATTAACTATAAAAATTATAAATAAATTATAAATTTAAAACTATATGTATTATATTATATTATATAAACAATATTATCATGAAAAAATAATATTAGATTTTAATAGTTAAATTGTAGAACCTTAAACAATAAAACTAAACTATAAAAATTAAAAAAAAGCTTTTTAGGTTTCATTTTTACTGAAAACGGAGGACAAAAATTAAAAAAATTCATGTTGCAAACTAAGAGTCTGAAATCGGCGCTCTCTAAACCCACGCGTTTATCCTTCAGTTGTTTCCCTGAATCGCGTGCCTTTCTCCTGCTGGAAGTCGCGGGAAGGAAAAACAAAGAGAAACGAGCAGAAAATAAATAAAAACGGGTTAGATTTTTTAGCACCCAAAAAGCAGCGGGATTCGACTAGAAAAATCAAAAATTTGCAGCTGGTAAAATCCGTGCCCAATTCGATTCGACAAAGTTTTTTGAGTGAATCCGATTCCGGTACGTACCGTACCCGGAAACGGCACTCAAACCCTGCCGATTCGGTAACTTAGTAAAAAAGACGTTAATACAATGGACAAATTATATTTTGTGCACAATTTGAAATCCTTGTAAGTTTTGGAGTTAGTAAAATAATTTAATTGAAGTGAATGGTTTGGTGGAGTTCTCCAACATAAGACTTTTGTCCATATAGGAGAAGTTGATTTTCTAAGGGGAACCCTATCCAAGTTCCATATCTAAGATCTCATTGCATTCTTGGATTCCTTGTGCAAAAATAATAAGCGACAACTTTTTGTGTCTTGGAAAACTTTTCCATTTCATCCTTCAAATTCACCTCCAAAGTTGGTGGGTCTTTAATGCATGGGAGCTAGTGGCTAATCCTGTTGCAAACCAAGCAATATGGGCTAGAGATAATGTAGAGCATGCAATCCCATGGACCAAGCAACATAGGACATGGCAAGGAGCAAGCAAGCACAAAATATGGAGGCCGATTTTGGAACATTTTATTAAAACCCTAGCAATCCCTTTGTAGGACGGTGTTTGCAGGGGCACAACCCACTTGGTAGCATGCAAAGCATGAAGGTGCCTAGGCCAAGGAGATCAAAATGTTGATTTCCCAGCTAACTCATGCTTTGTTTTTATTGTGGTGTTGGTTGTGTAGCTATTATTTGTTTATTGTGTGATAGTCAATGTTTCTTAAGGATGCATCACCTTGTCTATGTGACATCCTCAACATGTTAGATATCAAAGACATGGAGACTTGGAGGGGCATCCTCTTTTTCAAGACTAGATAAATTGATCCATTTCGTGCATAAAATTAAAAAAGGTGGCACTACAAGGAAAACAAAAGCCAAAAAGCTAAAAGGGGAGGATTGTCATTGTAAATTCAACACATTGTATTTTGTTTTTAAAATTTCAACCACTTTTAGTTTGTTTATATTATTTTAGTAGCCATCACAGCTTCCAACCAGTTAAAGAAACACTAGTGAAAGTTTGCTTAGTAGTTTGGCAGTTGCATGGGAGGTTTGTCTAGACCACTATTGGTTTAGATGGCATTTAATTACACTGGGCAATATTGTCAAATGCCTCTTGGTTGCCTATGATTGGTTCCATAAAACTGACTTGGAAAATAAAATTAAAAATTAAAAAATTGGGTTGTGTTGGTAGAAGCACATTTGAATGTAATCAGACTAAATTTTTGCTTATTTATGCAATTTGTCCAATCAGCAATTTGAGTGAATCAATCAAGTCCAAGTAGGGACACTTCACCAATTCCTAATTTTAAATATTCTGTGAATATTTAAAATTCAAAACTCAAAGGGCCAGATTCAGCATGATTGAGGAATAGATAAGATTCAACCCTTGTTGGAACTGCCAGTTATCTGGGTCATAGTTAGTATGATTGAGGAATGGATCAGAATTGGTCCTTGCTGGAACTGCCAGCTATCCGGGTCAGCTTTATTACCTCAGACTTGTCAAATAACTGATAGGGGTTTTCCTATGATTGAGGAATCAAAAAGGAAAGCATGGACTATAAGAAATGTTGGAGGAAAAGAGAAGGATTTATCAGATTCAGAACAAAAATCAATTTTATTCTGAGGAATGTGATAGTTGTGTACAATAGTTTGTGGTATTTGGAGACAGGAACCTTCAAGTGTGGCAATCAGACTATCCTAGGGATGGAATCCCTCATGGACCAGATTGAGTTTCAGAGTGTTATTAGGATCACTAGAGGTGTTATCACATATGCATGTTGGATGTGCCTAGTAATTTGTATCAAACTAGTAAATTTTAATTTGCATGTGTTGTTTGAAGGAAATATAAGAAAATACAACAAAAATATTTATTGCCAGAGTATTTCTGGGTTTATTATAATTGCATTTAGTTGAAGTTTTAACAATTTTTCTATAGATTCATTGATATTCTATATAATAATATTCTTCTTTGGTGTGGAGTTTATTATTGTTCGAATATGAACCTATTGTATTAAACTCACAAAGGCCACTGATACGATAGATATTAAAATATATATACATTTACAACCAAACACAAGAACCTATGCTCAAGAGTGTTACATCATTCAAGAAAATGTCAAATGTTCACACAAATTTCCATTGCATGCTTATAACAGTTTTATAGTTTTGGTCATTCATCCCATCATACTAGTTTAACTTCCAAATGAGGGAAACAATCCAATATCCACCTTCAACTTTGGTAGAGAAAACAATTTATTTTTGGAGGGAAAAAATACAACTTCAACTTTCAGCTTTGACCAAGGCAACAACACTCATTCCAAGGAAAAAAGAAATCAACTTTGACAAGGGCTCCAATCCATCTTCCAAAGAACGATAGTACAAGTACAATGACCATTGCCTTGCCAAGATTACACTATAATTGTCTCTCAATGCATTGGCCAAAACCAGCACTTCCTAAACTCTCAAGATTGAAGGATCCATCAAGAAGATTTTTGTAGGCATTGTAGAGGAATCTAGAAGTACGATATGAAGAACTTCACAATGCACCTAGATCTTACATGGTATCCAATGTCAGTACCTTGATCACCAGTGGAAATTCAGTCTCATGTCAAGGTAAGTGTCAAAAGATCAAACTCACTATTATCAACTATCCATTGATTTTCCTACATATTATATTATTTATAGGAGGCACAAATGTTGTCTTTAGAGTGCAATGACCTAAAGCAACTTATCAATGAATCTTTTGTTGTACCCATACAAAAAAAATCCATCATTTTGTCAACAAGTCATGCCGATTTTGCTTTTACTATTCCTTTTGTTCACAAGATCAGCATTATGGCACAAATATTTCAAGTCACTTCTCACATTAGAAGATGTATGTTCAAGGATTAGTGTTATGTGACATTTTTCCCAAAGAGAAAGTTATGAAAAAAAAAACCTTTAGAATTAAAAGGGAGATAGAAAAATATAGGATAATATGATCCTTTGGTTAAAAGAGATATTAATAAAGAATATGTATAAGAACTCTCTTAAAAAGGTGGGAGAATAATTAGTTATTTAAATAATTATTAAATACAACCTTTGCAAAAGAATGTGATGGTTTGGAAATCACCCCTTAAAAGGATATATATAAAACATTCATGTGAGAGTTGGGACAAACATTGAAGGATGGAGAACATTCAAGGAGAGAAGAGAAAAAGAAAAGAGAAACTAAAAGGGCACAAAGGAGTGAAGGTTAAGGTCATGGGTGGGCGTTGAAACTTTTGGAGAAGGGGCACACAAGGGTGTGTCCAACTCGAAGTAGAGCGTACACCTGGGAGTGTCCTAGCCAGGGTTGTGTATATGTCGTGAAGGCACGTTGGGTTCTATGTAAGAACCAATTTCCTCCGGAGGTGTTTATGATGGGAAAAGCCTAGACCTGTAACCATTCCTCTGAGTGTCAGATAGCAACCTCTCTGTGACTTTCAAATAAGTATTGAGAACCATTGATTCAACAATATTGGGAACATTGTCTTTATGATTTTAATGTTAATCTATGTGAACTATATGGATGTGTTATTCAATTTACTATGTTAATTATTTACTTTAGAATCCTAGTCTAAATATTACATATTGTAGTTTACACATCATTTTAGTGACATGAGATCTTGTAAATTTATCTCAACTCTAATATTTAATCTATTAAAATCTGTTGCTAATACTTACAAAACTTTAAGAGGAAAAGTGACATCACAATTAGTTTATAAGCATGCTCCTAAGCATACATACCACCTTCAAATGATGACATCAGAAGTGTATAATGCATTCTTAGGCTTGTGCTCAAATATCAAAGATCAATTCAAAAGTCCAAGCTTAAAAGATGAAGAGCAAAATCCAATATCTTTCAAAGATGCACTTCTAGAAACAAGAGTTGCCATTTGCTTAGAAACTTTCAAATTTTTAGTATGTATCTGCCAAAGGAAATATATTACAATGAAGTTTGTCACACTTCATAAAAGATCAAAGAACAATATTCATTAGTGCACTGTCAAATTTGGTGCTCCCAAGATGATTGTGATCCTTGTTGAGGTGCAATTGGGAACCCAACTAAGAGAAAACGACATAGCATGGAGCAAGTTCCTTTTGTTTGTAGATTGTCTTCAAAGCCCCGAGTATTACTCACCTATTTACAAACCCATAGATGCAACAAGTGCTTTGTTTTCCTTTGGCACATCAAGCCATTCCATGGACACATTCGCTACCAATTAGGTGTGTTTTAAGTGTCACCCACATTGGATATCAAAGCTAGAGATATATTTTGCTGGCCAACAAACATAGGGTAGTTCACAGGACCAATTTTCATCTATTTGTGTTTTCTTAGTGATGCTACAACAACTATCTATGAAGGATCTCCTCTTGATCATGGTTTTGGAAAATTTGTTCAAGATACAGGGGATAATTGTGTTGGGTATTGTACCAAGTATGGTAAGGACACGAAAGAGAACTAGATGTATGGAAGGGTTTGATTGGTCTCATATAATGGCTTTTGGCTCTACAACAGAGGCCTCTAGTATTGATGATGACATGTAGCTGAGATTTGAAGGTTGGTACAAGCTAGTGATAGCGCTATGTGGTGGTATATAACCTTTGGCATCTCCCTCAATCCAAAGAAGTTTGTTTTCTGTGTTACTAGAGGAAAACTTTTAGGACACATTGTCTCCAAAGAAGGAACTAGAATTGATCCGGAGAGAGTTAGAGCCATTCAAGAGTTGAGCCTTCAAACAGGACAAATGTGAAATCTTTCTTTGGGCAAGTAAACTTTTTGAGAAAATTTGTTCCAAACTTCTCAAAGATCACTAAACATATAGTAGAAATGATAAAAGAAAAGCAGGGCTTTAAATGGAATGAATATGGCAAACAAGCATTTAAGGACATAAAGAATCCATTGCTCACACCCCTATACTACTGCACCCTGATTTCAACAAAGATTTCATCATTTATTGCTATGCTTCAAAACACAATATGTCTGCTATCTTGCTGCAAGAGAATAAGCAAAGAATTGAAACTCCTATCGCTTTTATGATTGTTCAACAGAAAAAGCATGAATTAAATTATTCAAAGATTGAAAAACACACATTTGTTCTAGTTAAAGTTGTCAAACAATTCAAGTTCTACATTCTCATTTTGTGGTGTATGTACGTGATTCCGGAATCAAGAGTATCCTTACCCAACAGGAGAATGGTTGCAATAAAAGAGGAGCCTAGGTGGTGAAGGTACAAGAGTATGATTTGGAGATCAAGCCTACTAAATTAGTTCGAGGCAGAGGTCTTTGCAAACGCATTCCTAAGAACAAACCTAAAGCTAAAGAAGAATCTCCAACGATTTTGTTTGTAAGCTTGCAAGATCCATGGTTGTTTGATGTTGCATATTATCTTACCTATAGAGAATGCCCCCACACTTATCTTTGAGAGAAAGGAGAAATCTCAAACTGAAGGCATCTAAACATGTAATTTCGAATGATACTCTGTACAAAAGAGTGTTGGACAAGACTTTCCTGAGATGTGTAGATAAGGATCAACAGCAGAAGCTTTTGGGGACCTTTCACAATGAGGCATGTAGTGGTCACTTCTTGTCTACTATGACTGCTTTCAAAATTCTCTAGCAATGTTACTACTTGTAGTGACCCTGCTTAAATCTGATTGAGAAACTTCTGATTCTTGGCCTTGCAAATTTGTTAAATGCACACAAGGAATATATGACTGATATAATATTTCAGTTTGCAAGGTTTTCCCTTTGACTGAAAGTTGATGATGCAAATGCTTATAAATGAATGCCAAATGCTCTAACAATGAGCTGATGCAATACCCCTCATGTTACTGCTTGTTTTTGACATTCTTTGTGGTTTTGTTTGGCACATTGTGGTTTTGATGATACTATTGATATTATGTTGTGGTAGCTTAGATTGTTACTGTTTATAATACTCTTATGATGCCATGGATATTATGATGACATTTTATTATGATCGTTTTGATGGAGTTATTTGGCATGCAGTAGACTAGAGAATAGTAATTTATGATGTGATGCAAATTAATGTAAATTTATAATGCATTAGATGATGATATGATTGGTGAGGGAACAGGTAGCATCACTCGTTCGTGAGCGCCCTGCTACACTACAAATCCTTCTCATGATGCTTTGTAATTGATTATATGTATGTATATTGTATATCACCTTGTTGGATGTAGGCTTTGCAAGAATAAGACTCGATTCCACCTATTTCGATAGGTCTGGGCGAGCATTGTACCAACCCAACGGTAGGAAGTTGAACAAAGGTGACATGGAAGTAACTCCGTTCCAAGGTGTCAACAGTCTTGTACCTTATTGGTTTGTGCGTCTTGGTCATAGTCATTATGGTGTTGCATTGGTCTTTGTATATTATTGTGATTTTATGATTTATCTAATGTGGTGTATGGTTTATTGTTGTGATTTAAATAATTAAACAATTAATAAAATAAAAACATAAAATAGTAAATAAATAAAGCAATAGATAAATATTAGTAGTAGTGGTAAAAATATTACATTTATTTTGAATCTTACAAATGGTTGATTGTAATTATTTTAATGTGCATGTATTTATTTAATTTGTTGTGGAAATGATAAATAAATAAACAAATAAAAAGCTCAATCTTTTTGTGGATTTGAATGTATTTAAATTTTATTTTTGGAGAAGTGACTTTTGGTATTCACAGGAAGAGGAAATGGAAGAGACTTTTTGTGTGTGATTTTATTTAGGGGTGGATTCTCTTTCCAAAAGATTTTGGAGAAATTGGCAGTCATTTTTCTGTTATAGTATTGCATTCTCTTTACAACAGATTTTGGAGAAATTTGGATTCACTTTTCTTTTGTCATAGTATTGCATTACTTTTCTATTATTATTCTGGAGAATTCATGGAGGAATGAGGTTAAAGTGTTGAGGGAGGATCTTGGAACTACTGCTGGAAACAATCGTTAGCGGAGGATTGGATTGGCAAGAAGGATAAAAGCTTCTACAGTTTTCTCCAGGCGCAGGACGCCAGGTTCTCCTTCTTCTTTTAAATTATTTTCTTTCTTTAGTATCAAAAGAAATAAGAATTCTTTGTTGCGAATGAAATTTTCTCCTGGATTTGAAATTTAATGCATAAAGAAGATTCTTGAATCCTTAGAAATGTCTGGGACTGTTGTCTAATTAAATGAATTTTGGTTGGGTTTGGGAATAAACACTGTTACTGTTGTATTGTACTGGGAAAAGAAATAATTTTCTTAAATATGAACTTTGTATCTGTATATTTTTTCCCTGTTTATATATATCCATTATGTTATCAGGCTTTGTATTTGAAATATATAAATACATATATATATATGTATAAATATATATAGATGAAGATATATATATATATTATATAAATATATAAATGTAATTATATTTATACATATATATTTATGAAATTCCATTAACCCTGTGTTCGGCCGTGTTCCCACGGCTTAAATAAATTTTAATTTTTGTTTTTGTTTTGGGCCGACCGAATGGTGGTTCGGCCTCGGCCGTACCCACCATTCGCCGTCCGAGGCTTCGCACGGCAGTCTAAGGACTGTCCACGGCAGTCCGTCGGACTGCTGTGACAGTCCGTGGACTGTCCGTGCCGGATGGCCTTTAATTTTGCTTGTAATTTTTATTTTAAATGGGTTTCAATATGCGTTTAATTTAAACGAAAAGTCTTTTCTTTAAATGACAATGGTTGATAAGTATTTAAATTTATATATATATATATATATATATATATTTATATATATATTTAATTATTTATTAATTCGTATATGGTCTTCTGTAATTTTTAATTGCACTGTTAAGTTAATTTAATTATTTCTGTTTGTAAACAGAATTCTTTTGTTTCTGATATGATTAAAACATAATTGTATTATAGTGAGAACATGAAATTAGAAAGGAATTTCTATTAATTTGTTAAATTATAAACTTGATAGGATGATATAGTAAAAAGGCAGATTGTGAATATATACCAACATTGATGATTTAATTATTTATTTTAATGTATGTATGGTAGAAATGGAATTTAATATAGGAATTGAATAAGTTATCTTTCTATTCTTATTTTGTGAAGTTGTAGTCTTGTAGACTTGTGGGTTTGGGACATTGTTAGTTCTTTGATGTGGGAACCCTTTTTGTGTTAGCACCTTAGTCTTCCAGAGGATTGTGAACTTGCTGATTTTATATCTTTCTATCATGAGCTTTTGTTATGATTTGTATTATGATTGGGGTGTACGGTGTTGAGAGATTTTGGTTATGAAATTTATTGGCAAGATGGGTTTTGCCTCGCGTATTAGTATTGTTGTATTTCAATGTGCATGTTTGTGATGGTACACCCTGGTTTCTTGATGGTTTTGGTGGGACTCTAGGGAGAGTGGCTCCTCGTGGGGGCCGGCGCCCCGCTTAAGGGGAAGGGCACAGGATAACCCACGAGTGAGTTAGTAAACAAGTGAAAACCTAATAATTAACTTAGGAGGGTTGGGTAGTAATATCATTATAAGATTTAAAAAAAATGGATGCCTCATCTTCATTAGTGCTTCCGCAAACTAATGGAAGGCTGAGAAGGCCGTGGTTGGCAAGGTCGTGACCTCGTCTTCACGAGAGGTCTACGGCTCCGCATGAATCACCCTATGGACCGGCGCCTCCAGTTGGGAGGAAGGGCACAGGATAGCCATAGATGGGACCGGCGCCTCCAGTTGGGAGGAAGAGCACAGGATAGCCCATATAGGACTATGCGATGACACTCTCCCCTAGTTGCCCATGTGTTTTATTTTATTGTGTTCCTCTGGAAGGGGGTTATGGGAGTTGGATTGGATTGTTGTTAAACGGATGTAAATTGATTTATGATTTATTGTCTTAATACATCTTTGGTGTACTTTGTGGTTTTGTATGATCTCATTGTTATTCATGATCTTGTACTCTTATGGTATTATTATATGATGTTATTGTTTGTTTCATTGTAATTTGGAGTATTGTGTTATGGCTTTATGTTGGTACTTGTTGTATACCTGTACGTCAGTCTTGGTCAGTTGACATTCTTGGTCAGAGTTACTTCTCTGTCACCTCTTAGCTCGAGGGTGGTCGGGTGGAACGTGCTCCGCACACCGTTGGGTTCCCCATCAGCGTTCGTTGGCCAATCTCATCCAGTTGAAGATTTGTTTCAGTTGATCTCCATGTATTTTGATAATCTTGTATATTGTATTCATCCCACATGATTGGGAATCATGATGTAAATTATGTATGGATATGTTGTGTATTTAAAAGAAGTTGTAATATAAATTTCAATCTTGTATCCTTATTTGGTTATGTTATTTCTCATGGTTTTACCTTATGATGGAATCTATATATATATATCTAATCTTGTCATTAATAGTTCCTTTGTGCTTAGAATGTTAACTTATGAGTTGATGTTTTGTAAATGTTTTTCAATGTGACCTCGTGTGCCCCAAAGAACATAGTCGGTTATGTTATTTGTATTATAATGAAGTTTATGTTCATATACATGATTATTTAATATTGGTTATATTGGTTATTGTTGTTCTTTTTAAAAAAAAAAATTGCGTTTTATGTGGTTGTTCTTTGGGGCTTGCACGGCGGGCGTTACAGCTGAGAATGTAATGCACTTACTTTTACTCTTTTCAAATGTAAATACATGAGTTTCTAATGAAGAAATGCATACCATAGCCAAGAACATTTTTACAAACACTTGGCATACAAACTAATAAGCTAATTATGAAAGGTGCCAACTTGTTCAATACAACCAATATATAATCTGCAACTTATAGCTCCTCTATTATGATGCATAATCTATTACAATGCTGAAGCAAGTGGCCAAGACTCTTGGCATTACAACATGATCAAAGTGCTATCAAAATGCTGATATAAATATGCATCTACAGCTGCACAATAGCAGCAACTCATATGACTGAAATGATTATACAAAACTACACTTGAAACATGAAAGGGCCTGGTGCAAATGAAGCCCTCGAAATTGATGAAGCAATGGCAGCCTTGTATATGCAAAATTGAGCCTTCTCCAAGCCAAATCGGACCAATGATGGAGCCGTCCCTGGCATTGACTTGCTGCTGATGTAATAAATTATTGAGAGCCTCCAACGTCTCCCTTAAGCACCAAATATTATTGTCTCAGCTTCTTGAATGGAGCGCTCAAGTCCTAGGATGAAATCGATGCAACTCAGCCTTCAATAATCAAAATCGCATCTCCCAGCTAGCTGCCTTTATGACTGTCCTAGAAATTCAGATATAAATATCCTACCAAATTCGTCCCTCAAGATGATAAAATGATGAGCTTACAATCTATAACTATCTCTAATTCGAATCTCCACAAACTTGGCCCTTGGCCACAAATTCAATGCAATGAGAAGTCTAAAGTAACTCCTCCAATCTGCTACAATAATTCAGATGATATTTCACACCCTCAAAATTGCATAACCAATGAGAGTTTTCGTTCCCAATGGCTGGAAATGGCAAAAACCCTAGTTGGCTCCTTCACCAAACAAGTTCTTCAAATCAAATAACAATTGCTGGATGATGAAACAATGGTTGGCCTCACCTATTTATTCTTTTTCACCAAGAGGTCGACCCACAATCTAGAAGTTTCTAGAAATAATATAATATTATATTATATTTACACTTTATTGTAATAATATAAAATATAACTCATAAAGTGCAAATATGTTATCCAACACAATATGTTATCCAACAATATGTTTTCTAACACGATGTGTTATCAAATAGTGTGTTATCCAACATCCAAGAAATCATAAGAAACATCAAATGAACTCCTGAATCCACGCAATGAGCCAACCACAACCTGGGTAACTGCCATGAAGAAGACCCTCTAACCGAGCTCCTTAGCCTACGAGAGTCAAGAATAGGCTAAACCCTCAGAAACTGATGTTCACGAAATCGGGGACATTACACTACTGGCCAGGTATGTTTAAGGATGCCTATCACTGGGTAGCCAAGTGTGAGAATTGTAAACAATTTGCTCGTAAACCCCAGTTGGTTGCTCTTCGTTTGAAGCCAATAGTGATTAAAGAACCTTTTGACAAGTGGGGATTAGATTTTTTGGGGCCGATACCAAAGTTCAAGTGCTGGTCGCACTCATCTCTTAACAACTACAGACTATTTTACTATGTGGATTGAAGCCATACTTGTGAAATGTACTACTTCGGAAGTTGTTTGCAACTTTATTAAGGAAAACATTTTGGTACGTTTTGGAATCCCACAAAAATTGGTGACAGGCAACGTAGCCAACTTTTCATCTTCTGAAGTTGTTCTTTTTTGTCATGAACATGGATTTTTGTGGC
The DNA here is from genome assembly GCA_007258455.2 of Sequoia sempervirens. Classification (NCBI taxonomy): domain Eukaryota; kingdom Viridiplantae; phylum Streptophyta; class Pinopsida; order Cupressales; family Cupressaceae; genus Sequoia; species Sequoia sempervirens. The sequence goes on from VDFB02270651.1 coordinate 156,780,339, forward strand.
CCACTCATCTGATTATTACCCCTAGGGTAATGGACAAGTTGAGTCTAGCAACAAGCACATAGTGTCAATCATGAAGAAACTTGTAGATGAGAAACAAAAGAATTGGCATCAGAAGTTGTATGAGCTTCTATGGGCAAATAGAATTACACCTAAGAGAGCAATTTGTATGTCTCCTTTTGAATTGGTGTATGGCATTAGCTTAGCCTTACCTTTTCCATTAAAACTATCAGCCACGAAGTTGCAAACTACTTTAGAGGACCAGCAATTTCAAGATTCCTTGGAGAAAAGAATCATGTACCTCAGTAAAATGGAAGAACAAAGAGAAGACATGGTGGATAGGATTACACTTCACCAAGCCAAAGTAAAGAAAACCTTCAATAGAAGATCCAAACCCAAGAATTTCATCAAGGGAGATATGGTGTTACTTTGGGATAAGAGTAAGGAACCCAACAGTGCTCACAGCAAGTTCAACTCTTTGTGGAAAGGTCCTTTCAGATTGGCACATCCAAATGGCACAATCTTGCCACTACCATACAATGGGCAAGACCTGAAGTTTTACCAAATCTAAAATAGGTATCCCCTATTCTTGTATACTAGTAGTCTAGGAGTTTTGGTTTATGTCCCATTTTTATTGTGTTTTTGGTCCTTCTGAAGTGTCTTTTGGTTATGTCTTTTGACTCTATAGCCCATTTAAGTCTAAACCAAAGATTCTAGGTCCTTTCTGCATCCTTGGCAATCTTCGTCTCCAATTAGAACCAACTGTTGCCTTTGTTTTGATTCATTTACCCTTACCATCATTGAAAAACCCACAATTTCCCATTAATTGTCTAAGTCCAAGTTCAAAGAGCCTTCAAGTTCTCCTATATCAATAACTATACCATTTGAGTGCTCCAAATCCTTCCATACTTAGTCATTTTTGCCTCAAGTCAATTTTTTGAGTCATTTTTTAAACTATCGTCAAAACCTGACAAGCTTCTCACAATCGTGTCAAACAGTGACAAGGTTTTCACAACTCGCCTTAATCCGAACAAGTTGTTGACTTTTCAAAATTCCTATAGTGTCTTGTTGGTTTTCAAAACTCTTTCAAATGCCACGAGGTTTCTAAAACCTTATGTTTTTTTCTAAAAAAAGTCTGTCATGTCCCCAATTTTGGAGTAAGTTTAATTTAATTAAATTAATTAATTAAGTTGTCCAAATTAATGATTTTTCACAAGGATGACTAATTGATTATTTTAATTAAATTAAGTGGATTATTAAATTAGATATTTATAAGGTTATCAAACAATTAAAAATTAAAAGGTGACCTTATATTTAATTAATTTAATAAAGTGACTAAAATGAATTTTATATTATAAAGTCACTTGAATAAAATAATACTTTATTTCTAGAAGCTTCTTAGAGATGTGGTTGAAAAAGTATAAATTGAAGCTTTGGCTGAGCATTATGGCATAGTTGAGTTGATTACTTTATTTTCTACATTTGGTGAGCTTAATGCTTGGCAAACTTCACTTGCGAGACATCAAGCCTAGTTGGATTCCTAGTTTCGCTTGTGAGATATCAAGCCTAGCTAGTTTGGGGAAAGGATATCTCAGTCCTTTCATTTGCATCAAAAGGAGAAATCAATTTTGGTGAAGTTTGGGGAATTATTTGAAGTCTGCAATTTTGTTTCTATCTGCAGATCAGCCATGAGAGGAATGACATTTTCATTCGTTGCTCTTCAATAAGGAGATATAATTTTGTGGGCACTTGAGGGATTGCTTCCTTTGGTATTGGCAATCATTTTCATAACAAATTTGGGGAGGTTGGAGCTGAGTTTATTTTTATATCTGCAATTTCTCCTAGCAGCAGGGGCGGCCCTCTTTGGAAGGGGCGATTTCATCATTGGAGGCCACCAAAAAATCCAATTAAATTCTTGAGGCTTCAATTTACTTCAAGGAAGAAGGGCGCAGCACTTAGAAGTTAGAAGACATTTGGAAGCTTATACAAGGAGAATCGAACTGTTTTGTGTTGGCTGCAAGTCTTTATCAGGTTCCATCTTGTATTACTATATTGCATTTAGAGGCTCATATTCATATTGTAGTCATTTGTTGATCCAATCAGCCTCATCTTCATGTAATTTCAGTTATCAAGCAGATTTCATATTGCATATGTACTGCTGATAATTATACAGCTGATAGGCATTTAGTTTCAAACATCTTCATATGAAAAGTGAATATGAAAAGTGAATGTAAACTCAAGTCTGATTGCATTTTATTTCCAGCTTGTAAGAACTCTCATATTATTGCAATAGCATTTGGAGATATAGGGAGTTTGATTGCCATCTGTTTGTCAAAATGTCTCTTACTTACAATTGCATTATTTGGTCTTAGTTTTCATGCCAAGTGTTTGTGAAAATGTCTCTTGGCTGTAGGTGTGCTTTTGCATCTAGAAATTCATGTATATGCACTTGAAAGATACAAAAAGAGTTGCATTTCATTTTAGATACTTACCTAGTTGTCTTAGCAATCATTTCCAAGCATTTTACATCATTGGAAAACATCAAAAACAAATTCAAAGCAAACTGAAACAAAAACCAGCAAGCAAGAAGGTTACAAGACAAGTGTTTGACAAAATTACCAAAGCTGCAAATCAGTGTTTTTATATCAGATTTGGTCAGGCACATTACAAAGTCTTTCAAAATATCATCGAGAAGTTGCTTGTTAATAACTATACCCTTTTGTAGAAAACTAGGAAACCAAATTACCTAAGCTAGAAGTTCTAAGTTGAGAGATACCTAGGTTGAAAATGGTATGAAATAGTCCCAAGAGGCATTTCTTGTGGTGCCAAAATGAGGGTGCATATCAAATGTCTATTTTATCGCATCACCAAAGGCCTTGTACTTTTTACATGCTAGAGTTCTAAGGGTTTGAGGTGATGAGGTTTTGACAAGTATCATTTGTTCACACTCCCACACATCAGGTTAATCTCATGCATGTGTCTTATAGGAAAACTTTATTGCATATGTCAACAAGATTTAAGCCCACTTTTGGGTCCACATAGTTTGATTGGAGAATGGACCTAATGAAAGATTTTAATTTCATTTAGCAAGCAATTGGCTTCAAGTTTGCCTCAAATAATTGATAGGATAGACTTTTTGTTAACAACCCATGACTAAAAAGTCAAATTTAAATTTGAGAGTCTTTTACGAAGAGAATAATCTTTGAAGTCCTCAAGGTTAACAATAAATTATCAATAGATTTTTCCCTTCATGATTGTTACACTAATGGACTGACCTAGTGTCTAGATGCTTCAAGGTTGCAAGTTAATGTTGTTGAGAGATTCTATGCTTTACTCATTTTTTTCTTATTTTAGTGAAATTTTCCTTTAGTAGCCCCAAATCACAAGATGTTGCAACATGCTCCCAAAATAAAGTCAGATTTCAACAAGTGTTCTTATCTTAGAGCATACTTGTGTTCAACAGTTAGTTTCAAGTTTTACCAAGTTTAATTCCTATATCACATCTAGAGTTCATATCAACAAGCATAGTCTATCCTTACAGTTTAGCTATGATATGCCCTTTAGAGCTTATCACCCTTGTATTTCAATTTAACATGTGTCATCCACATTATCATGTAACCTCAAGTTGGTTGAACTGGTGTTAACTTATCTTTTGAAGTCACATAGAACCATAGGTTCTACAAGAAACTAATTAATCCACATTATCATGTAACCTCAAGTTGGTTTAATTGGTGTTAACTTATCTTTCGAAGCTACATAGAACCATAGCTTCTACAAGAAACTAATCAATCAAACTGTTTTCAAGCCTAGACTTAGTCAGATTCAATTGCAAAAGCCAAACCAAATTCTACATTGGAAGAGTTTCAAAAGTATTAATTCACCTTTGTATCCAATATAACCCTCGAAGCCAATGAAAGATTCAAATTTAGATTATTGTTTTACCGGGTCAAAGGTTGTATCAAAGGGAATATCGAAATACAAATAGAGGGTTTTGATCAAATATGTTCCTTAAGACCAATTGCCAATGAAACCTGGTTAAATTTGTTTGGTGTCCAAAGCTAGATGCCTTTGTCATTATCATTTTGTTTAGAGACTTGATAAACCCATTTCTAATCTATTGTCGGGTCCAAAGAGTTAAGTAGGCCATGGGAAAGCTAGAGTAAATCCATTGTTAAGTCGAAGCTTATCAATGAAATATTTTATTGATTATCATGCTCATTGAGACATTGAAGCAGCCCAAAAGCTAAGATTTCACTCAGTAGGAGGTCCAATAAAATTACAAATTTCCATACGAATTGAATGCTTGAATTGTAATGTCCCCTCCTAGCCTCTGAGCAGTGGACATCACCTTTAGCCTATCCTAGAGTCCCTGTAGGCTAAGTGGTTCAATTAAGAGGACTCAGTTCCAGCTCTTGGGTGTTGCGTTTTCAGTATTCAGGGAGACTTTCTATTTTTAGTAGGGCCAGTATGGTGCTCACTATCTACAATGAGTCTTTGTGCTTATCAGCTATTTCTCCAGTTTGACCAATTGGTGGTTACTTGCTATTTCTAGTGCTTACTAAAAATAGTAAGTGTATTTTGGGTAAGCTAGACCGGGTCAAGCTAGTCTCAGCAGCACATTATTAGATACCATCAGGTTGCTAAGGTTAAAACACTTTAATATTTTAATTCCCCTTCGAAATTGGATATTTATAAAGTCACTTTATATTTTAATGTTGAGGGTCAAAAGGGACCATGTAAAGTACAATGCACGCCTAATGTAATCACTATAAGTTGTATTTAAGCATCAAAAATGATTTAGAATGCCGGATAAGAGATAGGCACCCAGGCTAAGGTTTGAGGCAAAAAATTAAAATAAAATCAAATTTAAAAACAAAAGCAAATGCTAAAGTGCCGTAGGTTTTAGCGTTGAAGCTTGGTCACCCTAATTTGGTGAAGAAACTTTTAAAAGTTCATTTTCAAGCCTCATTTCTCCATGGTTGATTTGGCTGCTTACAGAGATGCTGTTGGTTTTTTACCAGAAGGTCTGAGAAACGGAGTTAAGGATGAAAACCCTCAATATCTAAGGCTGATTTCGGAAGTGCAAGACCTGCCCTAGCTGGTGAAGGGTGGTTTCAATCAGGAATCACATTTGGACTTCACTTGCAGATTACAAGCTTTGAAAAAATGAAGATTATTCAATTCCTTTGAGGAGTTTCTTTTGGTTTTGGTGTGGGTTTGTTTACAATTCAGTTTGGCATTGTTTTATTGAGGGTTTGGTGTGTTTTTCAATCACTTTCTGGGCACTTCTTCTTTGGACCTGAACTCACATATTTGCTCATAACTCATAAATGGACTAAGCTTTCGAAATGGGTATTGATTCATTGGGTGACCCTTCTCAAGGCGATTCTTTCAAGTACAAGGCTGCATTTTTTGAGTGAGCTTGGGAATTTCCAGAGCAGATCGAACTTTTCACGGGTACGCCCTTGTTCTTGCTAAAAACTTCAGTTTGTGACCAGCTTGTGTATTGCTATTCGTTGTTGATCATTGAGGTCTGAATATTTTGGTCTGGGCATTGGAGAGTAAGGAGATTGATTGCCAAATGCTTGGGTGTTGCTCAATGCCAATAAAGAGCCTCATTGCTACACTTTTGGATGTTCTATTCAAGACTGAAAGTACTTTCTGAGTCTGCTTTCAGTTGATTATGAATTCTGAAAATCATTTTGCAATCTCAGAAATTTCTGATATAAAAGACTGAGTCGTATGTTGAAAGGTTGTTGATTGCAACTAGATGTTCAATGTTATTTTCCACTCTTGTTACATCCCATTCGTCTTGAAAAAGATTATGGCAATGAAATTATGGTCGTTATGTTAGTTGTGAATAACTACCTTTCATGAAAATGTGAAATTGGGAAAAGAATTTTTAATTTATTTGTTATAACTACAATGATGAAAGCTTTCCTTATTTATGTATATAGTGAATGTGTTGATGAGCTTTTATTTTAAAAATGATACAGAGAATGGTCTAACCCTATTTCTTTGTCAAGTGGTTGCAGGATTGCCAACACCTCAAGGGAAAGGGAAATATCATCAAGGAGAGGTCGTCGTCCATAAAGGATCACATTATCATCAAGCCATGAGTCGATGTAAGGTGGCTACATTGAAGTCGTAATCTTAGGATACATCTCATTTTATTAAATAATTTAAAAGCAAGTCAACTTTAATTGATCACCAACGTTCTCCTTTTGAAGTCATGTAATTAACTCTTGGAGATCACCATAAGAGTTAGTAAATGAATAAAAACATTAAAGTTAATAATCATAATATCAACCTCTAAACACATTGATTAAATATTAAAGTTGATAAATATCAGTTGGTGCCGATGGGAGGCAGCAACTCCCCGCAAAACTGGCGATCGTACCACCTGGATGAAATGTCTAAGAAGATATTCATTATTTTTGGGAGGACGCTCTCACTCATTACTTCTTCTTCCACATTCTGTATCGATGATCCTTTTGTCTTGCATATTTTGTTCGGCATTCATCTAGTCTTGCATACTTTGCATTGGCATTCACCTTGTCTTGCATATTTTGTTTGGCATTCATCTAGTCTTGCTTATTCCGTATCGACGTTTCTCCTATCTTGCATATTCTATATTGGAAATCTTTCTAATCTGCATTTCCTTCGGAAACCAGGGCCGAACGCCATTTGGCTTGACTCATTACCCTATACTCTAGGATGGTGAAAGCATTTTGTTCTCTCATATAGCCACCATCACTGCGTTCTTCTCAACTATGAAGCGTCTCTATACTCAGCAGCCGTCATCGGGGTAACTGGGAGGAAGTACGTTCAGTGAGCTAACGAGCTTCAGTCTTCATTCTTTCAAGCATGTTTTAAAATGTCTTGGAATTGCTTAATCGTGTATATTGAATGTCTCTCTCTCTTTTCTTTAATTGAATCGGAGTATAATAAGGATGCAATCTTGGAAACGCGTCAAGTTAAATGATTTAAACATCAATTACTCTGTAACTTCTCTTGCTCCATTAGCTGAATATCTCTCTTTTCTTTTCAACCTTGCTGTGACTTCTTATCCAGTTCCCAAGATTTATTTGCGTCTATCTTTCCTTGTGACTTGAGGCAAAATCTTCTCGTTCTCTTGGTTTTCTGAATCTGGATTAGACCTTACAATTTATACATGGCCAGCAGATGAAATAGTTTTGAAATGAGGATATTCTTTAACTGTGATTTAAGCAAGTTTTCTTTTCCTCTAGTAAATAAGAAAAGAACACAATGCATTTGATTGTAGTGGAACGTAATCTTGAACCGACTCTTTTGACATCATTTTCTTCTCTGCAAGTCAAAAATAAGTATCTTCTCCTGATTAAAAAGAATGAATTAAGAGTTGGGTCTCTAATAATATATACGCTATAGGTTAAAAATTTAAATGCCTAGAAAGGGTGAGAGTGCTAAAAGCACGAGGTACGTGCTCATTATTGATAAAATCCTTGGCCAAGGTTATGATGCTTTGAATAAGCATTGGTTAGCCATCAAGAAGCAGATATACCCCTGGTCAAAATGGTCTTTCTAGTTAGGAGAATCTATAGTGAAGGATCGACTAGGGTAGTATAGGTTCTTGACACCAGGCTCAGATGGCATGATGGTATTTGTGAGATCCTTTATTGGTTTCCCTCGTGAAGGATCGGGTTTCTTCAGTTGAAGAAACATGGGAGACTAGTAAGTCTTTGGTTGGGCAGAAAATCCCTTCATGATATTTCTTTTTCCCTTGAAGACAGATCTTGTACAAGCATTCCACCCTTCAGACTCTCTCTCTCTCTCTCTCTCTCTCTCTCTCTCTCTTTTAATTTCAGATATATTTACTTTAACATGTTTATTTCATAGCTGTAATAAATGCTCTATTCATTTCGAAAGTAATGGAAAAGTTAGTTATTAACCAACTCTGGTGTTCGGATATATAAACTGTTAATTGTTTCCTTTTCAGCTGAAAATGAAAAATTAGAAGTTAGTTGATGAATGTTTATGTAGTTATTGTTCAGATTATTTATCTTTTTTGTTCATTATTGCAAAGGAAACTCTCATAAGAAAAACTAGTTAGTTACACTTCAACTGAATCTAGTAGTTAGTTAGCATTCTTAAATTGTAGATTAGTTAGAGTGTTACACATGGTATCAAAGCTACCAGGTTCAACACTGAACCTCAGGGTTCATCATGCAAACATAGAAAACTGAAATCAATTGTTCGTGTTTTTCAAGGATGAAAATGCAAAAAACACCTCAGAAGAAGATCTGAGACCTTGTCTTCGTCCGGCTGTGGAAAATCAGACTTAGATATGATTATTCCAACTACTCTTTTCCTTCGGGTTCGGAAACAATGGCTGAAGCTCTGAAGAGACCAAGGATGGTGAAATTAAAGGTGAAGATCATAATTTTAAGCACAATTATCACGCCAACTGCACAAATTCACCCCGTCACCATACTCCAAATATCAATACTGCAAATTCACGACCAAGTGCCCGTTCAAGTGACCCTCTATCCAGAACCATTAGCCTACGAGGGTCGACATGATAGGCTAATCCTCTGATTCTTGGAAGATTAATTAGAAGGGGACATTACAAAATGATTCCTAAATATTTTTGTATTGAATCGATCATAGGAAGTGATAGTCATTTTGTAAATATTTCTGTATCGAATCTATCAGAGGAAGTGATAGTCATTTTGTAAACATTTTTGTATTGAATCTATCACAGGAAATGATAGACATTTTGTAAGCAATTTTGTATTGAACCTAGCACAGGAAGTGATAGCCATTTTGCAAACAAATTTTGTATTGAATCTATCACAGGAAGTGAGTCATTTTGTAAACATTTTTTAATTGAATATATATCAAATTTTGTAAACTATTATGTTTGAAATCTTATAGTAATAGACTTGAGAACAAAAGTCAAAAAATATTTAATTGTTTAGCCGCAATGAAATTTCTTACCATACATTGAGAAAACTATGGAAATAAAATTAAAAATCAGGACTAATTAGAATTACCAACATCTCCAGGAACTCCATTGGAATGGATAATTCCGAAAATGGATTCAGAGGGGATCTGGACAATAACAATCCCATGGAAAAATCAGATCAGCTATTGAATATGATGAATGAAACTCAGGCCCGATTGGTCAACCTTGAGAGGAAAGTAGAAGGGCAACCTGAGATGAGAGATGAAAGGTCAGAAACCCAGAGAGACCAACACGAAGATAACTCTAAAGCATTGAGCTTGGGAAACAAGAGAAGTCGTTTAGCCAATGAACTTGCTAAAGATATGAAAAAGATCAAACCCCCCAAGTTTGAGGGCTTCGCTTCAGGAGATGCCGCCGAGGCATGGTTAACTGAAATGGAAAAGTATTTTGAGCTAAGGGATTATTCTGATAATTCCAAGGCAGTTTGGGCAGCCTACCAATTGGCCGAAGAAGCCGCTACTTGGTAGGAAAATAAAAGGGCTAAAATGGGTTTGGCAATAGCAGAAGTGACCTGGGATCAGTTTGTGAGAATTTTTCGTCAAAGATGGCTTCCACAACTGTTTTATAATCAAAAGTTGTTGGACTTTGAAAATCTTAGGCAGGGACCCTTAACTATTAATGAGTATTGGGAAAAGTATACTCGACTATTAAAATATGTTCCACAATATCAGTAGGATGAAAATTTTTATGTTTGAAAGTTCATATTGGGGTTGAACAACCACATAGGGGGTCCAGTGGGTGTTTTGGCACCTCGAACTATGAATGAAGCCTATGAAAAAGTTGTGCGGCAACAACAAAGGTTGAAAAAGGATGATTTGTTCAGGGATAAAAATCGCAACAAAGGTAAATGGAACCAGTCATCCCAAAATTTCAAAAGGAAGGGTTACAAGAATAATCAGTATGATTACAAAAAGGATAAGAAGGGCAATAACAATACTAGGAAGGATGAAGTTAATTCAAACAAAGGTCCAGAAAAGAAGGGACCACCAGGGGGATGCTTTACATGTGGAGGAGAGCATTACACTAACCAATGCCCTACTAAGAATCAGCATGGACAGCAGCAACGAAAACCTCTACCACCTCGGTAGACAGCCTTCCAGCAAAGGATTCATGCAACAGTAGACAACAGGTAGGCGGAATATCAGGTCACACCCATTGAAACTCCAGCTATGCTTTACGGGAACTCGATAACCATTTTAATAGACACCGGAGCCACTAAATGTTTTATATCCCCTAAGTTGCTTGGTAGATTTCCTAAAAGAACCGAGTTCATGGCCAAATCATGGACGGCTGAGTATGCTAATCAAACGAGAGCTCGGGTAGAGCAGTGCATGTTTGAAGCTAGGGTAGAACTTCCAAGCTTCACCACAGAAGTTAATCTTTACGTGGCACCTTTGGGTTCGTATGCTGTGATCATTGGAATGAATTGGTTAAGAGAACATAGGGCGAAGGTTGATTGTTTTGCAAAGACAGTAGAGTGTGTGGATGATTTAGGAAAATCAGTGTTAATTCAAGGAGTACAACGAGAGGTTAAGGTACAGAAAATTTCAGCCATGCAATTAAAAAGAAATAAAAGGAAAGAATGTCAAATATTTGCATGGAAGAAGTTAAGGAATACAAGGAAAGCATATATTTTGATGATGTGTTAATACACACACAAAGTAAGGAAGAGGAAATGGAAACTGACCTTAAGGAAGAAACCTTCGCTAAAAAATATCCCTACCTTCAAGAATACCAGGATATGTTTCTGGAGGAACTACCTGGGTTACCACCAAGAAGGGTGTTTGATTTCTCTATAGATTTAGTTCCAGGGGTTGAACCTGTTTCTAAGGCAACGTATCGTATGACCACCGTGGAACTAATGGAACTAAAGGCACAATTGCAGGAATTACTGGATAAGGGATTGATTCGACCTAGTGTATCACCGTGGGGAGCACCGGTTATATTTGTCAAGAAGGATGGAACACTTCGCCTATTTATAGATTACCATATGCTGAATAAGCTCACTATCAGGAATAAATACCCCTTGCCCAGAATAGACAATCTTTTTGATCAAATGAAAGGGACAGCAGTGTTTTCTAACATAGACTTACGGTCAGGATATCATCAGCTAAGGTTGAAAGAAGAAGACATTCATAAAACAACCTTAAGAACTAGGTACAGTCATTATGAATTCACAGTTTTTCCATTTGGTCTCACCAATGCCCCAGCTACATTTATGAACCTAATGAACAGTATTTTCCGAGTTTGTTTGGACAAGTTTGTGTTGGTTTTCCTCGATGACATTCTTATTTACTCCAAAAACGAGGATGAGCATCTTCAGCATCTTCGAGTGGTCCTCCAACGATTGAGCGAACATAAGCTTTATGGAAAATTATCAAAATGCACTTTCTTTCAGAAAGAGGTACAATACTTGGCGCATATAATATCAGCTAAAGGAATAGCAGTGGATCCCGCAAAGATAAAAGCTATAGTAGAATGGTCAGTACCAAAAAATGTGCATAGGGTTAGAAGTTTCATGCGATTGGCTGGGTATTACCGAAGGTTTGTTAGGAATTTCTCTAGGATCGCCCACCCCATTACCTCTCTTCAAAGAAAAGGAAAAAGATTCGAATGGACAGAGAAATGTCAAGAAGCGTTTAATACATTGAAAGAGAAATTAACGAATGCACCAATTTTGGTAGTACTAGACCCTAATGGTCATTTTGTAGTTATAACGGACACGTCTGGTGATGGTTTGGGTGGAGTATTAATGCAAGATGGGAAGGTAGTGGCCTATCAATCTCGGAAGTTGAAGCGGTATGAGCAGACTTATGCACCTCATGATCTAGAGTTAGCAACTATAGTTCATGCCCTGCAAATGTGGTGACATTACTTGTTAGGAAAGACTTTTGAACACAAATCAGATCATCAAGGTTTAAAGTATATATTCACTCAACCCAACTTAAATGTTCACCAAAGGAGGTGGATGGAGTTAATTTCAGATTATGATATTGAGGTCAATTACATTAAGGGCAAGGAGAACAGAGTAGCAGACGCATTGAGCCGACGGAAACATATAACTTCCATGCTGTCAATCAACACAAATTTTAGAACTCAGGTACTACAGAAATTGAATGAAGATGAATTTTACCAATAAGTTCGTGAAGCTCTTCAAGCAAACCCTCAAGAGCCTAAATATGAGGGTTATCAGATTGAAGCAGATGGACTTTTGAAATATAAGGGTAGGATGTATGTACCAAACTCAACTGAACTAAGAAAATTGGTATGGAAGGAGGTACACACAGCACCATACTCAAGTCATCTAGGGGTAACCAAAATGTTGGTCGATGTCAAACCTCTATATTTTTGGAAAGGAATGAAAAAGGATGCAGCCAGATTCGTTGCAGGATGTTTTGAATGTCAGAAGGTTAAGGTAGAGCACCAGCATGCAGCAGGATTGTTACAACCTCAGCGTACCAAACTGGAAATGGAAAATCATCAATATGGATTTTGTACATGGTTTACCGATGACGAGGAGCAGACATAATGCTATACTGGTAGTAGTGGATAGACTCACCAAAGTAGCACATTTCATACCCGGGAATCTGACAGATGGGGCTTTTGTGATTGCTCGAAAGTTTGTGCAAGAAATTTTTCGTCTTCATGGGAAAAGAATTATTTCTCACAAGGATTCCAGGATGACATCCAAGTTTTGGCAAACTCTATTTTCTGCTCTAGGAACCCAACTAAATATTAGTACGGCTTATCATCCTAAAACAGATGGGAAAATGGAAAGAGTTAATCAAATCTTGGAAGACCTACTAAGGATATACTGCATGGATCAGCAATATAAATGGGAAGAATATTTACCATTGGTAGAATTCGCTAATAACAACTCATATCAATCTGTTATCAAAATGGCACCCTTTGAAGCACTGTATGGTAGGAAATGCAGAACACCCATCAATTGGAACAGAATAGAGGACAGGATCATTCTAGGACCCAAGATGCTTCAGGAAATGGAAGAACAAGTTAAGTTAATCAAACAAAGGTTGAAGGAAGCTAATGATTGGCAGAAGAGCTACGTTGATGCAAAACTAACCCCCAGGCAATTTGTGGTTGGAGAGAAAGTTCTCTTCCAAGTGAAACCTCAGAAAAGTTCTATCAAATTTGGAAAAACCTCTAAACTAGCCCTAGCCCCAAGATATGTAGGACCTTTTGAAGTCCTAGAAGTTATCAACCCGGTAGCATACATAATTTCTCTACCACTGGCCCTCGCCAGATTGCACAATATATTTCATGTCTCCTATCTTAAGAAGTACTATGCAGAACTTGACCGTATGATTGACTGGAATTCCTTAAAGGTGCAGGATCCTGGGGTGATCACAATCGAGCCACTCAGAGTGCTCAAGGTACGTCAATTACGCTTACGTAACCGCGAAGTGGTACAATGCAAGGTCAACTGGGACCAGTATTCAGAGGAAAATGTTGCATGGGAGGATTATGATGAAATCCTTCAGAAGTTCCCTTATCTATTTATGAACAATTAAGAACTCTATATACATATTTATGATTTTAGACCTGAACTTTTAAATAAACAATCATCAGGGACGATGATTCTTAAGGAGAGAAGTATGTTACATCCCATTTGTCTTGAACAAGATTATGGCAATGAAATTATGGTCGTTATGTTAGTTGTGAATAACTACCTTTCATGAGAATGTGAAATTGGGAAAAGAATTTTTAATTTATTTGTTATAACTGCAATGATGAATGATTTCCTTATATATGTATATGGTGAATGTGTTGATGATTTTTTATTTTAAAAATGATACCGAGAACGATCTAACCCTATTTCTTTGTCAAGTGGTTGCAAGATTGCCAACACCTCGAGAGAAAGGGAAATATCATCAAGGAGAGGTCGTAGTCCATAAAGGATCAAATTATCATCAAGCCATGAGTCAATGTAAGGTGGCTACATTGAAGTCATAATCTTGGGATATATCTCATTTTATTAAATAATTTAAAAGCAAGTCAACTTTAATTGATCACCAACGTTCTCCTTTTGAAGTCATGTAATTAACTCTTGGAGCGCACCATAAGAGTTTGTAAATGAATAAAAATATTAAAGTTAATAATCATAATATCAACCTCTAAACCCATCGATTAAATATTAAAGTTGATAAATATCAATTGGTGTCGATGGGAGGTAGAACTCCACACCAACCTAACCATTGTGCCTCCTGGATGAAACATCCAAGAAGGTATTCATGCAGTCGTTACCTTTCTTGGAGTCGGGGAGCTCGGTTGAAGAGAGGGGGCATTCATTATTTTTGAGAGGACGCTCTCACTCATTACTTCTTCCACATTCTGTATCGACAATCCTTTTGTCTTGCATATTCTATTCGGCATTCATCTGGTCTTGCATACTTTGTATCAGCATTCACCTTGTCTTGCATATTCTGTTTGGAATTCATCTAGTCTTGCTTATTCCGTATTGACATTTCTCCTATCTTGCATATTCTATATCGGCAATCTTTCTTATCTACATTTCCTTTGGAAACCAAGGCCGAACGCCATCTGGCTTGACTCATTACCCTATACTATAGGACGGTGAAAGCATTTTGTTCTCTCATATAGCCGCCATCATTGTGTTCTTCTCGATTGTGAAGCGTCTCTATACTCTGCAGCCTTCATTGGGGTAGCTAGGAGGAAGTACGTTCAGTGAGCTAACAAGCTTTAGTCTTCATTCTTTCAGGCATGTTTTAAAATGTCTTGGAATTGCTTAATCGTGTATATTAAATGTCTCTCTCTCTTTTCTCTAATTCAATTGGAGTATAATAAGGATGCAATCTTGGAAATGCGTCAAGTTAAATGATTTAAACATTAATTACTCTGTAACTTCTCTTGCTCCATTAGATGAATATCTCTCTTTTCTTTTTCACCCTGTTGTGACTTCTTATCCAGTTCCCAAGATTTATTTGTGTCTATCTTTCCTTGTTACTGGAGGCAAAATCTTCTCGTTCTCTTGGGTTTCTGAATCTGGGTCAGATCTTACAATTTATACATGGCCAGTAGATGAAATAATTTTGAATTGAGGATATTCTTTAACTGTGATTTAGACAAGTTTTATTTTCCTCTAGTAAGTAAGAAAAGAACACAATGCATTTGATTGTAGTGGAACAAAATCTTGAACTGCATCTTTTGACCTCATTTTCTTCTCTGCAAGTCAGAAATAAGTATCTTCTCCTAATTAAAAAGAATGAATTAAGAGTTGGGTCTTTGATAATATATACACTATGGGTAAAAAATTTAAATGCTGAGCAAGGGTGAGAGTGCTGACAGCACGAGGTACGTGCTCATTATTGATAAAATCCTTGGCCAAGGTTGTGATGTTTTGAATAAGCATTGGTCATCCATCAAGAACCAGATATACCCATGGTTAGAATGGTCTTTCTAGTTAGGAGAACCTATAGTGAAGGATCGACTAGGGTAGTATAGGTTCTTGACACCAGGCTCAGATGGCATGATGGTATTGTGAAATCCTTTATTGATTGCCCCCGTGAAGGGTCGGGTTTCTTCACTTGAAGAAACACGGGAGACCAGTAGATCTTTCGTTGGGCAGAAAAGCCCTTTGATGATATTTTTTTTTCCCTTGAAGACAGACTCCTGTACAAGCATTCCAACCGTCAGACCCCCCCCCTCTCTCTCTCTCTCTCTCTCTCTCTCCTAATTTCAGTTATATTTACTTTAACATGTTTATTTCATAGCTGTAATAAATGCTCTATTCATTTCAAAAGTAATGGAAAAGTTAGTTATTAACCAACTGTGGTTTTCGCATATATAAACTGTTAATTGTTTCCTTTTCAGCTGAAAATGAAAAATTAGAAGTTAGTTGATGAATGTTTATGTAGTTATTGTTCAGATTGTTTATCTTTTCCGTTCGTTATTGTAAAGGAAACTCTTGTAAGAAAAACTAGTTAGTTACACTTCAGTTGAATCTGGTAGTTTGTTACCATTCTTAAACTGTAGATTAGTTAGAGTGTTACAGCTCTTATGTTATCCATTGATTATCTTGTTGAAACATTGAAATATCAAGCAGTCATACTCAAACACAAACACTATCAGCAATCAGAAAACTTAGAAAGAAAGAAAAAAAAAAATTTGGGGTCATATATTACATGAATCAAGTTTCAACTTCTTTGCCTATAAGAGTTAAGACCCCGCCATTGAGTAATCTATGTGTACTAGTGGAACCCGCTAAGTCCTTGGCTTTGATAATTAAAGAATCGTTAATGTAACCACTTTTGAGGGATCAAGATTTTCCACGTGGAAAAATGTGGACCCGTAATACACAAAACCTAGGATCTGATCGCAATAGAAATACAACAAAGACTAGCCCAAAGTTAGAAGTCATCGGATGCAATTTGTAGTAGTCGTTAACGTGAAGCCACATGACCAACTGGGTTTGATAATTGGAGAGGTGAATGCAACAGCCAAACTAAAGCAACATAAACCCAAAGCAACCAACCAAGGTGGTGCACAACATGTCCAATCTAGCCCAATTAACTATCCCAATGTTGCAACAAGATTGTATTAGACATGATAGTGCAATTTCTGAGTACTAATCCAATAATTGGTTCAAACAATGATTTGAAGGATAGGAAAGTTGTTATATTTTGCTATTTTTTTATGGGTTAAAGATAGTGCTATACACAAGCAATCCGTTGTCTTATATCCAATCTTCCACTATTCTCCTTCTATGATCCTAATTTGATGATTATCTAAGGTCACAAATATTAGTTCACTCTACTCAAACAATGTAATAGGTTATCGATCTAGGGTAATGAAAAACGATGGTAGACAATGATCTTGTTGTCAAGCCTATACACATTCCACATTCACCTCCCTTATTTGGGATGACTATTGCAAGCATTGCACAAGGGCTCATACTCTCCTTTATCAATCTCTTTCCAACAACTCTTTTGTTTCCCTATTGATATCTAGACTCATGTTTGGACTCGTCATGTCTACTTGTTCAATAGATTAGATCTTTAAATCACATCAATGTCATGTGAGATACTTCGCACTAACAACAATCCCTATTGCATCTCGTTGATGATGATGTTTACAGAAGTAATGTGTTGCACCCTCTAGATCCTTTGAGTTATGCAATGAATTCACCTCCCATATGGGCTTGAACACTAATGCATAGCACTCCTCTATGATCCTCATGTCCTTGAGACACTCCTTGCTACTCAATAGCATCACCTACATAGGCATGTCTTCTTTTGCTTGCATCTCCAATACCTAAAACTTTTTACCATCCTTCGCGATGATGAAGATTTGTTTCACCCATTATGGACTATGTTTCAAGCATACTGCCATGGCCTGTCCTACAATGCATGGCCTGCATCTATTGGCATCATACCATACCATACCTTATTTATATAACCTCCAACACATAACACAACCTTGCACTATTTTGTCATAGTGAGTTGTTGCCCCTTCTGGAACCAAGAGACACTATTAACTTGTAACACATATTGCTTGGATTACACTTGGTGCGCAAGATTCTCTTCCTCAACCATGATTCATTTTCTTCATTGGCCAACTAGATCAACACTTTGCACATCAAGTTTTCTCCATGCTCTAGAACTACGCTTTCTACTTCACGCTCCTTGTCCTAAAAGATATGCACTCTCTTCTCCAAACAGCCCTATTGTTGCTTAGCTTCTAGATATTCAAATGCCTAATGACCTACTTGTCCACATCTAAAGCAAGTACACCTAAAGCAACCACATCTATGACCTCCTCTACCTTTGTGACTAGAAGTCTACTCTTCTACAACTTCTATACTCTGCTCCATTTCCATGTATGTCTACCTCCATGCACCTTGTTTGCTCTTTCTGTCCCTATGCTTACCTTCCACTCTATTGTCTACAAGACATTTTCTTTGCTTTGAGTGGCTATTGATAGGCTTCCTCGATGGGAATGCACTTGCAGCAAATATATCTCATCCTAAATTCAGATATGCAACCCTTTGAGATGCCTTGGGACCTTCTCAACATCGTCTTTCGTATGACCCACCTAAATGTTGAATCAAAGAAAAACTTCCATGTACTCCTTCACGAATGTCTCCTTCTAGGACAAATTTTGAAGTCCCCTAAACAAGTGCAATGTGTAGTTTAACGATAGAAACTTCCCTTTGTAGTTAGTGACTATTAATCCCAAATTGAAATTGTTTGCTCATTCCTTCTTATGCAATACTTGAACGGATGACTAGGCTTCACCTTTGTTTTTGTGTACTTGACTCTTTGGGGGTCCTCAATTGTTTTGAACTCAAAATAATTCTCAATATTCGCTATCCAATCTATAAAAAAAATTTGATTCAAGCTTCCTTGGTAGGTTCGTGGATCAAACCTTTGGTTGTTCCCAACTCTCATTATGTCTCTTGTGAGCCTAGCTTTTTCAATAACTTTCCCAACAAAGTCAAGGTCTATTGCCTCATGCATGACAACATCATCTCTCTTCCTCATTGATTTTTTTTTCACAGCCATTCCTCTTCTCTATGCAGTCTTTGTGACATACAATCACACCTAAAGGTCTCTCAAACATATCAGCGAGATCTACCAAGCATGGTCCCCTAGCCACTCAATTGTTTCCTACTCTTCTTCCTCTATGCACCATCCCTCTTTTGGTCCCCTTGCAATGCAATCCATGCACAAAAGTGCACTTCATTATGGAGCTCACTTACAAGACTCGCCTCCTACACTGATACAAAATGATGCAAATGATAGAAAGGTCAAATGAGCAACCAGTTCACAATTGGCTAAAGTTGCAAAACATAAGCACCAATTATGAAGTACAACGAAGAATCTAGAAAACACAATATCTATTATATGCAATATGTCCTATGGGCCACTCAAAAACATATAGAACTCAACCAACCTATGCTACCCAACTAACAATCAACCTAATTGTAGAGCCTCTACAATTATAGTCTATACCATTTGTTTAAGCCCAACCATGTATATGATTTCACCCACAGCTCTAGCTATGACTTCAACAGCCTTTGCAAATGGAAAAAATTCATTTTTATGTTCATGTAATTACGCTAGATCTTTCCACAAGAGTACAAACTAAAAGGTCTCTTCCATGCCTCTCTTCTATATGTAAATTTCCCTACATGGTGAAGGGACTTGATGTTGCAACATGATCTACTTTTCCTGTTGTGTTTTTTCCTTTTCATGGATCAGCCTTCTAGAATTTGTTCTCCTATTGTTATACCTACTAATAATTTTATTTCTTTACCTAATCCAAAGGGGGATCTATTTTTGCCTTTGTGGATGAATAATCATCATTTCTAGTTAACATTTGTTGTTTTTGTTGCACTTGTTGTTCTGGGTTTTCCTAGAAAATGTCCATGTTCATGAAACACCAAGCATCTAAATGGGACATTTTTATAATCCAATGGTTTGTTCCCATTCAGTTGCACTTGTTTCCAATATTAATCTGTTGGATAGGGGTTCGTTAGGATCTAGGTTAACAAACATGCATGCATAGTTGAGGACTCATAAATTTCTTATGAACTCTAAAGCTACCACATACTCTCCTATGGCATCTTCAATCTTCTGCAAAGCATCTTCCCTCGATTATTTTCTCATATGCAACCTTACCCAAACTGGAATGATTTGACAGATATGCTGAATTTGAGGTCAGCAACCAGTATTTCAAGAATGGACGTGATTTTTTCACAATCCATGGTCCCTCTTAAACTATTTTCACTTTCTCTGATTTTCTTGAGAAAATTGCCATGATTTATCCCTTGTTACATTAGAGTTTTAACAGATCTCAAAATTTTCCAGCTCTACTAGACTCATTTCCATAAAGTTTTTGCTTCAAGGAAGGTCTCTTGAATCTTAATGTTAGGGTTTATTCTTTCAACATCCAGATTTGCTATTCCAGTTCATCCATTGACAATAAAATCTTTGGAAGAGTGTTCATCTTGAGGTAGCAATCATTTTCCGTTTTGCTAGGAAAAATTGGCCTTGTAACTGTTCTTCTAGCATAATATTAGACGAATCCATGTAGTTCTTCTAGAAAACCGGTCACATCTGAGTTATAAAGCATTTGAGTCATGTATTGCACCTAGTCACTTTCCATAAGAATTTTTTATTGTTTGTAGGTTTCAAATATGTATACAATTAAAATTCTAAGTTATGTTTATGTCAGTTGCAGTCATTCAAATAATATACCTTCAAATTCAGTTCCATTTGTATCATCTGGAACATGCTGCAAATGCTCCATTGAAGAAGTTCCAGCCTGTTACCAAAAGGAATATTTATAGAGCTCAACAAAACTTTAAAAATGATAACCAACATTTAATATAAAAAATATACTACAACAAATAAAGGTTAAGTATACTACCTCGTTGTTTGGGAGGAAACTTTTCGGAACAATCAAAGATGGTTTGTGCTCTTTAAGGGATTGTAAAGTGTCAATCAGCATTTCTGTTGTTCTGAATGAATGTTTTACATTATACACACGTGATGGAAACAACTGATAGTGAGGAAATGCAATAACTGATGGTGTCCAGAATCCCTCAGTGCTAGAACCAAAATATTTGCCAAGTAAATTCACTTCTGACTCTGACAAGTCATCACCCTCTGGATCAATTGATGCAGCATCCCCTCTTACCTTCCTCCCCCGATGAACAAACTTTTCAATTGACATCTCAACAAACTGCACCTCTGGTTGATAACTATGTGGAACCTACGACAAGATTATACATATGTTTTTTATTTAATGATAATATTTCAAGTGCTTCCGAACTCCCTAAATGACCATTTCTCAGAAACCCTAAATTATCAATAAGAAAATCACAAACATCTTTTCCTCCATATTGACTCAGTCATCACTTAATCAATGTAATAAATAAATGTTAAGACTGCAATAGAAATACCATACGCGGGCTGGAATGGAAATTGAAGCTGTTAATGCCTCCATTGTTCATATGCTTTCCTAAGGCCTTGCCTTTAGCTTGCTTCTTCAAATACCCCTGCAATTCTGATCCTTCACTGGCTAAAATGAGTAGAAAGTTGTGTCAAGAAAACATCATATAAGCTTATCAAGTATCACTATATATTTCAGAAAGCATAGATCCTTAAAATTTAATATACAAAGTTAAACATGAGCTTTAAAAATATCTGAAACAGTCAATAATTTATGTTAAGAAAGGATATCAACTCGGCCATCACGTTTCCTTCCTGTTCTTCCCATGCGTTGGATCATCCTTAATGGTGAAACATTTGCATCAAAACATATTACAAGATCAACTTCCATTATATCCAAACCCTCTTCGCCAATAGATGTTGCAACAATGGTGTTGTATCCACCTGCACGAAACTTCTGAGAAGACAAATCAAGGTATATAATCAATAACTGTAATGCCCAGCACATGACATTTAAATTGCGAATTTGTTTTATGACTCCACCTGCAAAACATGTTGTTGAACTTTCTGACTCTGACCCTTGGAGGCTTTTCCTGACAAAGTGCAAATTGTGATTTTTGAAACTTGCAAACCTTAGGTTCCATTTAATTTCCAATGTAAAACAGCACCAAAGTGAAATATGTATAAACTATGTAGTCATGCATCAACCACTAATTGTCAAAAATATATGTAAAGATATATTATAAGAAGAATAAAGGCCATTGACAAAAATATTTATTAAAAGTTATCCCAAGCACACCAGAGCTTTGGCCAATAAACTCCATGGCTTTTACAGCATGCCCAAGCGTTTCCAAAGAACCCATTATATCCCTGTAACTCATAAAATATCGCATTCTGTTAGAATTTATATGAGAATCGATAAATAATTAATTTGTACAACAGAATTAATAATAAAAAATTATAGAAGTTAGACACTGAAGATCCCCAAAGAAGAGAACGAATTTAAAAGTATGGGGATTTCAAAAGTTGAGCAAAACAGCATGACAATAAGAAAGAAAAAGCTGAAGCAATAAGAAAATTTACAGAATTGCTAATACCAAGAAAACAGTAAGAGAGGTGATAAAACAATTACTTGTGACTTTAATTTATAAGAACAATAATAACTGGAGAAATTTTGACAATTCCTGAGACCAAAACTAGAAAAACACACAGATATGATTCCTCTCCATTGCAAGTCAGTCAAACAATTCAATCAAGCTACAAATACATCTAGCATATGTCTCTCCCATCACAATCTCTCAATCATGAGATTGTTTAAAAACCAAAAAGAAAACAATTTAGGCAATCCACAGGATGAAAAAATCAGAAACAATGAAAAATAAACATGCTAGGGGAGTTTATAAGAAAGCTCTAAAACGAACACAATACAGTGTTGTAGATCATTGTGTTCATCAGAATAATTGGTTCCTGGAAGCAAATTCTAGACAGACCTTTTACCTTGAAGAAACCTCTTCAGAAAGGATTTAATCAGCCCAAGAATATTCCTTTCAGAAAAGAGGAGGCCAACAAGAAGTTACTAAGAACACTTGCAATGAGATGTTTGATTCAGAGTGAATGAAACAAACTAGAATCAGACCCACACTACCTGCTAGTGCCACCTGAGCCAGAGCCATCATTGCTACAAAGAACTGGAGCACTCGGAGAAACATTTTCATGAAAGGAGGTGGTGGCTATCTTTATGTTCAACATCACTACCATCCTGTAGGTTAAAGGAATCACTAAGTATATCATATTCAGCCACATTCACAAACAAAACAAAAGAGAGGCACTTAAAGCAATAAACAAATACAATGAGCAAGCAAATGATGATGACTTGGGAGGCATGTTTCTCATTAAAGCTATGGCTGAGTCTTTAGCAATGAGAAGAGTTGTGAAACTCATGTGAAAGGGACCGATTAAAAGACCCTTTGATAAACAGTGGAAGCATATGGAGGACAACCAAACCCTCAAGCAAAGGAGCAATGCGACTAAAACAGAGATTCTTAAGGGACGGATCTACATTTTGCACAATAGAATGTCTAGAAGTTACAACTACAATGGTAGTGTTGAAGAAGGTTGAGCTATATTCCCAAAGGATGTTTGATGTTGGTGATTCCAACTGATTGTCCAAGTTTCTCTCAGAATTAGCTAAATACTATGTTCAAGAACCCTAGGTCAGTGGCCAACGAACAAGAGATAGATTTTATATTGTTTCTCCTTTGCACTTTAGGCTCTTCAAAACCAAGGTGGGTTCCCCTTTGCATATCATCATTTGACTTATGGTAATGCTTACAATGATGCCAGAAGAGAATGATTATCGTTACACTAATATTATAGAGGATAAGCCTAATTGGCTAAATCATCTTCAAAAGCCTCTATTAGCTCTATATTTGTTGATAGTGTGGATTGAGCATGAAACAATAAAGTGCAATAAAAGTAAATTTCACTTGTTTGTATTTGATTCTACTTAGTTTTGAGCCCTGTGAATCAACTTGGCCAGTGCCTTATCCAATAAAGAGTCGAAAGATGAAATAAAACTCTCTCACAACAAACTAACTCTATGGCTTCTTATAACCTCATTGCATTACAATGAGAAACCAACAAAAGAGACAATACCATTACTCTACTTACAAATCCTTACTACAACAACAAGATCTCTAATGACTTAATTGAAAGCAATTTTAATCTATTTTTTGAATAGAAACTAACAATTAAACATTCATAACAACAAGTGTGGAATAAGAACCATGAACAATCCTTGATTATTAAGATTCAAAAGAAGTTGTATTACAGTATCGAGACAAGAATAGTATGACATACAATGTGAAGAAAACAACAATGTTTGAGTTGTCTGTTGTTATTATAGAGCAAAATAACATCATCCCTTTTCTGAAATTTCAAAAGACTTAACTGTACAAGGCCTAATTCTATACAAAGACTACAAGAACTAAGGACTAAAATAGTTAGAATGAGGCTCGGAATTCTCTTTTATAGACACAAGGGAAGCAACAAGCAAAAGGCCTCATTCACCGCTTAAGTCACTACAAGACAAAAATCAAGAGGTGACATTATTTACAAAGGAAAAAACATAAATACAAAAAGAGAAACCGCCCAAAAATTGGTTGGAGATCTTTTGGAGCATTTATATTGGCATATGGACTTGGTTTCTTCAAAATTGCTCCTTGCAGGTGATAGGACATCTCTGACATTACATTCCTGGCATGCCCATGCAACAGTTATGTGTGGTTAGTGGAGACTGATTGAAACACAACTCAAATTGTTGTACCATCCTCTTCTTTCTCTTCATCATGCTCTGTTGATGTGTCCATCCTAAGTGAAAGAAATTGGTTGACTCTTTCCATGTGTACTTTATAGTCAACACCAATCAAACCTGCACCATATCACTGAAGCCTAGCATGCTGTATTCTAATTTGGAAAGTGAATCCATGCATAAGTTTAACCGCTCTACATCCACTTCTCCACCATTACTTATTTTATTGTACATGGGGGTGAGGATATTTACAAACTTTGATCTCCACTCCCAGCAGGATCTTATTTCCCCTTCCTCAATCAAAATTCAAGGCATATAAAACTCCTCAAAACCTTCAAAGGTACTTAATTCCCTTCTCATAATCTACACCTATTGTGATGACCAACTATATCATCCAATAAGTCTGATTTATTCAAAATATCAACTACCAGAGTGCTATCAAAATTGGGAATATTAGTAACAATCTTCAATAAAGTAACACCAAGAGACCAAATTATTTGGAAGCATCTTAGCCTTATTCCTACTTGTATGTGGCTAGTGTTCCTCAAAATATTGTTGCTATCTCATACCTTGTCTACCTGGGCCAAAATGTTTGACAACCTGTGTCCCAAAATGTTCTCAATAAAACCAGAAATTCTCTTTGTTGCCCCCTCTTTTGCTGTTTTGGCCTCTACTTTGCATTGCTTGAGCTCTTCTTTCAAGCTCCTAATCTCTTGAACCAAGATCTACTTGTTCTGTGACCCTTGAGCTTCACTTATTTGTTGTGGTGGAGGGAGTAGCCCTGTGGCCATATTTAGTTGCTCTTGCAACTTCAAGTTTATACCATTAGCCTTGTCCAAATCTCCCTGCAACTTCTTCATTATTTCTTCTGTGAAGAGGGTTGTGTTGACTGTAAGAGCAGCTGCTTGGACAGCACTTATATCCCCTACTCTCTTGACTATCAAATTTCCAGTGAGCTTACTAGGATCATTAACTACTTGGGGTTTATTGGTCTCAGGAAAAATTGACCAAATAGCCAAGGTCTCATGCCTTGGATGGAAATTGGATCCAAAATAGAGGGCCTCTGCTTGCTCCTTTGAATTCAAAATTGGATCTTCACCTCCCTGCCTCCTAATAGTGTCAAATGCTACTGCAGATGACATATCCCATACAAGCAAGAGAAGACATCATGCATTCTTTACTAACTCGCTGCTTGTAATGACCCAAGCTCCGGCTCAATAGAGTTTACGATTTAACAGTTAATGGTTGACAATGTAAACATGTTGTCAAAAATAACAAATTACAAAATTATATACCAAGAATTAATGTTTTTAGGATGGGGTGAAAGTGATGCATTTAGGTTCTATTTAAAGAGTAACTGATCATCACTAATATATTGATATATTTATGATATAGATTAAGAAATCTGAATTTAGATATTAATTCAATAATGGCAATATGCCAAGTAAATATTGTGTTGTTTCCGATATGTTGAGTTGAAAACCATGTGTTGCTTATGCAAGAGGTTTTGACCTCTTATCAAAGTGTTATTTCTGACTTTATCTTTACATTCATGCAACTTTCCCTGGGTGTTGTGTCCTAGTATAATCTGATTAAGTATGCATCCCTTGATTGGCTGAGTACTAGCTCCTTAGGAGCACACAAAATCTGAATCTTAAAATATATATCTGCAAATTCTATTCTATGTCTCCTCCTACCGTAGCTCATTAAATATCTTTATGTCAATGTGAGAAGGTGTGATTTTTGGAAGAGATGCAATCCTTCAAAGGGAAACATCTGCTCTTGGTAACTAATAGTAATCATTCCTTAAGCACTACACTAGTGAGTCGGCCATCATTAAATGGAGGTCGAATTTATACTTAATTTTCAAATGATACCCCCTACCAAGTAATTTACATGCTTTTACATATGTGATCTCTTGTCTTTTATTGCTGACTTGGCATAATAATGATTGTTTAAATCTTGGTCTTTAAGCAATCTTCACGTCACTATGTTGCCACGGAAGACACTTAGACTCTCTTACTTCATTTGTTCGACGTTCATAACATGATGCCTACAATATTGATAATATAGTTGATCCTTGCCAGTACTTATCCTTTGTAGTTAATAATGAAAACCGATAGACCTTTGATATTGCCCGATAATTATTTATTGTATACCCAATAATCTTGATTTCTTTGAGTCTAGCGGTAGCAATCGTATGTCTTCCTATCAACGTCCCCATGTTGATTACCATATGGTGGCGCCAATGTTTCAAGGCATCAACAAAGCATATATTATCTTCAGAAGCATCTCGTATCCGGCACAACTATCAACGAATTAGAGACCCGATAGTTTTGTATATTGTTTTTATCGAATATTATGGTGCTTCATTTGGTAATAATCGATAATCATCAATGATATAGATTGTCATCGAATGCCACAAGGTAGCGACTCTTTTGACTTCATCCTACCATAGATACAAGTCTGTGAATGTCTCGTAGCTAAGTCTTGCAACAAACAATGTCTTGTATGGATCACCCGAAATATTTGGGTCTTTACTATGATCATATTTCTCAAGATCCTCTACTGCCTTCTGAGCACCTTTCTCCACCCTCCCTTGATGTCACTAAAAAGTTTGAAAACACTACTGTAGCAAGGAGGAGGGTATGCTTCTTGCTGTTCCTAAAATGAATCTTGCCAGCCTCATTTAATTGCCACATTATTTCAAAAAAGGAAATTTTGTCTAGCACAAGCTTGAGCATCACATGATGTGCGACTGGGCACCGATACATTCTAATGATGTTTGCATCTATGTAGGAAAAAAATCACCCCAATTGTAATTGATTTCCTTCTCAGGAATGAGATCCTTTGGCCTCCATATCTCCAAACCTCCTCTGACAACCTCCAGTCCACTAGATAACCCAAGTTGTTAAGCATTGTTTTAACAAAAAAGTGCTCAAAAATTGAGTAGTTGGCCTTATCACACTCTTTTTCCCAAATATAAGTCCATTCTTGGACTTGCAATGTTCTCTTTTGCTTGTCCATGGTTCTGATCTACAGATGAGGGGACCAAACCTTTTCTCTACTATATAGAATAATGTGGCATAGCAGTAAGTACCACTTAAAATGAGCTATGTGTTGGCGTTTCAATTCACACCTCTGGTATGTGAATTAGAAACGGACAGCTATGCGCAGATAAACTGCTCTTCGAATTAGGAAGGGAAGCTCCCTCTTTGTTGATGTTGCTTAAAGAAAGTAAACTAAAACTAATTTGCCAATCTTTTTGTTCAGCTAAGAGCACAAGGTTATAAAATTCAAGCGTCGTAGCTGAGATTTTCTCTTTTGAATTTCAACTACAACTAAGCCTACTCTAATGACGTTTCTAACTACTCAAGTAAATGCAAAGCTTGAGAGTTAGAAATGAAAGAGGAATAATTCTTTGACACAAATACTTAAACAAACTTTCTTCCAACGCACATCTATTATACTTTCAATGCAAGCTGAAATAAAGATCATATAAGCAAAACATATAAAACGGAAACCTGAGACAGTAGATCAAAGCAAAGTAGGCATAAGATTTTATTTTCTCAAATTTCAAGGAACAAAGATTACACTTCTGGGACAATAGGATTGTAGCAAAATAGGCTTACAATTTAGCGATCAACCAAAGCACATTGACACAAGTAACACATGAACTAAACAATAACTTGCAGCTAAAGGAGGCATGCAAGCTTGCTCTTACACTAAGTGAACAATACTAAATAACAATTAGAAGGAACTAGTAGGCTCAGCGTTTTGTTATCACAAGCACAGTTAAGAAAATAATGGGCAAGGCTGTCCTTATTTATACACAAGCAGAGGAGTAGGGAACCCTAAAATCTCCTTGCTTTTACAACGAAGACTTGCCAACTCACAAGCTTTATTTCTAAAACTAAAACAAGATAAGCATCTAACAACCTATGAAAGCAAAAAAAGCAAGGAAAATGCCAACTATTACAACTTGTTTTCTTTTCTCTTTCAAAGAATGGATAAGAATGAGACAAGAAAAGAAACAAAGCTCGAACAAAGCTTCTAGTTCACTGCTACTTTAAATCTCAACCACATCTGCCAAAAAGTTGGAAACTGCCTCTTTGTCAGGAGCATCAATACTATCTATAGCAAAATTCCGTTTTCCGAGGATTTCCTCGCCTTCTGAAATTGAACTTAGGAAATCTTTCACATTTTCAGCTTCTTTATCAAATCTTCCTAATCTCAGTGGCTTTGCAATTGGAGTGATGACCTTCTATAAATATATCTTCTTGTTTCAACATATCTTTTTTTACCCTATGTGTGACCATCTTCTGACATTCCTCCATTTCTTCTGCAACTTTTATACTTTGGACACTTCTCCTGATTTTTCCATGGAAGAATATTGTACAACTCTTTTCCAATACTTGTCATTTTGCTCATACCACATCTTTTCACGTTCTTTGGCTGAGATGATGATGTTTTTTGTCCATGGTGGTATTGAAAAGCACTTCTCAACGACGTTCAGCCTGAGGCTGCAAACAACCCGCTCATCTGCTGCTCGGTTCTGAATTCAATGCAAGAGTACTCCATGCTAAAAAACTTGAAGATTGATTGTAAACTTGACTATGTTTGGACAAGTTTTGCACAAATTCTAAATTTAGTTTGCTGATTTTTCTTTTTCAAACGGGCAGATTTTTCAAAAATATTTTGAGATATGGGTTATGTAGAGAATCTCGTTACAACAAGACCCAAATCCTTCGTTTTTGAAACTTGTTGATTGCTGGTTGAAAAAGTAGAAACCCTATTTTTTTTATTTTTTTCTAAAAAACACTGAGAGCTGGGTTTTGTGCAGAATCACGTTTGGTATGAACCCAATTGATCAGATTTTGAAAATATTTAAGATTTCTTGGGCATGCATGAAAAAAGCAAGTTCTTGAAAGTTAAAAAAAAATTCCAAAGTTGTAGAGAATAGAAAACCAAGCTGACCCAAATTGTTGAAATTTGAAAATATTCACCCCCTTCTTCTAAAAATTGATGCCCTGGAGAAATAAAGCATGAAAAAGCGAGGCTCTATATGAGCTGATCTGGAAAATATGAAGAACTCTAAAGAAGAAGCTTGTTTTGGCCTTCAAATCTTTGATGAAGAAAAAAAATTAAATTCTCCTCACTTGCCTTGCATGCCGCTTAGCAAAATTGTGAAGAATGAATGCACAAAGCCATCTTAAATAAGTTTTTAGGTTGAGAATTGCTTTATTCTCTAACTTTAAAACTTCTAAAAACCCTTCTGGAGCAGGTGCATCGAATTTTGACTATAACAAAACACCCCTGTTTTTTTATTTTTGAAATAACCAATAATATGTTGCTTCTTGTATGTTCTTGTTTATGTTTGTTTTGAGTTTGTTTTCAGAATGCTTTGCCAAAGTTTGAAACATGTTGTACCCCAAAAATTAAAATTTTTTTTACACTTAGACATTTTGAAGAAATGAGTAAAAGTCTTGTTAAATCAGTCAAAAAGGTCAAAATTTGGGTGTGCACGTCTTGCATGAGGGGTTAAAACACAAAATTTTCAAATTCTGACGATCTGGGTCTGCTCAGAGCAGCTTAATCCACAAAACCCAGATCTTAATTTTTCATCCCTAAATTTTAGGAAAACTGCTATTTTTAGAAATTTTCTAAAATTAGTAACGTTTTCTGGGTTTTTCTGGGTTTCTTTGGAAATGGATACTGGCAAAACTTTCTAAAAATAGAAAGTTGGTCCGTCAGGGTCCAAACTGATTTTGATTGGCTCAAATTATGTCCATATCAGGCTGGTGCAGTCAGAATCTCAAAATAATCAGTTTTGCCCTACTGGGTCTATTCTGCTTTTTTAGAAGCATATCAGGAGCTCCAAGGTCATCAATGGAGGTCAGTCAACTGCCAGGTGTCAGATTCGACATTCAAAGTATTCGACAGAAGATGAGTTGGTGAGCAGTCATGAAAAATAGAGAAGAAGATTGAAAAAAGAAGAAAATTTTCTAACAATAGTGACTATGGGCGCCCCTGGTGAAGAAGGGCGCCCATCTTTTTAGGGCATCAGAACATGAAATTAGGGTTTATGCCTCGAGTCAAAGTTGCTCGATTCTCTGTCAGCTTCGCAACGGATCCAACGGTGCAGTCAACGGATCGTCCAGTCAACCAGAATTCAGCGCTAAACAGGGAAGATCCGCACAGAGGTCAAAACGAGGAAAGTTGAAAATTATAAAAAATTGACTGAGTGTTAGTAAAGTGGGCGCCCCTGGTGAAGAAGGGCACCCAAGTTTTCAGGGGGTCTATCAGATGAATTTGCAGATGAGTGTCTAATATGATTTCTTCACGATTGATCTAGCTTTCAAACGAGATAATCAGCACGCCTATCGGAGGTCGCAATCACCAGATCTAAAGCACCGAACAGAGGGTCCGATGAAGGTTATGAACGAAGAATCAGAAGTAAACACAGAAAAATGAAAAAATAAACTAAGTCTGGTGGAAGTGGGCGCCCCTAGTCAAGATGGGCGCCCAAACTTATGAGGGCCTGAATTTCACTTTTCGACAAAATCTCTCCTAGAGAACCCCCTCCAAAATCCTCTCAGCTTCGCGACAAGCCCAGCGGTCAGTCAATCCGAGTTCCAGATCACCAGATTAGGCGAGATCATCTGTAGAAGTGAAAGGATGAAGAAAGTGAAAAATGGCTAAGTCTGCTTAAGTCGGGCGCCCCTGGAGAGAAAGGGCGCCCAAGATTTTGAGCCCTGAGATGTTAGAATTTGCAGATACGGCTTTTAAGATCACTTCGTCAGTTTTAGTCGAGCTATCCAATGGAGTTGACGGTCAGTCGATCAGATCAGCGTAACTCCCGGAATCAAGATTTCATCAGAAGATCAAAGGGAATGAAGGAATTGAAAATCATGAAAAAATGGCTAACACTGTGAAAGTTCGGAGCCCCTGGAGGAAATGGGCTCCCATGAATCTGAAGGTAAAAACGAAGTTTTTCGCCAGAGGTGCCTCCAGAACAATCTTCTCAGAATCAGTCAAGCTACGCGATGAATCATCCAGCTCGTTCATCGGATCAATCTGGAAGCTAGAGATCAAAGTCAATCCAGGGGTCAAAATGGAAGAAAAGTTGAAAATTCCTAAAAAATGGTCAAGTCTGGAGAAGGTTGGCGCCTGCAGCCAAGAAGGGCTCCCAACTTTCAATGCCTTAGTAGAATTTTCAAAACTTCAAAGATTGCAAGAGAAAGATGAATGTCCAAATTCATTGAACAGGCTGGTTTTAGGGTTTGAAGATTAAAGCAAAAGAAAGCAAAGTTGTTTCAAGCCCTAAATCTATTTAAGACATCTCTTCCATTCAGTTTTCATCATTTTTGCAGGTGGCGTCCAAAGAAGAGAAGTGGAGCAGCAACTTTGAGGATTTATTTCAAGATTCAAGAACTCAAGGTTGCTGATTTTTATAAATAATTTTCAGACCACCAACATAAGATCTTGCTTTTTCATGCTTTTTCATCTAGAAGATCAAACTTTTGAAGGTGAAGGTCAAAGATTTTAATTTTCAGCCATCTGGGTCTCTTCTTCTCATTCTTATGAAGAATTTTTCAAGAAACTTTCATCAAGTTGCAGCAGCTGCTTTTATTTTGCATGTCAATGAAATACTCAGTGCATTCAGTTTTGACCCATCTGGGTCCTCTCAGATCAGTCTTCTGAAGAAAACCCATATCACAGCTTTTTCAAAAAAAATTCAAATTCTAAGGTTGGCTGCTTTTTCGATCAGCCATCAATGTTTTTCAAATCTGATCAACTGGGTCCATTTCTAATCATATTCTGAACGAAACCCAGGTGCCAGCTTTTTCGGTGAAAAAATTGAAGAAATTAGGGTTTGCTGCTTTTTTCAGTCAAAATTCAAGATTTTCAAAAACGGACGATTTGGGTGGTCTTGCAACGAAATTCTAAAGAAAACCCATATCTCAAATAAATTCCCAAAAATTTGTCCGTTTGAAGATGAAAAACCAGCATTCTAAAAATAGAAAGTTGCTCAAAACTTGTCTAATCATAGGCGAGTTTACAATCATTCTTCAAGGTTTTCAATATGGAGTACACTCCCCTCGAATTTAAGACTAAATCAGCATTATGTCAAAACTTCATCATCTCAGCTGAAGAACACGAGGAGGTGTGATATGAGAAAAAGGAAAGGTATCAGAAAAGAGTTGTGCAATACTCTTCTGTTGGAAATCAAGAGAAGAGTCAGAAGCATAAAGTTGCAGAGCCGCCAAGTTATCAATTAGTGAGTCATCTTTTCGGGCAGCGATGTTTGTCAAGAATAGAACTCATAAAGCAACTGAAGAAGTGAAAGATTCTCTAAGTTTGATCACAGAAGGCGAGGAGATCTTGGAGAATCAGAATATTGCCTTAGATAATATCAATACACTTGACCAGGACACAGTTTCCTGCTTTTTAGCGGATATGATTGAGCTTTAAAGCGGCTTTCATCTAGAAGCTTTCTTTCCTCTTTCTTTCTATTCTTGGAACGATTCTTATCCATTCTTTGAGAAGAGAAAGAAGATAAATGTAATAGTTGGCATTTCCCGCTTTTTCTGCTTTCTTAGGTGTTAGTTGTTATCTTCTTTCTAGATTTAGTAATAAAGCTTGCTTGTTGAGCAAGCCCTAGATTGTGAAAGCAAGGAGATTTTAGGGTTCCCTACTCCTCTGCTTGCCTATAAATAAGAGCCTTGGCTCATTAGTTTCTTTAACCGTGCTAGTGAGAACAAAACGCTGAGCCTATTGTGCCTTCTATTTGTTACTCGAGTATTGTTCAATTGCGTTGTGATAGCAAATTGTTGAGCCTCTTTAGCCAACAAGGAGTTAATGTGATTGTTGTTTCTATTGTGTGAAGAGCAAGATTGCAAGCCTCTTTAGCTGCAATTCCTTGTTCCAGGCATGTTAGAAGTGAGCTTGTTCTAGAGATTTGAGTAATAAAATCACGAGCCTCCTTTGCCTTGATATAAAATCTCAAGTTTCCGTTATTTATGTTTTACTTTTATGATCTTGATTTCAACTTGCATTGAAGTGTGTAGGTGTTTGTTGAGAGATAGTTCATTGAAGTATTTTGTCAGAAAATCGACCTTGTCCATTTCTAGTTTCTCTCACTCTGCTATTACTTGAGAAACCAGAAACGTCTTTAGTTTAAGTCAGTCGTAGTTGAAG
This sequence comes from Sequoia sempervirens, assembly GCA_007258455.2. Classification (NCBI taxonomy): domain Eukaryota; kingdom Viridiplantae; phylum Streptophyta; class Pinopsida; order Cupressales; family Cupressaceae; genus Sequoia; species Sequoia sempervirens. Next base: position 156,813,790 of record VDFB02270651.1, read on the forward strand.
TTCTTTAAAACAGAAAATCTCAGCTGCGGCGTTTGTGTTTAATAAACCTTGTGCTCTAAGCTGATCAAAAAGATAGGCAACTTAGTTTAGTTTACTTTCTTTCAAACACCATCAGCAAGAGGGAGCTTCCCCTCCTAATTTGAAGAGCAGATTATCTGTGCATAGCTATCCGTTTCAAATACGCATTCCAGAGGTGCGAATTTAAATGCCAACAAAACACAAAGTGCAAATTGCTAAGATAATAAATACAAAAAACTAAAAACAACTTAAATAAATTGTAACCAACAACAAATGGTTTCTCTGTCATTAAATAAATTCAAACATTATAGCATTAAAATCATTCTCAAAAGAACCTGATACAGCAGAATAAGTTTTTGATGAAGCCACAGAAACATCCACTTAAACTACTACAATCTTCTTCACTTTTCCCCATGCCCAAGACTCTTGTTTCCAACGCCAACAAGCCAAGTTGACTTCACCTAAAAACTGATCAGTAAAATCTAGTTTCTCAGCAGCTAAGGGTGGCCCCTCCTGGCAGTTCGACTTGCCCTCAAAAATTCATTTCTCCACCAAAAATTACAAACAAGGTCTCAGAATGATCGTCCCGAGGAGAGCTTCGATATGCATCAACACCTAGAATGAAATCCTCAAGAGATAAAAAGTTGTTAATGAAAACCAGGTTCAGGTCCATGATTGGAGTTGTCCAAAAACGTTAAAATGTCATTCAAAAACTCCTAAAATCACTCCAAAACTGAAACCACACCAAAGCACACCAAAAACTCCTAAAAATACTGAAAAATCTTCATGTTTTCTCTCCTGTAGATCAATCCTTGAAGCTCCAATCAAAATAAACTTTGCACTAGCACTAATGTCTGACTAGGGTGAATATTTCACCACCAAAATCAGCCCAACAATGGAGGGTTTTCGTCCTCACAATGTTTCCCAAGCAACCAGAGAAATTCCAGCAGCATTTCAATAAGTTGTCAAGTCTGCATAACTAGAATGAGAGCCAAACTTTTTTTTTAAAAGATTAGGGCTCAAAGTGGACTTCAAAAAATTCTCAATTTCATCTCATAAGATGGGTGCCCTTCTCACCTTTTAAAATTTAAGCTTTTTAAAACATATTAACATCTCCCTCAAATAGGCGTCCCTTTTGAAGTCACTTTATTTTTAAAACTATAAAATATTTCCTTCTTGCCTTTGGCATGCCACTTCATAAGGAAATATTATATTTTAAATTGACCTTTAAAAACAATTTCATGTTATTCCACTAGGCGCCTTGGTCTTCCTGATGACCCTCTTACCCCTCAACAAAAGTTATATCTTAACTTTATATTTCAACTTTATTAAATTGCCAAAGAGGTCAAATAAAATAAATATTAATCCGCAACCTTAGGCTCTCCAACTGAAACAGGATTATAATGCTGCTACCACGGACCAAGCCTAGAACCAAATTTTCTCCAATGGTGACTTACTAAAAATAGCACTACTATAAATAGTAAGTGGATGTCAAATGCTTAGAATTGAACAAAACTGAAAACCACTGGGAACAACGTGACCAACTGAAGATGACAACACTGAAACTGGCCATGGCTATAAATTGTAACCCCTCTAAAATAACCCCAAACTGACATCAATGCTGGCAACTGAGCCCCCTAACCACATCAACTAGCCTACGAAGACTATGGAATAGGCTAATTGAGTCTCAATACTACTCAAGAGGGAGAAGGGGACATTACAGTCCACCCTTCCCAAGATTGCTTGTCCTCAAACAATCGTAACTCTCGATGCTGCAATATCTGCTCACTCTCCCAAGTTGCATCCTCAACTGGCAAATTCTTCCATTTCACCAAATACTCCTTGATTACCCTCCTGCGCAGTGTACGCTCATGCACCTCCAAGATAGACTCAGGAATCAATATCCACTTTCCTTCCTCATCCAAAGGAGACAACTCTGTAGAAGGTACCACATTCCGGCCAAGTGCTTTCTTGAGACAGGAGACGTGAAACACATTATGCACCTTGTTATCCTCAAGTAGCTCCAACTCATATGCTACCTCTCCAACTCTAATGATCGCCCTGAAAGGTCCATAAAACCGTGGCTTCAACTTCTCTGCTCCACTCTTCTTGAGAGTAGACTGTTTGTAGGATTGCAACTGCACATAAACCATGTCTCCAACCTCAAAAACTTGCTCAACACGGTGCTGATCAACATATAGTTTTTGCTGATTTTGAGCATGTCGTATATTCTCTCTCAGAGATCTCATTATGTCCTGACTCTCCTGTAGAAGATCCCTTGCTCTAGGCACTCTGCAATCTCCAAAAAGTAAATCTACGAAGCTGGGAGCCTCATAACCATATAATGCCATGAAGGGTGACATCCGAATAGATATGTCAAAGGTAGAATTGTAACAATACTCTCTGAGATGCAACCACTTAACCCACAACTTCAACTGCTCTGAAACATAATTGTGCAGGTACTCTTCAGGATCAACGCGAACCCCATTTGAGCTAATGATGTGTCCAAGATACAACAACTCCGCCATGCCAAATTCACACTTGGACTCCTTAGCAAACAGTGACTCACTCTCCAAAATGCCCAATACCTCATCTAAATGTCTCAAATGGTCGTCCCATGTCCTGTTGTAAATAAGGATATCATCAAAAAATATTGAAACAAACCTACGCAACTGCTATTTGAAGACTTTGTTCATGCAAGATTGGAATGTAGCAGGAGTGTTAGTCAATCCGAATGGCATAACAAGGAACTCAAAATGGACATAATGACACGTGAAGGATGTTTTCTCAATGTCCTCCTCTCTAACTCTGATTTGGTGATATCCGGATCTCAAGTCTATCTTAGAAAACTAAACTGCTCCATGTAGCTGATCAATGAGCTCATCTATCCGTGGGATGGGGTACCTGTTCTTGATGGTTTTCTTGTCGAGTGCCTTGTAATCTATGCACATGTGCATAGTCCAATCCTTCTTCTTCACTAACACCACTGAAGAAGCAAATGGACTCTTGCTCATTCTAATATGCCCCATGTCCAAAAGCTCCCTGATTGCTTTTTCTATTTCATCTGTATGTCTTTTTGAGTGCCTGTATGGTGTAGTGATTACCGCCTCGGTACCCTCCTCTAACTCAATGATGTGCCCTATTCCCCTGTCAGGTGGTCTCCCTGGTGGTATGCTACCAAAAACCTTGCTTCGCTTAGTGAGCAAAGCCTGTATGTTTGGTGGATAATTACATTTATGCTCCTCAATAACTGTAGGCATAATTATGCATTCTGCTGCCCACTCCACCTGATCATGTCTGAAAAGCCTTTCCATCCTCTTGCATGAAACAACTCGAGGCCTTGCATTTGAAATCCCTCTCAACACCACATTCTTCCCATCTGATTTAAACTTCAGCTCTAAAGTCTGAAAATTAAGAGTAATCTCACCTAATGACCGCAACCACTGGATGCCCATGACCACATCTATATCCCCAATCCCAACCACATAGAAATCATCTATGAACTCATGATTACCCAACTAAATGCTAAGTTGTAGAATCATACGAGTGCAAGTTATAGTGAACCCATCTGCAACCATCACTCTAAAACCTTCAACCTCTTGTTTTTGTAATCCCCTATGTGCAACAAGTCCCTCGTCAATGAAATTATGTGTGGCACCTGAATCAATAAGAGCTATCATCCACTGCACCGTAATGACTCCCCTAATGCGCAAGGACTCATTTTTCTGAAAACTATAAAGTTGAGCTAGTTTGCACTCTTTTGATTTGTTGGTGTTTAAATTAGCACCTCTGGAGTGCTGATTGTAAACGTTCAGCTATTTCAAATGTTTTGCAACACTTCTTCGTTATTTAAAGAGGAGAAGTCCCTCTCTGCTGGGAGCAATGCGTAGGGAAGGGAAATGTAAACTAAAGTTCCTATCTTTTTATGCTTTAGCGGTAGGACACAAGGGTGCACAAACACAATGCGCCGTAGCTAAGCCTTTTCTCTGGTTTCTGCAGATCTTAACTACGACTATTCTAGCTTTTATCTATCCAATACATTCAAGGTAAACAGAGCATGAGGGTAAAGGAGCGGGAATGGGTTGGTTGGATCACTTGAATTCGCCGTCTCCTGAGAATATGACCGAGGCTCTGAACTCTCGGGTATATACCGGGATAAGGTTGGTACAAGCAAACACTCTTTACGGTAAACTAGATCTGAGACCTGCCAAGGAGGAGGGACTCCTATCCGAGGTATGGGCTAGGAAATAGTTTACGAGAAACAACAAATTACGATGCTTTGGCCAGCGAGCTTGCTAAGGAGGAGGGGCTCCTATCCGAAGTATAGCTTGGAAGTCAATACATTAAACAACAACGAACGATAACTGTTAATAACAAATGTCCAAGGAGAAGGGACTCCTATCTGAGGAGAGAAATGAGACAACGAGCTATTTGATACAAGACGTAGACACAACTCAAAAAGATTGACCAAAATGCAAGCGCCTTCTGATATCCTCCTTCAAAGCTTCATCAACGAATTGCAAAGGTTGGGAAAGCAAAGGCACGAAATCATGCACAATTACAATCAACCAACGAATTCTCATCCAAGAGTGAACAAATATCCGCTTTCAAAGCTGTTGGCAACAATGGCGCAGCAATTTTGCATAGCAAGTAAAAGTTAAACAAACAATGAGCCCAAGGCTCTTATTTATAGAACTCAAAGGAGTGGGCAACCCCAAAATCTCCTTGAGTTAACAATGAGTTCTTGCCAATCAATTAGCATTTATTCCTAAAAAGGGAACAAGCAGTTAACTGGAAGACTACTTCAGTTAACTGAAAGTAAGCAAAGAGTCAACTGGAAACTACTTCAGTTGACTGAAAGTAAACTAAAGGTGAACTTTAATGTAAGTATCCCTCCAAAATAGACATCCACATTTAGTGGAGATCTAAGATCCACAAATCATGGAAGCTGATTAGACCATAGAAGCATAAATCTGCAAAAAATCGCAAAAATCGCGATTTTTAAAAAATCTGCACTGCTCCCGATTTTTTGGGTTTCGTTGACCCTCGAAAAATCGTTGAAAATCGTGTTTAAATCGTGATTTAAATGTCAAAAAATCCTTTAAAAAATCGCGGAAAATCCGAAACCCTAAAACACGCGAAAAAACCCAGAAAAATGTGTGTTTTTTTGTTATTAATAGGTTCGTGCCAGTCGTTATTTTCACAAATCGAAGCCGCCTTCGAGTTTTCACGACACGGGAAGTTTATGCAAGTGCTGCGAAAGGAGATTGGTGGAGTTTTGAGCACCCGATTGTCTGCAAAAAATTCACGCGAAGTCGACCAGGGTCTTTTCAATTCATTTCTTTTATATATTCATTGCTTTTACATATTCTTATCTATCATATTGTGGGGCATATGCGTAAATCTGGGAAACATCAGAAGTATTGTATTTATATATATATATATATATTTTTATTACTGAATTCATTTGCATAGTTTATGTAAAAATATTGATATGAGATAGTGTTAAGCTGAGTCGATAAAAGTCTGGTTTCTAATAGCCTCTAATGTTAACATAGCTGAACCCATTATCAAATATTTATCTAGCAACATTAGAAACGGTATTAAATATTTATTTAATGGCCTCTAATTGTTATATATGAAGTATATTTTGTGCAATGCATTGATGCAATGTAATCAACAATATGAATATAAACAAAAAAATCTATTTTCTACAATCCACGGGTTAAAATCTCTATTTTATTTGCTCTCTATATCTCTATGCTATGCAAATGACCTTAAGTTTAAAAAAAAGTAGGTTTTGTCTATTTTTCTACATTTTTTTTCACGATTTTTCAAAAAATCCTGATTTTTTGGTTTGCCGATTTTTTCCCCAAACGATTTATGCTGCTATGGATTAGACATCCTTAATCAATGGGATCTGACAATGCATGATTTAAGGGGTATGGAGTTAACTTGGAAAGGGACATCAAGTTAACTCCAACTACATTTAATGCCTTCTTGAGTTGACTTGGAATGAGGCATCAAGTCAACTTCAAGTATCATAAATGCCAATTGGAAGGTAAGACGTCCTTCCTAGGTGTCTTTTCACACTTCACCATTTCTGGTCAACAGCTCCTTGATCCATGTGTTGACTTCTTCTATTTTTGGATAGTCAATGCTTTGATGACACGACATCTCTTCTTGTGCAAGCTATTGCTCTTGGTAACTTTTCGCGGCTCCATGCTTGGAATGACCTCTTCGCACCTGGCAAGCCAAGGTGCTTACTGCCATGCGAGAGGTGGTAATATTGGTCTTTTTTCTGCAAGATCAGTCTTTCTTTCTTCTTCGTCCAGAGTAATCGCTGCAGGTCTCCACTGAGCGGGACATGTATTCTTTTCAATTTGCTCCCCAACAATGTGTGTAAGATCTGGTTGAAGAGTTGCTGGTGCAAGGTCTAGTTGTTCAATTGGAGTCCAAGGACGCCAAATTGTCATTCTGTGAAGAAGAACTTGCCTGTTGACTGTAAACACGGACGTGTTCAGACAACTTCTGAAAAACCCCTGAAAATAGCGCCCTGCCGAGAAGTATTTTTCCGGAAAAAATCTCGCACATGGGTTTTTCGTGCTTCAATGCTGAACAAGCCCAGTTCCTTAGAATTTTGATACTGAAACTTTTTCAGAAAAACCCCCAAAAATAGGGGCAGCAAATATGCTGATTTTCGGAAATTTGATGAGATGGGTTTCTCTGGAAAATTATGCTGGATCTACCCAGTTGATCTGATCTGATGTAGCCTGCCACCTTTTTGAAATGTGCAAAAAAACCTAAGACAAGAAGAGAGGAAGTAGACAGAAGATGGATTGGAAGTTTTTATCTGACTCTCTGAGAAAATTCGTCTCTGAATCCAACCTCAGATTAGCAATCTTCTTCTGCTTCAAATCTGCAAGAAATATCGAAAAACGGATGAAAACCTTGGCCAGATCTGTAAATGGCGTCCTTGAGAGCTTATGGCTGTTCTTGATCATCAACCTGCAATGAAATAATGAAGTGGGATGTCTATACCTTGATTACATAGACTCAAGCCTTAGATCCACAAGTTTGGGGACCTAACTCACGATCAAAAGTGATTTTGGCTTGATCTAAAGTTCAAAAAGGTGATTTCCACTGATCGTGGAGTGTTTTAGCCAAGTTTTGCTCAAAATATCTTGACTTTAGTCAACAACTTGACCTTTGACTTCTTCAAGGCGTCCCTTTTGATTTTTGCAAGTTTTTTATTATTTTCTCTCTTGAACAACCTCAGTTTGATCCTGAATCTGGCTTGATCTGTTGATCCTGAGATGATGCTGACACATTCACTTGCTGAGCTGGATTTGACCTGAAGAGGAGTGCCTGGGAGGCATGATGGTAAAAAGTTGAGTTTAGGGCTTCAAAAGAAAGGGCGCCTTTTCCAAGAAAAGGCTCTTTTGCTTATGCCTTAGTGAATTTTCGATCTTCGTTCTTCAGCCTTTTGAAATGACCTCTCATGCTTTGATCTGAATTGGAGAGTCAGATGATTTAGCTTGATATCTCATCAGGTACCCAGCTCTATTCTGCCAAAGATGACTGACTTCAGAAAACTTGGATTTCATTCTAGGGTTCCTTTATTCAAGGGCGCCCCTCCTTGAAAAGGGTGCTTTTGTCTTTTGGCCTGATCATCTTCATCTGTAAAGTTGCCTACTTTGATCTAGATTATCCGTTGAATGCTCTGTTAGATGTTGGTGCTTGCAGTTGCATTTCCGAGATCTACTTGGGCTTAGAAGGTTATCCTGGGAAGCCTTTTGTCATTTATCAGCATATGGAGGTCAAAAAGGAAGGGCGCCTTTCTTTTGGAAAGGCTCTTTTTTCTTAGAACTTCGCCGTTAATTGTGGTTTCTTGATATTTCCTCAACTGCCTCTTTTTGCTTCGTCAGCAGCTGCTTGTGATCTATTCCTCAGATGATTTATCTATTTGTTTCATTGTCGCGCCAGTAGGCAAACGTCAAGAATGAATGCCTTGGATGATCTGAATGACTTCATTTGCCCTTAAAAGATCATGGGCGCCCCTGCTTGAAAAAGGCTCTTTTCAGCATGTGGACTATCTCCCCTTCGTAACATTTCCAGATTTAGTCAAATCTCGACCTTTTTCAATTTTAGAAAACTCCTCCGTCGAAGATCACCATTTCTTCATGTCTCACGTTCATCGTGTATGGATGTTTGGGAAAATGACTAAGGCATTTGACTGTATAGCCTCCTCTTGGCAGCAAGGCGTGCATTCTCCAGACTTAGTCAATTTTCAGCATTTTTCATTTTTGAAAATCCCAGACTTAGTCAATTTTCAGCATTTTCATTTTTGAAAATCCCCTTTATCAAACAGCATCATTTTAGACCTTTTCCGCCATAGTTGTGTCGTTGAAGCTTTCGAAGGTTAGCTTTCAGCACCTGGTACTGGCCAATCTGCCATTAATGGCTGCGGAGCTCCTAACTTTGTTCCTGAAAAATAGAAATAGACCCACCAGAGTAAAACCTATCTTTTGATGATTCTGACTTGACCAATGTGATCGTGAAGTCTTTTAACCCTATCAAAATCATTTTCAATCATTTCTGTGAAGGTCCTATTTTCGGGGGTTTTCCCTAAAAATATGGGCGAAAAACCCTAATTTTCAAATTTTCAAAATTTTGTACGTGTGTTCCTGAATAGAAACCCACCAAGATTCTATGATTGGTTTGACCTAAAACAGACTTTACATGGCATTTTAACAAGATTTAGCTCAATTTATATAGAATGCCAAAAAAATTATTTTGGGTACAACACGATTCCTCTTTTTCTACCTCTTGGGGTGGTTCTTCATTCTCCTTATCATCAAAATCAGATTGCTGGTCTGAAAAATCAGACTTACTTTCTTCAACTGAATAGTATTCAATTTGATGAATTTTTGCTCCTTTTGGGCAAACATGGTCTTGGGACCACTTTTCTCTACACCTGAAACATAACCCCTTTTTTCTAAGCTTATTGAGTGTCTCTAAATCTAATCTTGTGGCTGGTTTTTTCTGCTGTATGGTCTCCTTAATGTGAGGTCTTTTATCTTTATCCTTTTTGTGAAATGAAGGTTTGGATTGAAATTTTGCTTTAGGGGCAGCCCACTCCATATTTCTTGCTTTCTTCATAGCCTCCTGTAAAGTGGGTGGGTCAAAAGCCTTAATCCATCCCTTGAGTGGTTTCACAAGACCCTAACTGAACAAAATCACTATCCGTCTCTTTGTGATTCCTGTAACCATCACCAATAACCTCTGGAATTCAGCTATGTAAGCATCAACTGTACCATACTGTCTAAGCTGGGCCAGCTCCCTGAAATATATCTTCGGGTCCTTTTTCTCAAATCTTTCTATGAGTCTAGTGGTGAACTCATCATAAGTAGTGATAGACTGATGACCCAAGGTGACTAGGCCATGGTACCACCACTTGTGTGCTACCCCATCCAAGTGTAACATAGCAAACTTAATTGCCTCCTCCTCTGCCATGGGTCTAAGGGCTAGATAATTGTCTAGCTTTTGTATCCAAGCCCTAGTTGCGCAACTGTCACTCCCATCAAAATGTGGTAGCATAACCTTGTTGATGGCATAGTGTAAGTCCCACTGCACTGCTGATACCCTCTGATCATAATTCCTTCCTTGGCCTTTACTTTTTCTTTTATGGTCTACATAGTCATTGTAAGTCATAACACTCTTAAGTTCATCAGGAAGGGAATCATACTCAACATGATTTTGTCTCATCATATCTACAAATGACATAGTTTCTTCTGGATCAGGTTGAGTAACCTCTACTGTCAAGAAGGTGGGTTTAAATGGCCTTGAAGAAATGTATGTGTTATTTGGAGTACGCTGGTCCACATGTCCACTATGCTGATTTGAAGCACTATGCTCTCCCGAATGCCCTGTATTGCTCTGAAGATTGTTTTGTGGTGTTGTGTTTTGACCCATTCTTCCCATCATGAGAGACACCATATCCATCACTGCATCTAATTTTCTCTCAAACCTCTCCTTCCAGGACTCAGTGTCCGTGCTCTCTCTTTTCCTAGGTCATCCTTGTTACCAAAAGACCTCTCATTACCACCAAATGTTCTCTCATTACCACTGAACACTCTCTCATCATCTCCCATTCCTATTTCCTAAGAAGACTCCTAATGTGCCCTTAATACCTCTAAAGTTGTTTGACCTTCTACAACCTATGGTGGTTGCCAATGTTTTTCCCCTTTCTTTTCTTCTCTTGCCACGTATCTCTTTTCTCTATCAGTCGTAGAAATTTAATGCTCTTTTTTCCTTGTAGAACTCACAGGTTGGCAGGAAAGATTGGCTCTAATACCACTGTAACAACACACCCCTGTAACAACACACCCCTATTTTTTTTTTCTGAAATAACCAATAATCTACTGCTTGTTGTATGTTCTTGTTTATGTTTGTTTTGAGTTTGGTTTCAGAATGCTTTGCCAAAGTTTGAAACACAAAGTGCAGATTACTAATATAATAAATACTAAAAATTGAAAACACCTTAAATAAATTGTAACCTGCAACAAAGGGTTTCTTTGTCATTAAATAAATTCAAACTTTACAACATTAAAATCATTCTCAGAAGAACCTGATACAGCAGCATTAGTTTTTGCTGAAGCCACCGAAACACCCACTTAAACTCCTACAATCTTCTTCACTTTTCCCGACGCCCAAGACTCCTATTTCCAGCGCCAACAAGCCAAGTTGACTTCACCTAAAAACTGATCAGCAAAATCTAGTTTCTCAGCAGCTAAGGGCAGCCCCTCCTGGAAGTTCGATTTGCCCTCAAAAATTCATTTCTCCACCAAAAATTACAAACAAGGTCTCAAAATGATTGTCTCGAGGAGAGCTTTGATATGCGTCAACACCCAGAACGAAATCCTCAAGAGATAAAAAGTTGTTAATGAAAAACCAGGTTTAGGTCTATGACTGTAGTTGTCCAGAAACTGTAAAATATCACTCAAAAAACTCCTAAAATCACTCCAAAACTGAAACCACACCAAAGCACACCAAAAACTCCTAAAAATACTTAAAAATCTTCATGTTTTCTCTCCTATAGATCAATCCTTGAAGCTCCTGTCAAAATAAACTTTGCACCAGCACTATTGTCTGACTAGGGTGGATATTTCACAACCAAAATCAGCCCAACAATGGAGGGTTTTCGTCCTCACAATGTTTCCTAAGCATCCAGAGAAAATCCAACAATATTTCAATAAGTTGTCAAGTCTACATAACCAGAATGAGAGCCAAACTTTCTTTTTTAAAAGATAAGTGGACTTCAAAAAATTCTCAATTTCATCTCATAAGATGGGCGCCCTTCTCACCTTCTAAAATTTAAGCTTTTTAAAACATACTAATATCTCCCTCAAATAGGCGTCCCTTTTGAAGTCACTTTATTTTTAAAACTATAAAATATTTCCTTCTTGCCTTTGGCGTCCCACTTCATAAGGAAATATTATATTCTAAATTGACCTTTAAAAACAATTTCATGTTATTCCACTAGGCACCTTGGTCTTCCGGATGACCCTCTTACCCCTTAACATAAGTTATATCTTAACTTTATATTTCAACTTTATTAAATTGCCAAAGAGGTCAAATAAAATAAATATTAATCTGCAACATTAGGCTCTCCAACTGAAACAGGATTATAATGCTACTACCACAAACCAAGCCTGGAACCAAATTTTCTCCACTGGTGACTTACTAAAAATAGCACTGCTATAAATAGTAAGTGGATGCCAAATGTTCATAATTGAGCAAAACTAAAGACCACTGGGAACAACATGACCAACTGAAGATAACAACACTGAAACCAGCCACGGCTATAAATTGTAACCCCTCCAAAATAACCCCAAACTGACATCAATGTTGGCAACTCTGCCCCCTAACCATATCAACTAGCCTACGAGGACTCTGGAATAGGCTAATTGAGTCTTAGTACTGCTCAAGAGCGAGAAGGGGACATTACATTGACACTTTTTCATGTTGAAAGATAAAATTTGGAAAAATTGACTAAGGCATGAAACTTTGGACGCCTATGGCTAGTAGACTTAGCCAATTTTCTTGAAATTTCAACTTTTGCTTGAGTTTTGTCCCTAGTTTGATCTTGATTTCCAAATGTCAGATTGATCCCGTGAACTGGCTGATGATCTCGTTCTAAAGCTTGATTGAATCTGACAAGATTGTCGTGGAGGCAACTTTGGATAAAAACATCATCTTGACCTTCAAAATGTTGGGCGCCCCTGGCTACCTGGGGCGCCCATGATCACCAGTGTTAGCCATTTTTTGACATTCTTCAATTTCTATGCTTTTTCTGATCTTCGGATGAATTCTCATTTCTGGATGATCAGGAGGTTCAATGAATTGATGGTTGGACTTGTTGAATAGCTCGGAGAATTCTGAGGAGGGTCTTCTAGAAGTGAAATCTTCTAAAAACTAAATTTGGGGTCTCAAATCCTTGGGCGCCCATGGCTAGCTGGGGTGCCCAACTCATCCAAAGTTAGAATTTATTTCGAGATTTTCATCTTCGCTTTTGACTTTTTCAATTTGCACAATTTCATCCCTCTATTCCGTCTTCAATATCAGGGGATTGACAATTCAAATGGATTTGTCGATGATTCTGTTGAAAAGCTGCTTCAAATCTGAAGATAATTTGCTGTAGGTGTCGAACCCAAATTTGTACATTTAGGCCTTCAAAAGCTTGGGCGCCCATGGCTACCTGGGCCGCCCAGCATCTTCAAACTTAACCATTTTTATTTAATTTTCAACCTTCAAACTTGTACCTCATGTTGTGTCCTCCATTTGATTTGAATTTGCCGACAGTTAACGAGTCTGATTATCAGGCTAAGATATTCACTAGAAAACTGGCATAATTCTAGAGACAGTGACTGAAAAGGAAAACCCTAATTGCTAGATTTGGTGGCTCAAAACCCTAAGCGCCCCTGGCTAACTGGGGCGCCCAATGTTTACAAAGTTGGTTTATTTTTTGATAATTTCATGATTTCCAGTTTGCCATTTGCCAAGACTTCTTCGTTCGATCTGAGATTTTGGTTGACTAACTGATCAGATAACTATGTTGATGGATTTATTGCAGTGCCTGCTGGATTCTGAGCAACATTGTCTGGGATGAGCAAACCCCAATTCCATCATTTGACCTCTTGAAAGACTAGGCGCCCCTGGCTACCTAGGGCGTGTAAAGAACCGAACCAATTTTTTCAATTTTTTCAATAACAGATACAATGCAACACACATCCGTTAGGGTTAGCACTTCAACCAAAACGATGCGGAATTCAACTCTAACCAAGAATGCGCCGGATGATGACGAGCATATGGTCAAAGGATCTCAAAGCAAAGCTGAATAAAGAACTCTAACCAAGAATGTGTCCAAGGTGGACGATCATATGGTCAGAGGATCCCTATCACTAATATTGCTGAAAGTAACTCAACACCAAGTATGTGCTACTCAATCCAGGATGGAGATGAGACGACCATATGGCGGAGACATTAAACTATATTGCAACACAAAGTAAATAGGCGGCAAGCCAGCCTCTTCCACTTGTTCACTGGGCAATACAAAGTATGAGATTAGCAAGAATAAGAAAGATGCTGACAGTACTACTGTTCAGCTTACAATATATTGAAGAATGTTTGCCAAGAGCACAAGATTAGAGCTGCAAAGTGCTGCAACAAAATAGAAGACTCTCCCTTACTTAACAACTGCTCCAAGACCAAAATATCCACTCAAAGACCAATTTCAATGTTCTGATTTGTGACAGACCTGCTCCAGAAAAGCTAAAACAGCAACACAAAAATTCATTAAACTACTCACTACTCCCTCAATACTCCACCAAATGACCCCAAACCAAATGCAAATGACTCCTAGAACAAGGGCGACCAAGTTACAAACAAAAAACTACACACAAACCCCCACCATTATTTAACACGCTTCCCAATACACTCCACAGAGGGCCTGCCTGGCAAATAGGGGCGATTTTCTTTATAAATTCAAGCTCTCAATATTAAAATCTGCAAATTGGCACAAAGGGGCGCCCAACCCAAAGAAGATGAAATGTGTATTACCCAGAACGAAGATATTTATATTTTTCAATATATGAGTGAAAACTACAAACAGCCATGCTTATCAGCAACTCCAAAATATGACTAAAATGCAAGATAACAGAACTAATATGCCAAGAAACTCGAATACAATGCAAAATAACTCACTACAATCTACCTCTCAACTAGTTGCTATCTTTCAAGCAAGAAGATGAGCCAAGCTAGGAGGTGTGCTTTCCTCGAAGCAATTTTGTCACCAATTCGACAGCATAACTTTACTGAAAATATGAGATGCTGAAATGAAGACCCAAGGCTCCCTTTAATAATTTTGAGAAGACACCTCTAGAAGCTTCCAGAAGGTGCGCCCCACTTCCCAACATGCTTTTAGGGTTTTGACTTGACCAAGTCTCCCTTCAAGATGGCGTCCTTTTTCATAAAGGCAATTTTCTTTTAATTTAAAATTAACTTCTCTCCAAAAGTTGGCGTCCCACCTCCAAGAGCAATATTTGACTTTAGAAATATTAAAACTTTCCTTGATGATGCGTCCACCCATGAGGTCCCCCTTTTCAGAACAACTTAAAGTCATGAAGCTAGGCCAAGGGGTTATAATATTATAATATAACATTATTTTAATTAAAATACTTATCTCTCCAGAAAATGCATCAAAGGGCCAAAACGATATTACAAACTGAACTGCCAGAAGAGGGGAGCCTGCTGAGTGATGCTGACTGGACCACTGCTAAAAATAGAATTTACTAAAAATAGTAAATTCAAGAAGTTGCTCAGAATGCAATGCATGCGACACCATTGCGAAGCTTTCTGAAAACCCAGAAAGAATCCGCAATCCAAAATCCCAAACTCCGAAATGTAGCCGTCATAACTTACTAAAAATAGTAAGTTCAAAAAGGTCACTCGACGCAGTTGCAAGTCATACCTCTGCGAAGCTCTCTGAAAACCCAGAAGGAGTCCAGAATCCAAACACCCAAACTCCAACAAGCAAAACCCTGAATCTTCAAGATAACCCATCAAACAGCCAGAAACCCTAATTCTGCCACTAACTAGCCGACAGCACATTGGGAATAGGCTATCAATCATGGAAAAGTGAAGTGCTAAAAACGAGGACATTACAGGGCGCCGATGCTTGGTAGTGTTAGTTTTTATTTTGCAAATTTCAACCTTCACTTGTTCCATGTGCTTGCCATTGCTTTGACTTTTGGAAATGAAAAATCTTCTAAGGCACAAAACCCTAAGCGCCTAGACTAGGCAGGGGCGCCTGAGCTTTCCAGAGTAGCTAAAATTTTGCAATTTTCATGATTCTTCAACTTCCATTCTTCGTTCTACGTCCCTCGATCATTTGTTGCAGTTTCTTGATCTAAGCAATGCCTCAAACTTTGAATCTAACACTTCGCAGTTGAGTAACTTCCATTAACGACCTTGGAGCTCCTGACAAGCTTCTTGAAAAGCAGAATAGACCCACTAAGGCAAAAATGATCTTTTGATGATTCTAATTGAACCAGCCTAATGAGGAAGTATTTTCAACCAATCAAAATCAATTTCAACCCTGGAAGCCAAACTTTCTATTTTTAGAAAATTTTGCCTGCATCCATTTGAGAAGATACCTAGAAAAACCAAAAAGTTCTATTTTTAGAAAGTTTCTAAAAATAGAAATTTTGCTAAAATTTAGGGCTGAAAAGTTAAGATCTAGGTTTTGTAGACTTGGCCACTCTGAGCAGACTCGGATCATCAGATTTTGAAAATTTCGAGTTTTTGACCCTCATGCAAGACATGCAAGTTCCCAATTTTGACCTTTTTGACAATTTTAACAAGACTTTTACTCATTTCTTCAAAATGCAAAAGTGTAGCAAAAATTTTAATTTGGGGTACAACACTATGTTGTTGTCCTTCTTGAGTGAACTTAAGGACTTGTGCAATTTCTTTGCAACATATCCAGCCTAATCATATGACTTGTTGACATCTTTGCTCTGGAAATCTACAGCCATGACCATCAGATTCGCAGGCATATGAATCTTGCTATCTAATCCTAAGACCTGATATAATGAAAAATGTGTCTTTACAAAATAGTCTTCAAAGACGCCATATCCAAAGGGCTCTAAATCCCTACTAGTTAATCTTCTCAGCTCTCTACTCTACCCTCTAGGCCTGAAACATGGCAACTAGTTGTCCCTGTAACTGTCTTGATACCTCTGATACTCTTTGATTAAGGCACCCAAATCTATTGGCAATTGAAAATTAGGATTCAAATTAAAAAATTTGCAAATGTGGGATTTATTCAAGTGCATGAGGCATTTTCCACTTGTAGTAAACAATGCCCTTTTCTCAAAGTTGTAAGCCTTGGGAATTGCCCTGATCAAATCAACATTAATAAAAACATTTGTTACAACCATTCTTCCTAACCCTAGCCACCAAATGTTGCAAATAGGCCTATCTGATAGGGCCTTTCTGAAGGAATGCTTGAAAAGGGCATACCCCTACACTGGAATAATGGGGTCTCTACAATTCTCATTCTTGTCAAAAACCCTATCCGATAGAATTCTTGACCCTTGGGCCATCCTCGACCTCTTTGTTGATCCAAGAAATTGCATGATGATATCATCATCCAACCCTCTCTTATAACCCCTTGACGTTCCAACCATTATTCTCAATTTAGGGTTTTATAACTTGATAATTAGGGTTTCTGAAATTTTACTCTTCACAAAAAACTTCTATAAAATTTTACTATAATTTCCCTTTAAAAAACCACCCAAGTTCCTTTTTGAGCTCTTGATATCAGACAATTTACACCTTTACACCACCAAATTTACACAGAGACGATCAGATGTACTTATTCTTCGCAAAATGGCCTAATTTTGCATTGAAAACCTTCAATCGCTCAGAAATATTCAACAATTTGCTCTAATACACAGCTTTTGTGTTTTTAATAATGAAAGATGAGGCAATTAAACTAGCATCCTCAAGGATTTGGTACATACAAATCACATCAGCCATAAATGTCGTCGCATGTTTGAACGTGCAACCAATGGTAGTCATTCCTCGTGTTTCAATGTGGGTCGTCAATCTTAGGAAATCAAAGGTGGTCACAGGAATTTGAAATAACCTACATGATGAATAACTTCCTTTCTTTGTTATTGTGCAAGACCGAGGCATGTGTTGTTATTCCGGGGACTTGTGGGAACATGAGGAAAAGCTTTGAGGAGAAGATATGGCGGTCGACTCAAGAGCCCACGATTTCCCTTTAATTCGATTTGTTTGTATTCACATGTATTCTCAATGCCTTGTCTTTTCCCCAGAAGCGGCTCCAAGTATATTATTTGCACTTTATATATTCATTAGTTTTAGGAAGTAATCCACGAAATGAAGCAGACACGCAACTAGCACCCGACAAGTCCATTTGGATTTGCAAAAGACAAATATATCAATGTTCGCAGCACTTATCAATCACCTCTAATTCATCCTTTTTGGAATTCGTCTTTTTCTGAACTCCTTACCATTCGTCTTTATGGTTGCTTCAATTAATCGCACCATATAATATTATCAAATTCTAGCTAACATCGGTGGCAAACTCTTTTTCGATTTCCTTTACTAGTAATATTTGTCGTTGGACCTTGGTCGACTCAAAAACTGTAATCTCCCCATTTTTGTGAGCATCAGAGTCGTAAGGGTTAGCCTATCATTTTGACCCTCGTAGGCTAACAGTTGTGATTAGAGGGTCTTCCATTGCAGTTATCTAGTGTTGGGGACATTACTCCACAGTTTGATTCAGGTTTGGGCCTTTGCAGATGCTTACAGAGTGTTATTCAGGCACTTACTATTTATAGTAAGTCAGGTCATCAGGGTTACTATTTCAGGCAGGGCACCTGGCTTAGTTGGCAATCTCAGTTTCGACCCGGTTTGGCAGTTTGTTGAGCAAATGGAGAATAATGGAGCATTTAATAATAATTAAATAATTATTATTATGACTTTATATTATAAAGTCAATTAAAGGAAATATTAATTAATTAAATGGCTTATTATAAAGTATTTTATAACTTTATAATATAAGGGAGATATTATTATTAAATGAGTATTTATTACTCATTTAAAAAGGGACGCCATTTATTAATTAATGAGCCTAAGTTGAAAAGGGCGAATTAAATAATATTAAATGCATTTTAAGTTGCTTTTTTGGAGGGTTGAACATGTGAAGAGAGTATTTATTTCACAAAGGACAAATAGAACTCATTATGATATGATTATTCAACTTTGTCTTTTATTGAGAGCTTTGGAGTTTGTAAGAAACAAGGGTTTCTGCAGATTACCAGCCATTGGAGAACGAAAACTCTTCGATGTGCAGCAATCTGAGGTTGTGAGAGATCAGTTGAAGAGTGTTATTAGAGTGGCTTCATTCAGGAGCCATACTTGTGCAAAATTGGTGAAGTTTCAGAAGATTTCA
The DNA here is from genome assembly GCA_007258455.2 of Sequoia sempervirens. NCBI lineage: Eukaryota > Viridiplantae > Streptophyta > Pinopsida > Cupressales > Cupressaceae > Sequoia > Sequoia sempervirens. The sequence goes on from VDFB02270651.1 coordinate 156,832,355, forward strand.
ACAAGGGTTCAAAGATTATCGAAGGATAATTAATTACAGACCTGTAGCTTCTTTCTTGGCAGCCATTCTATATCAGATTTTAAATGTTTAATTGCTGCTACAGTATGCGCTATAGTACCCACACTATAGTACGCGCTACAGTACCATTGTGAACAGTGGTTCGCTACAGTGGCATGGTGAATAATAAAGCAAGGGTTTAATATTGATTTGTTCTCTGTTTATTATGCAAATTGACCATCTTCAGCTGTGCATGCCTGGCTGTGAATAAAATCAGGTTTTTTCATTCATAAATCAGCTGCCTTTTTGTATGCATGTGTGCCTTTATATATTGTAAGAATTCAATTAATAAAAGGAAGGCATTTGCAGCTCATCGGTATCAAGTGTGCTTAGATATTAGCATATTTTGCCGATTTTTCATTATCTGGCATCATTTTAAATTAAAAACCAGCAAAAACATTTATGAGCAAAACTCATTGAAAAACCACAAACCATCAAACTCAGCAAAACTTTACTATTCAATATAGATTGGGGTTTAGAGACACCAGGTCTCTTACAAAAACTTTGTGATTTCTACAACGTCCTCAAAATTTGACTTAAGTTTGTCTTTTAACTTCTTGTCTTATACGCAACCTAAGTCACTTATCTTTTTTTGACAGTAGACACAAATATTGGGTGCCAAATGAAAAAAATCGCATGAGTTAAATACTCCACGTCAGAGCCTTCAATATTCACGGCTTGCATAGGAAACAGTTGATGTGATATAGAGGGTACAAATATGAGAGGCCCCATAACTCCTTATTCAACAAATGATATTTCAATTATCTAACAAATAATGCCAAGTCGATTACTTTCCAGATTTGTCTTATGTGTGCTGACTAGTTCAAATTTTTCTTTTTCTAACTTCCAGAATACCCATGAATTCCTTTGGCAAAGACCGGCGATTGCTTTGGTCTCTTTGTTTTGTCTTTATCTGCAGCACACAAGCTAGAAGCACCCGATCCCTTTATTGTTTATCTCTGCGCTTGAATCATGAAATCGATCCTTTCAAGTGGAAGTGGTAATATTCATTTAAAAGTTGAACCCTTCCAAATAAAAAGATATCCATGATATTTTCCCCCAATAATATCCCAAAATTTCAAACCCTAAATAACTTGAAGATTTATTTTTGAAAACCAACACAGGATGGTAGGAAGCCACTCTGATACCACTGTAATATCCCACCCTATGGAGATATTTGCTTCGGCAACTGCTTTCACTAATTTTTAATTTTTTTTAAATGTTTTATTAGGGAATGTATAAAATTGCAGAGCAAAGCAAATAGAGAAATGTTGAAAGCAATTATATCAAATGATTAACTCTGAATAATCACTGCTTGAATTTACGATAAAATCATACCCGGATAACTACTTCTGATCAGTAAGTGATTAATCTTCAAAACCCTTGTAAAATTCTGAATTTCTTCTTCAATGAAGTACATATGTGACCTCCGTATGAAGCCACCAATCAGCAAACCTCAGATGATCTTTCACACCCTCAGAAAGCTCGATTCATGAAGCAGCTACGCTCTCCAAGATCGTTGCAGCTGAAAACCCAAGGTCTCCACCTCCAGAACACAAAGCACAAGCCAATTTGATAAAATAATCAAGAATAATCCTAAATTGCTTTTCAAAAGCCTTTATATATCTTTAATTTGTGTTTGGCTTCATCTCATATAATTTCACTTTAATTTTATTTACTTTTCCCTCCATTTGGTACACAACAAAATAATATAAAGTATATATTAATAATCACTTATATCTACCTTTAAATTGGCACTTTATATTATTCCTCATAGGCACTTTATAATTTGACTTTATAATCATTAAATAACCACTTTTAATAATAAAATCAAATAACACTTAATGATGTGCACTTTTTAATTGTTATTTAATTATTATTAAAGCTTTACTTTAATAATTATTAAAACTCCATAAATAAACATCATTCATCAATTCTAACTTTGCCACCGGCTTACCCACTGCACACTCTGCCCATCTGAATGCCTTACTAAAAATAGTAAGGTGGGTCTCTAATGTCCAACTGACTTACTATAATTAGTAAGTATATGCAAATAAAGCCAGAAACCCCTGAATAACAATTGCCTCATAACATATGAAGGATTTGGAGATGAAAACACACACAACTGCCCTCTGGAGAGCCAAATAACTCCACAATAGGGTCCTCTAATCACCAATATTATCCTACAAGGACCCAGTAATAGGTTAAATCCTCCAATTTTGATGCACGCTCAAAATGGGGACATTACAGTCCGCCCTCCCTGAAATTGCTTGTCCTCAAGCAATCACAACTGAATAGAAAACACCACTTTATCAAAGGCCCAAGGGAAGAACTGTAGGATGACGCACTTGTCAACAAATAAATCTTATCGCACCAACATAAACACATCTGCGCAAAATATCCCTGGATCCCAAACGCAGAATGGAAGTCTGCCATGCATAATATCCTCAGACTTCTGCCGCGCTCTTTTGTTTCCAACTTCACCATGCCAAGAGTGGTGAAGCAACCCAATGGGACTTGTCCAATACACAATGCCAAATCTGTAGCCACCTAGATCCCAAAACAACCGAACCTCACATCCATCCGCCATGAAAAGACAAAAAATATATGGAAGCATCCGCAACACAATATCTCTCTACAACCTCTGTGAAACTCCCATGGATGTGATAATAACCAAGCCATCATGCCCACTGCCACTACAACCACCCTGAAACCCTATCTCCAATTGAAACTTAGAAGTGGCAAACTCTGTCAGGTACACATCAGCATGATGGTAATCCAACCTCTTATCATACAAGTAATCCCTGCAAACAACTGAGTCGGGTACTTGCAGCCTCTAGTCCCATCTTATGAAGATGGCAACTCTCCATCCCACAATGGATGGTATAAGCCTTAAGCCATTCCACACTGATTCATCATCAAATCCTCCATGTGTGGACTAAAGGAGAAGTGATGAGCACTCCTCATTATGCAGTCAAGATAAAATGCTCCCACCTCTGTTAATGGTTGACCATCATAGTCCTGGGGAACACCCTCCTCGTCAGTCTCATCACTCTCGACACTAGAATCAAAAGATGGCTCATGTCTCTGATCCCGAATGGCTAATTGGGTAGGCACTTTGGCAACCCTCTCTGCACACCCAATAGTAAAATCCCTATCATGAAGCAAATGGAGGTATTCTAATTTCAATGCCTCCAAAACATGCCTGATAAAGCGCAAATCACGAATACGAGTACCAACTGAGACTCCATACTGTCTCTCCTCAAACTCTACTCTCCAAAGAAGGTACTCCACAAACTTATCTATGCAGACAAAACGAGATAGGGTCAAGTCAACCTTCTCTCCTGTAACCTTCAGCTGATACCTCCAACTCTGTAGCTCAACAAACTGTCGATCATAATCAATTGCATGGGATGAAATGACCGATTTGCTTCCAAGAGAGGGAAACAAATCAAAATAAGAACCAATCTCCCAACTAGATGATACTCTGCATCTCCTGTGAAGAACATGGAGTAGTGTCGTGAATTGTCACACAACTCTTTGGAGAATTAACTACTATGTCACAAGAGCTATCAATAATCTACCCTGCATCACCTGTCAGGGGACTAACCTTAGGAGAACCTGGTGCAACATGTGGTTCTCAACAACTCTCAACCAATGCACTCATCCCATCTGTATCAACTACACCTGTAACTGTGATGGATGTAACCACATCCTTAACCTGCTCACAACCATAATCCATGGATATATGCTCCTCACCAACTGCTGCCATAGAAACCTGAACTGTATTTGTAGATGGTGAAGACTGTGCCAAGCTCAACTCCACGGTGAGCTCATCTATCCGCGTCTTAGACTGTTGAAGGGCCAACTAAGTGCTCTTAAAAGATTCCATGGTCACCTCAAGCTCATAAGTGAGCTCATCAACCTCCTCTTCCTTTCCCTTCAATGCGTCATAACAGATACAATCCCACTCGAGAAGATAATCTTTGTCAGCAAGTAACTGTAGCTAATTTTGTTTCATTATTCCAATTGATTCTCAAAGTGCATGAAACTCTACAAGGGAAAGGCTACTATCACAGTGCTCATCTAACACGGGAGTACTCCAACCATAAGTAGCCAACATTTGACGAGCAACATCAAAATGCTCTATGGCTGTGGCAATCATATAGTCATTAACCTTTAGTTGCCCTACCAAATGATGACCCTGGAACTTATCACTCCCATACAAGTTTTCTGATGTATAGTTTGCACTATGATATGAGGTTTTATCATCATCCCTCACTAAATTATAAGTAGCATCATGTGGACTATCGACTTTGTACACAATATGATCAAAGGTATTGTTGCTATGTACCTCATAGGATGGCTCAAAAGACGTTGTAGAAGTTGCTAATTTGACAATATCTTCGCACACTTCTTCTTCCATAGTAACTGCATGTCCATCCAAAAATGGATCCTGGGACTCATCGCCAATAAGTGAATTTTCTGATTCATTTTCCAAGATCTGATTTACAAAATCAGACTTGTTGTAGCATGAATCCCCAACACACAATGCATCAGTAATACCCAAACCTTGAGTGTTTGCATTAGGTAACCCCTCACAACCATCATCCTCATGTGTAATAGTTGTAAACTCATGCTGATGCAAAGAAATCAGACTGCTGTCACAAAAATCAGAATTGTTCTCATGGCTGATAACAATTCCCTGTGCGCTGAAAGTATCTTCAAAGGGTTCCGTCAAACTCTTATCATAATGTAAAACTTACTCATCAACAATCACTTCAGTTTTGAACCCTTCTTCTTCCACCAACTCCTCATTAACTTTACTAATATGTTCATCCATAGGAGTTGTCTCACACTTAGAACCAAACTGGTTACTTGTAGGCTGAAAATCACTTCGATTCAATTCTTTTCCCTTATCCTTCCCCTTAGATTTTCCAAACATCCTTAGAAAACCCTGTTGCATTTTTGGATCCCTCATCAAGTCATACAAATTCTACATCAATTCAAATGTGGATTTGTCTAAAGCCATATTTTATACTCTGAAGCTGATCAATGAGTGACACCTGATTTTTTTCTCTGATTTTGCTTGATTAATTTCAGTTTTTCAGTAAGGACATTTTGTCAATCACTTTGTATGCAAACTTGAAACAACATTTGTTTGATTACACATAGGTCTAATACTCAGTTCTACCTTTCCTTCCTCCACATTAAGGACTGATAAACATATTGCAGCTACTCAGAAAAAATCCCCCAGCTTAATGTACTCTCAGGTTATCCAATAGACAGAGAACAGATTACTGGAAATTATACTAAGAAAATATAGAAGCATTAATGCTCAATGACTAAGAGAAAACTTAGTCGAAATGCAAGAACAGCGGTACAAAGTTGGTTGGAAAATCAATATAAGATGACTGAAACAGAGATTTAGCATAAAAAGACTTAGCAGCAGCTACAGTGTTATTTGCCTCAAACTCACAAAGAAAGAATACCCAATTTCTGATGTGTTGTATACAGCATAGTTGAAATAACAGAGTATTCTCAAATTCCACGATTACCTAAGGAGTTTTATTGCTGACTCTTAGGCTCACGATTCCTTTAGAATTTGCTAACAGCAAACCTGAACATGAGCTAGGTCAATACCACAACACTTGGACGCCTACTAACTCCAATTATTTAGACGGAACTCGTATGTCCTTATTCAACATTGATGGGCTCTATACTTGGCCGCAATGTTTGACTCTTTCAATTGGCTCAATATTTTGTTTTATTCTAGTTGCCTTAAGTCCACGTCAAATTCCAATGTCCTTATCTTTTCTTCTTGAAGCTGCGATGGCCTATATATTTGTTTCATTTGTGTTTGGACTTTTCTAGCTGAAGAATGATCATTGCTCAATGTGTGAAGACAAAGAATTCTCATGTGCCTCTATCCTATGGTCAACAAGGATAATACCAACAAATAAAGATATGGCCGTTGACTCAAGAGCCAACGATTTCCCTTTAATCCACATGTAATTTCAATGCCTTGTCTTTTCCCGAGAAGCGGCTCCAAATATATTATCTGCACTTTATATGTTCTGTAGTCTTAGGAAGTAATCCACGAAATGAAGCAAACACTCAACTAGCACCCGATAAGTCCATTTGGATTTGCAAAAGACAAATATATCAATGCTAGCGGCACTTATCAATCGCCTCTAATTCATCCTTTTTGGAATTCGTCTTTTTCTGAACTCCTTAGCACTCATTTTTATGGTTGCTTCAATTAATCACACCATATAATATTATCAAATTCCGGCTAACATTGGTGGAAAACTCTTTTTCGATTTCCTTTGCTAGTAATATCTAGTGTTCAAACTTGGTCGACTCAAAAACTTTGTGATTTCTACAACATCCTTAGAATTTGACTTAAGTTTCTCTTTTAACAAATACTTGTCTTATACGCAACCTAAGTCCCTTATCTTTCTTTGACGGCTGACACAGATATTCGGTGCCAAATGAAAAAAATCGCCTGAGTTAAATACTCCACGTTAGAGCCTTCAATATTCACGGCTTGCATAGGAAATAGCCGATGTGATATGGAGGGCGCAAATATGAGAGGACCGATAACTCCTAATTCAACAAATGATATTTCAATTGTTTGACAAATAATGCCAGGTAGAATACTTTCCAAATTTGTCTTGACTGGTTCAAATTTGTCTTTTTCTGACTTCCAGAATACCCACGAATTCCTTTGGCAAAGACTGGCGATTGCTTTGGTCTCTTTGTTTTGTCTTTATCTGCAGCACACAAGCTAAAAGCACTCGATCTCTTTATTGTTTATCTCTGCGCTTGAATCATGAAATCAATCCTTTTAAGTGGAAGTGTTAATATTCATTTAAAAGTTCAACCCTTCCAAATAAAAAGATATCCATGATATTTTGTCCCAATAATATCCCAAAATTTCAAACCCTAAATAACTTGAAGATTTCTTTTTGAAAACCAACACAGGATGGCAGGAACCCACTCTGATACCACTGTAATATCCCACCCTATGGAGATATTTGCTTCGGAAACTGCTTTCACTAATTTTTAATTTTTTTTTAAATGTTTTACCAGGGAATGCATAAAATTGCAGAGCAAAGCAAATAGAGAAATGTTGAAAGCAAATATATCATATGATTAACTCTGAATAATTACTGCTTGAATTTACGATAAAATCATTCCCGGATAACTACTTCTGATCAGCAAGTGATTAATCTTCAAAACCCTTATAAACTTCTAAATTTTTTCTTCAATGAAGTACAAATGCGACCTCTATATGAAGCCACCAATCAGAAAACCTCAGATGATCATTCACACCCTCAGAAAGCTCAATTCATGAAGCAGCTACGCTTTCCAAGATTGTTGAGCTGAAAACCCTAGGTCTCCACCTCTAGAATGCAAAGCACAAGCCAATTTGATAAAATAATCAAGAATAATCCTAAAATGCTTTCCAAAACCCTTTATATATCTTCAATTTGTGTTTGGCCTCATCTCATACAATTTCAATTTAATTTCATTTACTTTTCACTCCATTTGGTGCATAACAAAATAATATAAAGTATATATTAATAATCACTTATATCTCCCTTTAAATTGGCACTTTATATTATTCCTCATAGGCACTTTATAATTTGACTTTATAATCATTAAATAACCCCTTTTAATAATAAAGTCAAATAACATTTAATGGTGTGCACTTTTAATTATTATTTAATTATTATTAAAGCTTTACTTTAATAATTATTAAAACTCCATAAATAAACATCATTCATCAATTCTGACTTCGCCACCGGCTTACCCACTGCACACTCTGCCCATCTGAATGCCTTACTAAAAATAGTAAGGTGGGTCTCTAATGTCCAACTGACTTACTATAATTAGTAAGTATATGCAAATAAAGCCAAAAACCCCTGAATATCAATTGCCTCAGAACATATGAAGGATTTGGAGATGAAAAAACACACAACTGCCCTCTGGAGAGCCAAATAACTCCACAATAGGGTCCTCTAATCACCTATATTAGCCTACAAGGACCCAGTAATAGCCTAAATCCTCTAACTCTGATGCACGCTCAAAATGGGTACATTACAACGTCAATGTTGCAAAAGCATTTCGCGGGCTCGCCTGAAGAATAATAGAACGTAAAAGGCTTCAGCAAACCGAAGGGACTGTGCGAAATAGGGATTGTGTCCAGTGGGGCCCAAAAGAGCTCGAAACCTTTAAGCGATAGATTAATATATTTATAAAAATGGGAATGTTCAGTTTTCTAACAAAAGGGGCCAATAAACACACGGGAAGGAAGCCTTAAGGTTATAACTTAAAGGATAGGCAACCTTGGTTACAGGTCAACAACAAAACATAAGAAAAGTGCAAGGGTTTAAGATATTCACTAGGTTTTTGGATCAAAGTTAGGGCTTTAGGAGCGCTACTACATGATTTTAACATCCCCTTGCAAAATTGTAAGGATTTTCAGAAATTTCTGTTAGTTTTTATGATCAGATTAGATAGACAGAATTTAGTTCAAAAAATCAACACAATAACACAGCAGATACCCTGGGAAAACCCTCCACTTGAGGGAGAAAACCCAGCAACAATATATCACTTATATATTGAATCACAAATAATGTCTCCTTTACAAAGAGGCCGATATTAAGGCCAAGAATAAGCACCACAATCTGATGCAATCACAGCAATGAATAACTCAGCCTTCTATACAATATCAATCTGCTCTTGAATACAAACTCGCACTTGAATATATCGAACTTGTGATGAACTACGAACTAAATAATGAATGTGTAACAATGAAAGACAATCGAACATATATACATGATGAAGGAGAGGATGTGACCCTTCAAGACACAAGTCGGCCTTCATCAAAGGTCGTGTCTTCTTCATGAAATCACGCCTCCTTGAAACATGTCGGCCTCTTTGAAACATCACGTCTTCAACACAAGAGGTCGGCCTCATCAAGAATCGTGTCCCTTCATTAATTCGAGCCTTCATGATATTTAATTATCATTTAATACAAAGGACATGCCTCTTCATCAAATCACAATCACCATAAATTAAATAGCCAATGGCTATCATTTAAGTTATTCAACATTGTAAAGGAGATCGGCTGGAATAGACACCCGACGCTGCATGATAACATCAACAATTTCAAGAGGCTAAAATGCCATAGGAGGCTATGAAATTAATAAGTACCACTAGATAACACAAGGTGTTTACAAAATCAGTAATAAGAAAGCTTTTCAAATTAGAAACAACAAAGAGAAGATTACAAGGCCCTAAACTGGGCATCCAAGAGAACAAGAAGACCAAGAAGACAATATGAGCTACTATGTTGGTCTACAATTGTTATGACAGCCAAAAGAAAAGCATTCAAAGATATGCTTCGTCAAAGTTCATAAACCCATAATTATAGCAAACTTGAATTTATGGCTGTGCAAGTCAAAAAGCATAGATGGGTTGCGATCTTTAGAATTTGACTGATATTGCGAATGTTTCTACAGCGACATTTTACTGCATTTGGACAAGCAAGCATACATTCTCTTACTTCAAAGCCCAACCAGATTGAGCATTTGCAAGATAACCTTAAAGTATCATACTTCATTGATCATTGGCAGCAGTACACTCATTGAGAGAAATGCCACAAAGATTTGGATTTCTTTCCATAGCATTAATTTTCTGGTGTTGCTGTTGCTGGAGGAATATACTCGCCCTGTTGTTTTTACCAGTATTCAAAAGACCTTCAATAGCTTCAGCTCTATAATGTGCTATTTCATGCTATTTGAGCCTTAAACCTCTTTTTCTCCTTTTAGTTCTAGTATTCAATGGGCAAGTTCTTACTTGGGAATATGATTTAATCAACTTCGTTTTCACTTTTACTTTGCATTCTGAGATGCTTTATAGCCAATCCCTTTTCCATAGTCTATACCATTTCAGACGAACTCTTAATTTATCACTACAATCTTATTGTTTTCACTCATTTGTAACTTTTTTATTTTTGACCAAATTTTTTGTTTAAGCTACCCTAATAATGTTTATTTAATCAAAAAAATCAGTTTTAAACCTCAACATTTTTAGGAAATGGATTTTCCCATGTGGATTCTAATTTGACTGAGTAAAAATTATCTAGAAACTGATATAAGTTATGATTTTTACTCTATTTAACTTAAACTCTAAGTTCAAGAATTTATCGATTACATTTCTTTGTCTATAACATAACTACCTTTTAAACCATATTCATTACTGGCACTATTGGCAAAAACGAAATATGACAGAATATAAAAAATTCTTTGCTTACGAATCAATCAAAGCAAATATTCATTCTTAAATGAAAGACATGTAAAAAAATATCACATAACAACAAAATTACATGAATATGAATCTTTTTCTATTGCAAGAATACAAATGTGAAAGGATTTCCTCACTTGACACTTTCTCTGAAATTTGTGAATATGATAACCCTCGAGTTTCCAGGATCTTTTGAATCTGTTTCAACAGTAAGTGAATCATTTTCCTCAGGCTAACAAATATATTGTCACATTAAAAGCAATAATACCATATACATTGGCACTATACACATGCAAAGACTAAAACATGAAATCATTGCATTTAATAAACCAGTTACTCTCACCTGCACAACTAATGCATAAAGCAATTACAAATAGTAGGAGGAAAATAGAATTGTCAAAGAGATAAATCTTATTTGACCAATAACAATTACTTAATTTGGAGTTAATGAGATAAAAAAATATATTTTAGTAATTGACAGAGATTCTGAATTTGTATGTGGTGGGTAGGTTATATTAAGTTGAATAATAATAGAAGAGCCGAAGACAGACACACTAAGAACACTTAGACGCAACAGAAGACATAGGAGGGTACAATAGGAAGGAAACCAGAAAGGATAATTAGAATACGAAGAAAAGAGATCAACTCACATTCATGAAATGTAGACGCTCAAATCTATTCAAAGCACAGAAGAAAAAATCACAATACACTATTTTATTTATTGGTATAGTAGATCCAAAAAAGTGGAGGGTTGAAGACTTTGAGGATAGGATTTTTGCCTTTTTTTTAAGAGACAAAGGAATCCCGAAGAAAAGTTTTGGGACAAATCCTAGTTTTTGGAAATGTTCCCTTTATCTAATATCACAAATTCCTTTTTTGTCCCTACTAAATTCTGGGAAATTTTTGCAATTGATATAAATAAATAAAAATGGGCAGTTTTCTCAAGGAATTGACAATAAATGCTTTCATTTTTAATGTTTCGGTGCAATGTATCAAACATTTGAAGAGAAACTAACCTCAAAAGCAGGAAGCAAATTAAATAGAATAGGTGAAATGAAGGAGGAATGCATAGCTCTTTGAAGACCCAAAGTTTATACCAAAGTAGAAAAATAACACCAGAATAATGGAACCATGATTGTTTCAAAGCTGTAATATCCCCATTTTCGGAGTGATCACCATTCAGGAGGTTGGTTAGCCTATTAGCCATTCCCGAAGGTTAATGTCAAAATTAGGGAATCATTTCCTTAATTATTTAATATGGCCTAAGTCTCAAATTAAATTTAAAAGGGCGATATTAAGTAATTAATAAATCATGTCTATAAAGTGACTAAGTGCAATGTTTATAAGGGACTAAATGAAATATTATAAATATGACTTTACAAAGTCACTTTAATTATTGAATGGGAAAATATAAAGAAAAGAGGTGCTCATTGTCGGATTACTCTTAAAATGAATATTTTCTCATGGAAACTTTGGTCGAGCTTCTCTAGTTGTGGGTTTTGGAAACCCTATCGCTCCGTTTCGGTTGTGGAAGACCAACCCTAGCAAGGATTCATAGTGATTACTGAGTGGCATGTTGTGAAGTTGAGTTTGGAGCAAAGGGTGAAATGAAAATATGAAAATATCTCAGATTTTCGTGATTTCAGTTTACTGAGGTTTTTAGTGCTTCATTTGGGCGATTTTGGAGAGAATATTATGCAAGTGAAGGCGTCTCTCAGTATACAAACCCTAGGCGCACTATTTTTAAGCAAGAGACTCCTACAAATTCGTGTTTGAAAGAAATATGGGCGATTTAGTGGAAAAAATGTGATAGCTGAGCAAGAACGACTTTGGAATCAGTTACACATTATTTATTGAAGGCGTTTTACCAAGGAGAAACCCTAGGCGAGCTTCTTCCTTGCTGAATACAACAGTATAGGGCGTCACATTGATGTAGCTGCAGCATACAAAGGAAAACATGTTTATTTAGAGAGGAGGTGACTCATATTTTGCTGGTATTTTGGGTCATGGCTGCAGTTGGAGACCTTGGGAGGTGGTGTATGAAGGAGACAAAACTGAACACATCATAGAACAAGAGAATTGAAAGTCAAAGTGAAGATACCAGTTGCTGCAATAATTCTAGGCAGTTCTGAGTCGATTCCTACATTGTTCTGTCTGCTGCAAATTCACTCAACCCAGGTCTGGGTGTTTCATGCTTAAATCCTGTGTATTTTGAGATTGTAAAAGAACTTATACACTTTAATGTAATGTCATATGCTGTCAATAAAATCTGGGTCTGCTAGGCATAGCATATCAGAGCTTGTAAACTTAGAAAACACTGTTCTCAGATTGCTGCTGCTATTAAATAATATTTCTCAGTGATTATGTCTGATGTAAATGTTTAGACAAGGGGTTTATTATTTGTGACTGTCAATGCTTGTGCCAACTCAAAAATATTGCTCATGTGTTGCTGCAAATATTAGTGATGTTCAGTTGAATGCTATCAACATTGTTTACCTTTGATTTCTGCCTAAACCAATACTTGAAACAAAGCAATCAAATCTAAGACAGCAGAAAAAAATCTTAATCCTGAAGTCAGGGACTTTACAAAAGCACCATGGTTAACAACTACTTAACAGTGGAAAGAACTTTTGTCAAAAGGAAAAACATAGAAGTCATGGAGGACAACGATTAAATTCGCTAGAACAAAGAAAAACTAGATAGGGGGAAAATAAAGAAAATGAAGAGCCTCTAATCTAAAAGTACAATTCCCTAGAAACCCTAAATTTTGAGGATAAGTTTTGTTGGCGTTTAAATTAGCACCTCTGGAGTGCTGATTGTAAACGTTCAGCTATTTCAAATGTTTTGCAACACTTCTTCGTTATTTAAAAAGGAGAAGTCCCTCTCTGTTGAAAGCAATGTGTAAGGAAGGGAATGGTAAACTAAAGTTCCTATCTTTTTGTACTTCAGCAGTAGGACACAAGAGTGCATAAACACAATGCGCCGCAGCCAAGCTTTTTCTCTAGTTTCTGCAGATCTTAACTACAACTGTTCTAGCTTTAAATCTATCCAATATCCTCAAAGTAAACAGAGCACGAGGGCATAGGAGCGGGAATGGGTTGGTTGGATCACTTGAATCCACCGTCTCCTTAGAATACGGCCGAGGCTCTGAACTCTCGGATATACGCAAGGATAAGGTTTTAAACAACCAAACGCTCTTCACAGTAAGCTGGATCTGAGACCTGCCAAGGAGGAGGAACCCCTATCCGAGGTATGGGCTAGGAAACGACTTACAAGAAACAACAAATTACGATGTCTTGGCCGACAAACTTGCTAAGTAGGAGGAACCCCTATCCGAAGTATAGGTTGAAGGACAATCCATTAGACAACAACAAACGATAACTGCCAATGACAAATATCCAAGGAGGAGGAACCCCTATCCGAGGAGGGAAATGAAACAACAAGCTATTGAACACAAAACGTAGAAAGAACTCAAATAGGTACATCAAAATGCAAGCGCCTTCAGATTTTCTTCTTCAAGCTTCATCAACGAATTTACAAAGGTTGGGACAACAAAGGCCCGAAATCATGCACAATTACAATCAACCAACGAACTCTCATCCAAGAGTGAACAAATATTCGCTTTCAAAGTTGTTGGCAACAATGGCGCAGCAATGTTGCATAGCAAGTAAAGGTTGAACAAACAATGAGCCCGAGGCTCTTATTTATAGAACTCAAAGGAGTGGGCAACCCCAAAATCTCTTTGAGTTAACAATGAGTTCTTGCCAATCAATTAGCAAGATTTATTCCTAAAAAGGGGGAACAAGTAGTTAACTGGAAAACTACTTCAATTAACTGAAAGTAAACAAAGAGTCAACTGGAAACTACTTCAGTTGACTGAAAGTAAACTAAAGGTGAATTTTAATGTAAAGTATACCTCCAAAATAGACATCCACGTTTAGTGGAGATCTGAGATCCACAAATTATGGAAGCCGATTAGACATCCTTAATCAATGGGATTTGACAATGCATGATTTGTGGGATATGGAGTTAACTTGGAAAGGGGCATCAAGTTAACTCCAATTACATTAAATGTCCTCTTGAGTTGACTTGGAATGAGGCATCAAGTCAACTTCAAGTATCATAAATGCCAATTGGAAGGTAGGATGTCCTTCCTAGGTGTCTTTTCACACTTCACCACTTCCAGTCAACAGCTCCTTGATCCATGTGTTGACTTCTTTCGTTTCCGGATAGTCAATGCTTTGATTACACAACATCTCCTCTTCTTGTGCAAGCTATTGCTCTCGGTAACTTTGGCGGCTCCGTGTTTGGAATGACCTCTTCACAGCTGGTAAGCCAAGGTGCTTACTGCCACACGGGAGGTGGTAATACTAGTCTTTTTCCTGCAAGATCAGCTTTTCTTTCTTCTTCGTCCAGAGTAATTGTTGCGGCTCTCCACTGAGCGGGAGATGTATTATTTTCAAAGATAAAGATCCGCAGGCTGTTGATGATGTTCGTTTGCTCTCCAACAATGTGTGTAAGATCTGGTTGGAGAGTTGTTGGTGCAAGGTCTAGCTGTTCAATTGGAGCCCAAGGACGCCAAATTGTCATTCTATGAAGAAGAACTCACCTGTTGACTATAAACACGGATGTGTTCAGAACACTTCTGAAAAACCCCTAAAAATAGCCACCTGTCGAGAAGTATTTTTTCGGAAAAAATCTGGCACATGGGTTTAGTTTCTGCTTCAATGCTGAACAAACCCAATTCCTCAGAATTTTGATTTTGAAACTTTTTCGAAAAAACCCCCAAAAATAGGGCTAGCAAGTTTGGTGATTCTGGAAAATCTGACGAGATGGGTTTCACTGGAAAATTATTCTGAATCCGCCCAGCTGATCAGATCTATGGTAGCCTGTTGCTTTGTGTGACATGCAAGAAAACCTAAGACAAGAAGAGAGGAAGTAGACAGAAGATTGATTGGAAGTTTTTAATCTGACTCCCTAAGAAAATTTGTCTATGAATCCAACCTCAGATTAGCAATCTTCTTCTGCTTCAGATCTGCAAGAAATATCAAAGAACGGTCAAAAACCTTGGCCAGATCTGAAAATGGCGTTCTTGAGAGCTTATTGTTGTTCTTGATCATCAACCTACAATGAAATAATGAGGGACGCCTAGATCTTCTTAGTATAGACTCAAGCATCAGATCCATAAGTTTGGGAACTTAACTCATGATCAAAAGTTGATTTGGCTTGATTTGAAGTTCAAAAAGGGGATTTCCACAGATCGTGGAGCGAGTTGGCCAAGTTTATCTCAAAATATCTTGACTTTAG
Organism: Sequoia sempervirens; assembly: GCA_007258455.2. NCBI lineage: Eukaryota > Viridiplantae > Streptophyta > Pinopsida > Cupressales > Cupressaceae > Sequoia > Sequoia sempervirens. The sequence goes on from VDFB02270651.1 coordinate 156,848,036, forward strand.
TCAACAACTTTGCCTTTGACCTTTTCTAGGCGTCCCTTTTGAGTTTTGCAAGTTTTTTTATTATTTTCTCTGTTGAATGACCCCAATTTGATCCTGAATCCAGATTGATCTGTTGATCCTGACCTATTGCTAGTACATTCACTGTCGAGTTGGATTTGAACTGAAGAGAAGTGCCTGGGAGGTACTAAGCTAAAAAGCTGAGTTTGTGGGCTCAAAAGGAAGGGCGCCTTTCTCAAGAAAGGGCGCTTTTTCCTTTGCCTTGGTGAATTTTCAGTGTTCGTTCTTCAGCTTTTTAATCTGACCTCTCGTGCTTTGATTCAAAATCCCCGTTGATCGGAGAATCAAATGATCTTGTTAGATATCTTATAGCCAGCTCCGTTTCGCTGAAGATGACTGGAGTTGGAAAAAACTTAGAAACCAATTAATGGAACCTTTATTCAAGCGCCCCTCATTGAAAAGGGGGCTTTTGCTCCTTTGCACAGTGATCTTCATCTGAAATATGCTACCAGTTTGATTTTGATTATTTGTTGATTGCCTTGTCAGATGCTTGTGCTTGCAATTGCATTGTCGAGATCGACCTAGACTGAGAAAATTGTCTTGGGAGACCTTCAGACATCTAACAGCATCTGGAGTTCCAAAAAGAAGGGTGCCTTTGCTTGGAAAAGGCGCTTTTTCCACCTTGATCTTTACTTTGACAGCCATTTCTTGGTATCTTTGTCAACTGCCTCTTTTCGATCTGTGCATAACTGTCAGTGATCAACTCATCAGATGATCTTGTTGTTTGTTTCGTTGTCGAGCCAGCAAGCGAACGCCGAGGATGACTGTCTTGGATGATTCAACAGGCTACATTTGACCCTTAAGAATCAAGGGCGCCCCTGTCTGAAAAAGGCTCTTTTTCAGCATTGTAAACTGATCTCTCCTTCGTAACGTTTCTAGAGTTAGTCAAATTTTGACCTTTTCTGGAAACGAGAATCTCCTTCGTCGAACAGCATCATTTTAGACCTTTTTCGCCGTGGTTGCGTCGTTCAAGCTTTTGAAGCTTCGCTTTCAGCACCTGATACTGGCCAATCTGCCATTAATGGCTGTGGAGCTCCTAACTTTGTTCCTAAAAAATAGGAATAGACCCACCAGAGTAAAATATGGCTTTTCATGATTCTGACTTGATCAGTGGGATCGTGAAGTCGATTAACCCCATCAAAATCATTTTCAATCATTTCCGAGAAGGTTCTATTTTCAGGGGTTTCCCTGAAAATAGGGGCGTAAAACCCTAATTTTCAACTTTTCAGAATTTTGCAAAGTGTTCCTTGACAGAAACACACAAAAACCCCATGTTTGGTTTGACCTAAAACAGACTTTTGACGGCATTTTTACATGATTTAGCTCAATTTAAGCAGAATGCCAAAAATTTATTTTGGGTACAATAAGTTTCAAAAAAAAAAACAATGGAAGAACCCTCAAAGAAATTAAAGGATTAATTTCAACCCCTCATTAAAGAATACACTAGACATTCAGTAGTGGCTAACAGGGGAGAGAAACCAAGGCTCAAAAGAACCATGTAGGGGGGCCAATCAAGTATAGATGATGGTGTTCAAAAACAAAAGATTTATACACACATTGAGAGGGAAAAGGCCTCTAGTAATGATAAGTTAGTTTTCACCTAGAATTTGAAGAGCCTTAACATCTATTCAAAAGGAGTTTCTTTGTATGGTAATGTTCTACATTCCATACAAGATCTTGTTGCTTTTAAATGTTCACTTAAACTATGGGTTGTTTTTGTCATTAACATGAATTCATTTCAGATCAATAGTAACTTTAGCATATAGCTAAGCGGATGCATCCATGCTTGTTTCTCCACTCTTCTAACTAGCTTTGTAATTGAGACAATGAAGGAACTAGTCGGCAGCCTAGTTTTATGCTAATGTAACTTTTTGAACTTTTTGACATTGTTGTATGTAATCTAATTTTTGCCCCATACATGGTCATAAAGCATGGCAATTGTTTCAATTAACAGAACCTTCTATAAAGTTGTTTTTGCGCTTTCATTTGCTCACCTTCTATTTGGTAACTTAACAGAATGTCACTAGAATGACTCCAAAGTACTCAAGCTGCATGTTGAGGACAAAAATCCTCGCCGTATTGAGCTGGTTTCGGTGGTGAAAGATCCACCCTTGTCGGATTCAAGTGGTTCCATCCAAGGATCACACAATGCTTCAACCAAGTTCTAATTTTTTGAGTTTTAGGTGATGAAAGGTGAAGATGTTTGAGGTATTTTGATTTGGGCTTGTTGGTGCGAGCTTGGTATGGAGGTTTGTGGAAACCCCTGGTTCTCCCTAATCTAAATTTGCAATTGTTGGTTTGAAGTTTTGACGTTTTCTCGAAAGACTTACCAAATAAAGCATAATATTCACAGAACAAAAAATAGAGAGATGCTGGAAGCAATTATAATATTATATCAGAGTTGTGAAATTACATTGAAAGCATTCATACCCGGAAACAATCCTCTGATGATGAAAAACCTTATTTTTGAAACTCTCTATAAAACCGATGAAGCACAAATAGAACTCCTGAATGAAGCTCTCACAGGAAATGATTCTACTAATCTTTCATAGCCTCACAATCGCAGAACACTAAAGAATTCGCGTTCTCCAATGGTGGAAGATTGTTGAAACCCTTGTCTCAGGCAAAGCTTTGATGAAGCCAAAAAAAGAGTCAATGTCAAATGCTCATACTTGAATGAGGTCGACTTGCTCTCTCATTTCCTTATATTCTCCAAAAAGGCACGATTTCCAATAAGAGGGTTTTAATACATTTAAAATGCATTAAAATACTTTAGTACCCCATTTAATATATCACTCACTTGGGCATACCATTGAGATAAAGTATTTAATCTCACTTAATAACATTTAAGTGGCTCACTTTATTATAAAGTTAAATTATAACTTTATAATATTCGATTAAATTAAATAAATACCACTTAATCCCTTAAATATTAATATCTCCCTCGATTCTTAATATTTTGACGGGAGCGGTGAATCAATATATCAACAAACTTTAACCTCTTAACCTTTATCAGCTTCAAACTCTAACACAATATCAACTATGCAATATGAAACAATATGATCAAGTTGACACCAACATTTGTATTTTATGTTTTGTATGAGATTACAAAGATTGTAAGCACCAACCTACTTGAATCGCCAATTTTGTAATTTAGTAGGCACCAACCTACAAGGAGCACCAACCCCTTAATCTAGTTTAGTAGGCACCATCCTACAAGGAGTATAAACCCCTAACGTTCGTAGGCACCAACCTACTAGAGGCACCAACCCCCACTTGCCAAGCACCAACTTAGCAAAAATAATAACTTGAAGAATAATGTTCCACCTTCAATGTTGCTTCTTCAACGAATGATGGACAATTCTGCTCAAATATCCTTCTTACAACTCTGCTATAATCTTCTCTTCATAATGGTTCACAAATCTGCATAAACTCCTCTTCATTAATGCTTCACAAATTTGCATTATATCTGTTCATAATTCTTTCAATAGATCTGCACATAAGCTCTCATAAGTCTTCTTATCATTCTACCATAGATTCTTCATATAAATCTTCCTTTTAACTTAGCATAAATCCATCTTAAAATTTGAGTGTCTTCATACTCCTGGATCTGCTGGTGTATTTATGATATCACACTTGTTCAACCCTTCCCAAATTTGATTCAAATAGTGCACACTCTTCTTTCGCAATTCTGGTCCAATCTATGCAATGTCATACCTTCAAATCTGATCACAAATCTATCAATGTCTTATGATATATTTCTGCATATATCCTCCATAAATATTGCATATGTACTTTCACAAGATTGATCATAAACATGGCAATATCTTCATTCAAAATCTGCTCTTAATTTTCACACATTTCTTTATACAAATCTGCACTTATCCTTCACCAATGGTTTCATATATTCTTCAGTTCATATCTGACACACACTTCCTTTTTCTGCTCTCTATCTTCCTTTAAATCTGCTCAAGTGTTCAAATATTTTTCATTGTTCTTCTTAACTTTTCGTATTTAGATCTGTAGGTGTAGATATGATATTTATCTTTAAAACTCACACACTCTTTAAATCTGCTTACAAATGATAATACATTATCCACATATAAGCTCTCCTTCAAATCTATAGTTGTATGTTTGATGTTTCTCTTATTTCACGCGCATATCTCTCTTACAAAAATGATTTGCTGCTCTGATTTCTATACACCCATTCTCGATGAATTCTTAAGGTCTGATTGTGTTTATATGATATCTCCTTTTTCACACACACACACTTCAAATGCTCACCCAAAGTTTCCTTTTAAACTTGTGAAACAAAGTGACTTAAGTGAATGTTCATAACATTTCAAAACAAAACAACACAACTTTCCAACCAATCACATCCCTTCATGCAATCCTCCCTTCACAAATCTGATCTATAAATTCACTTTAAAACTGCACTATCTTTCTTAACATTCAACTTTCAATTTTCATATACATTTGTCATATATGTATTTGCATTTGACCTTCATATATGGCAACATATCTTCATCAATATCAATCTCAAATGGACTTCATATTTCTGCCCTTTAACCCTTTCTCAATCTGCTCTTATTCATATAACACTCCTTCAAATGTTCCTATCATTTACCTCTTATACCTTTTCAATAGATATGTCTTTTGTGGATGGATATGTCTCTTTGTTTCTAAAAGCCCTCCACAAACAAATTGCAGCCCCCTTAACAAATTTAGTGATTTTGTCTTCTTCACTTTTGTCTTCTTCTCCAAATCGTCCTCTAGTGATTTTGTCTTATTCACTTTTGTCTTCTTCTCCAAATTGTCCTCTAGTGATTTTGTCTTATTCACTTTTCTCTTCTTCTCCAAATTGTCCTCTAGTGATTTTGTCTTATTCACTTTTCTCTTCTTCTCCAAATTGTCCTCTAGTGATTTTGTCTTATGGACTTATAGCCGATATCAACACTTTGACCTTGTAAGTATCAATCTCTTATTTATATTTAATCTGAAGATTGTATTCATGACATAAATCTGTGGCATCAATGATGGACCTTCAACTTGACATCTGCAATATGTTATTGTTGGTTGAATATTTTGCAAACTTGTAAAGGTTAGCAAAATGGTGGCTTCAGCCACAGTGTGTGAGTTAAAACTCTCCTAATTAAGGGAAGGCTCCCCCTATCTAACTAACTAAAAACAAATATGGGTGGAACGATAATCTTTCCTCTTGTTTTAGGAGAGATTAAAATTTTTTCTCTTTTCAGAAAAGTAATATGAACTTTTAAATAAACTTTAACAGCAACTTGTAATAAAATCAAGAGAAAGGAAATGAAGTTTCCTGAAAGCTCAAAAACTTTCGTCACTTCCTTCGGGATGGGAAAACAATTTCAAGCGCAAAGTCTTGAAAATCTGTAATCCTATCTACCCTTTTGAAAGATAATTCTAATGATAATAGACAGCATAAAACAGCACAAAGTTTGCGAGTATGATGTATCTATTAACTACTATGAATGGGAATCGTTACGAGCACAAAGACTTGCAATTCTTCTTAACTTCTAAATTATGAATTCAATCTTCAACATTCACAGCACAAAGTCTGAAAATATTTCAATTGAAGTTCTCTCTAGCAATCTTCCACAATCTCCAAATAATCACAAAGTAATCCTCCAAAATGACATAAGAACACAATGGATGCAAAGTAGAACTTCAACACAAAGTTTGAAATTTCCAACTCTTTGATATTACTTGAAAAAGAACAACTTATAACTATAAAGCTCAAAGTCTTTATGAGTACAATTTCAGACTTTGTGTTGAAGTCCTACTTTGCATCCATTGTGTTCTTACGTCATTTTGGAGCATTACTTTGTGATTATTTGGAGATTGTGTAAGATTGTTAGAGAGAGCTTCAATTGAAATATTTTCAGACTTTGTGCTGTAAATGTTGAAGATTGAATTCATAATTTAGAAGTTAAGAAGAATTGCAAGTCTTTGTGCTCGTAACGATTCCCATTCATAGTAGTTAATAGATACATCATACTCGCAAACTTTGTGCTGTTTTATGCTGTATATTATCATTAGAATTATCTTTCAAAACGGTAGATAGGATTACATATTTTCAAGACTTTGCGCTTGAAATTGTTTTCCCGTCCCGAAGGAAGTGACGGAAGTCTTTGAGCTTTCAGGAAACTTCATTTCCTTTCTCTTGATTTTATTACAAGTTGCTGTTAAAGTTTATTTAAAAGTTCATATTACTTTTCTTAAAAGAGAAAAGAGTTTAATCTCTCCTGAAACAAGAGGAAAGATTATCGTTCCACCCATATTTGTTTCTAGTTAGTTAGATAGGGGGAGCCTTCCCTTAATTAGGAGAGTTTTAACTCACACACTGTGGCTAAAACCACCATTTTGCTAACCTTTATAAGTTTGCAAAATATTCAACCAACAGTTTTTGGCGCCTCCGCTGGCGATACGATACACATTCGAAAGCTTCACGCTTTCTTTTGAAGTATACCCGTGTCCTTTTTCATTGTAATTTATTTTCTTGTAAGTTTTTCAAGCTTTCACCAAGGACATGTAAATGGCTGCTCAAGGTCCTTGGGGAAATGTTTTCGGTCCGTTGAATCTAGCTCCACCCCTACATGCTCTTCCTAAAGGCTCACGGAAGAACTTTCCCAAGTTCTTTGGTGATGGACAACAACATCCTGACGAGCACGTTGCTGCTTTCTACAGTGCTTGTGGAGTTCATGGCGTTGAATACGAAGATGTATCTGTAAGGCTATTTGTGGAGACTCTCCAAGGTGTTGCTGCAGATTGGTTTTATCATTTGCAATCACGTACTATCACAAACTGGGCAACTCTCATAGCCAAGTTTGAAGAAAGGTTCAAACCTCCTGAAGACACTCATGCTTTGTTGGCTCAGCTCACCCAATTGACGAAGGAATCTCACGTGCCTATGCGCGAGTTCATTGCTCACTTCAACAAGTTGACACGAAGAATTCCAACTGTTGCTCAACCTACAGTTGAGAATTTGAAATGTTTCTTTGTAAATGCTCAAGTACCCGAGGTTGGTTTCCTATTCAGAAGAGCAGCTCCAACTACTCTCACAATTGCGCAAACCCTGGCGACAGAAATTGAACACGATCTCATTCTTGATGGGCATATAAGGATAGAACCAAGTGGTTCTTCTTCTGATTCATTTTTCTCCAGCACAAGGACGAATCCCATGGTGCAAAAGTTGGCAAATGAGTTACTTGCTCTTAAAAGAAAGCTAGCTCAAGGTGTATTCTCTTCCCTTTATGAAGAAGACATTTCAAGAAGACCATATCTACCTATTGCTCATAATCTTGCTCTCGAGGCATCGCCAACAAATTCAGCAGTGGAGGATTCTGATTTTGAACAAAGACATCTTGATGGTCTCTTCCAAGAGAAGGAAGCGGACATAGCTGGCGACTCTCAAATCTGGTTTATGCATTTCCAGAAAGTTGTTGAACAAAAAGAAAAGACCATATCGGATATCATGAAGAATACACAACAAGTGGTTGAAGACCATCTTTCAAAGGTGTTGATGAAGGAGGACAATCACGTCATGGGATGTGAAAAGATAGTTTATGAAGATAAAAATGAGGTTTTTGTAGTTTGGTTTGATGAAGTGCCCTCTTTTGTGGAGAAAGATGAAGAAAACCTATTCAAAACAGCATCAACAACAGTTTTAGAACATAAAGATAATTCTATTTTGAAGTTTGGAGAGTTTGATGAAAGTTGTCATGAAGCAAAGTTCAGCTCTCCTATTCAAAAGAGCACAGAAGATATTGAAGAGGATACGTTTTGGGATGAGATGGAATCTTTTTGTTCAAGCTTTGATGCCAAATCAGTATCCCATAAGTCAGAAAATCAAGAGTCTATTTTCCAAGCTTGAGGTTTTGATATTTTTTCAGATCCTCAAGAAAGTTCTTTTAAGGTTGAAATAGAACATGTTATGCATAAGAGATCTACTCCAAAACTTGATGAAGATCACTTCATAAACATCATAGAAGAGTTTTGCTTAAGTCTTGATGAAAACTCTCCTAATTCTGAAATTTATGAACAGCATAATGAAGAAAGAAAAGCACCCATGTTTTCACTTGGATTGCATGAGGAAATTCATTCCTCTCAGCATAAGGATTTGGTTGAAAAAGCAGCCAGCAAAGATAGAACCAACAAGAAGAATTCGTTTTTTGTCCGATCAAGGGGATGCCCCATAAGACATCTTGCTTGGTTGGAAGCCGATGGGAAATCAAAGGTTCCACTTGTACCTGAACATGAAGATATATTTCAAAAAGAAGTCAAAGAAGCAGTTGCAGCTGAGCAAGAGAAGTCTAGTTTCAAAAATCCATTTCAGAGCAGCAGTACATATGATTCATCTAAAGAGAAAAGTGAATTTGTTCATTTCTTCAAAAGAGTACTACATCAAGTTCTGGTACCCTTGTTCGTGCTTCATCAATACAAAGTTTCCTACAATCATGCAAGGTACCATAAGTTATTGAAGAAAGGAAGCTATTTTGCTGAGCCAGTAAATGGTTTCGTTTGAAAGCATTTCTTTATTACCCAGTTACATTAGGTAGTTTTCTTTTCAATAAGTGCATTTGCACAATTTTTGTGTCATGTTTTCGTAGACTCACTTTGTGTCAATCACGTCATCCTTCCTTTCATTTTGTGTCTCTGTTGCTTAACTCCGTAACCCAATGGATACTAAGGCACTTGGAGATTCTGGATTCTACTACCTTCGCTTTCGAAGGCAGTTCCCCAGTCAGAGCCAGCTGCTGTCCCTAATTTTTTACTTGCAAAAAATTGGGATAACCTATTAAAATTTTGATAAAATTTGAAGATTTTCTCTTCTAAGGCACGTTTTACGAGGTGCAAAGATTAGCAAATCTCAATTTTAGGTCTATAGTCCTTTGGGTTAGCATTTTTTACTCACTCTTGTCCGTTTTCGTGAAATTCTGAGTCATTTTTGGTGTGTTTTTGGTCAATTTCGGGTTTTTGGGGCATCACTGCAAGTAGGGGTTTTGGTTTCTTATTACAAGTAAGTGATAGGAACTTTTTGCTCTTATTAAAAGTTACTTTTTGTTTTAATTTTAAGTTATAGGAACTTTTTGTGTAACTTACAGGTATAGGAACTTTTTGCTCTTATTACAAGTTCTTTTTGTTTTAATTTCAAGTTGTAGGAACTTTTTATATAACTTACAAGTTGTAGGAACTTTTTGTTCACTTTACAAGTTACTTTTTAAAAAGTTACTTGCAATGACTTGAAAAAGTTCCAATTTCACTTAAAGTTACTTGCAATGACTTAAAAAAGTTCCGATTTCACTTAAAGTTACTTGCAATGACTTGAAAAAGTTCCGATTTCACTTAAGTGACTTGTTATGAGCTCTAAAAGTTCCTATTTCTTTTTATTTTTAAAAATTTACTTGCAATGAGCTCCAAAAGTTCCTATTTTAACTTAAATCACTTGCAAAGTGTATCTAAAAACCCGATTTGCAAGTAAAGGGCATTTTTAAAGTTATTAGTTATTTTGTTCACCTGCAATGAGCATCAAAAAACCCGAAATGCTTGCAATGAAGTTTTACAAGTTATTTTTCACTTGCAATGAGCATCAAAAAACCCGAAATTAGTTTTGCAAGTGTTTTTGTGAATTTTGTAGCTTGCGCTTGCTCATATGTACCCCAATTGAAGAGATTTTTGGCATGAAGAACACTTGGCAAGGTCTGCAACTTTATTAAATCCCCCATTTTTGCTCTACCATTGCCACGTTTTTGCAGATTTGAGTTTGCTCAAGGCGCCTAGGGTTTTATTTATTTATTTATTTTCTTTATTTTGGCTTGTAAACTCTTGTTGCAGGTATGTTCTTTGTTTCTTTTTATTTTTCTGGTTTTGTTGCTTTAAATCTTTTGTTCCTGGCTTGCCTTTCTATAAAGCTGAGTTTGCATATTTTATAAAACACTTACAGCTGAAAACGCATTTTCCTTTCATACGCCCTTCATTCCATCTCATATGCTATTTTATAAAACACATCTATGCTGAAAAACGTGTTTACTTTCATACACCTCCATTTGGAACACGCCATTCGCCTCTCATTCCATCTTTTACGCCTTCAATAAAAACTTGTTTTCATTCATTCAAAAACGCCTCCATTCCCAAATGCGTTTTCCTCATTCCATAAAAATGTCTTTCAAAACCGTCTTTCTCAGCATTTTTCATTTCATACCATTTGCCTTTCATTTCATTTCCATTCATTTCATTTGCCATTACCATTTTTCTTCATCATCATTATCATTTTCTACAAAAATGATACCCTTGGCTGAAAATCAGGTTTTCATAATCTGATTACAAGTAGGAGATTTTGACCAAGGTTACAAGTTAAAATGATAACTTGCAATGACCTCTCATTTTTCCTACCTTGCACTTTTTAACTTGCAATATGTCCCAAAAATCCCGATTACGCTTTGCACTCGCTGTCAGCCTTCCAAAACCCGAAATTCACTTGTGAGCCCATTTTTGCATCAATTTATCCCTTCCCTTGTCAGTCTTGTTTACACACATGATCTATCAAACCAACAAATCAAGGCATGGGCATTGTTTTATAACAATTTCATCTTGAATAAGGTGTTATGGGTTCTTCATCAGTGAACAAAAGAAGAAGAGATAAAACAGTAATTCATGGGGCAGCCCGAAGGTCAATAATCCTCATGAAACCATCTAGGGACAAAGTAAATCAAACATGGAAAAAGAACGCAACGAAGAGAAGAACTTCCTTCCCAAAGAAATGGTACTACTCCAAGCCTGTGATAAGGTTGAAGTTCGCCAAGGACACAAAGATCATTAAGAATGCAAATTCCCGTTCCAAGTTCGAGATGTCTTCACCAATCCTGAATACTTCAAGTTCTAAAATCCTGAAGGAGCATGAATTTCATCGCTGTTGAAGGATGATGTAGTTAGAGTCATGTCTTGGACACTTAGAATAATTTCAATTATGCATTTGTAATTTTGTTTTGACAAATTACATCTAAATTCAGAAATTGTAATGGCAAGTAGCCATGCTACTCGCTTTATTGAAGATTGTAATTACATGTAATCAAATTACAAGTCAAGATAAATTAGGATTGTAATTTGGAATAAGTCAATTGCAAGTAGTTGGTGGTTGAGAGAATTTCTCAAGTTAGTTGGGATCCTCCCACCTTTTTCTCATGACCTCTCTCCTATAAATACTTGAGAGGGTCCTTTGTAATTTTATATCTTTTTAGCAAGCAAGAAAACTCTGCAGAATTTTGTACTCATAAAGACTTTGAGCTTTATAGTTATAAGTTGTTCTTTTTCAAGCAATATCAAAGAGTTGGAAATTTCAGACTTTGTGTTGAAGTTCTACTTTGCATCCATTGTGTTCTTATGTCATTTTGGAGCATTACTTTGTGATTATTTGGAGATTGTGGAAGATTGCTAGAAAGAGCTTCAATTGAAATATTTTCAGACTTTGTGCTGTGAATGTTGATGATTGAATTCATAATTTAAAAGTTAAGAAGAATTGCAAGTCTTTGTGCTCGTAACGATTCCCATTCATAGTAGTTAATAGATACATCATACTCACAAACTTTGTGATGTTTTATGATGTATATTATCATTAGAATTATCTTTCAAAAGGGTAAATAGGATTACAGATTTTCAAGACTTTGCGCTTGAAATTGTTTTCCCATCCCGAAGGAAGTCACGGAAGTCTTTGAGCTTTCAGGAAACTTCATTTCCTTTCTCCTGATTTTATTACAAGTTGTTAAAGTTTATTTTAAAGTTCATATTACTTTTCTGAAAAGAGAAAAGAGTTTAATCTCTCCTGAAACAAGAGGAAAGATTATCGTTCCACCCATATTTGTTTTTAGTTAGTTAGATAGGGGGAGCCTTCCCTTAATTAGGAGAGTTTTAACTCACACACTGTGGCTGAAACCACCATTTTGCTAACCTTTACAAGTTTGCAAAATATTCAACCAACAGTTATCTTTAGTCATGCCCTTGCAATATGTTATCTTCAGTCATGCACCTGCTTGCCATCAATGACAACATTTGTCTTCTCATATTTGACATCAATGACAACATTTCCAACAAACACTGCAAAACCCCCATGTGTCCCGATGCCCTATCTATAAATAGCCACACTGTCAGATTGACTTACTATAAACAGTAAGTCCCTCAAACTATAAACAGTAAGTCCCTCAACTGAGCCAAACATGGATCTGAAAAGGCCTGGAACTAACCCAACTACTGAACTAAAGAATATGGAGTGACAACAACCTCCATTAACTGCCACTGAGACCCTATATCCAAACATATTAGCCTACAAGGGCCAAATAATAGGCTAATCCTTTGCACTCTAATGCCCGCAAAAATGGGTCCATTACAAGGTTGGTTCTTTTGGAAGTGTTTTCTAGGCATTTTGGTGTGATTCCTCAGGTCCGATATGCTATATCACAGGTTCTGAAAATTCTGATTTTTACAGTTGGCTGAAGGACATATCTATTCGTAGCTTCAACAGTGATTGGCACATCATTCTGGGCAATAGTGTGTTGGATTCCTCTCTCCAAGGCGCCATCTTTCAAGCCATCATACAAGGTATTTGGTGAGGCTCTGATTTTTAGAACCAAAATGCCCTCTATAGGGGTCATACCATTCTGGGCATTCAAGAATAGGGTTTGTGTTGTTGTATAGACCTCATAATCAGTCCATTTCCAATGTTGGTGTTGTTGTTTCAAGGCGTTGTAAACCAGGGACTTTGGTGTGAATACCTTGGTGGAGTTTGGCGAGCTCTTGTATATTGTTCGTTGTTGTTATAAATCAATAACCAAGTCTGCAACTTCATATATCAGGTCTGAAAATGCAATGTAATATTCTAATTTCAATCTGAAACAATTGCTCCTTATACATGTTGTTATCTATTATGAATGATAATGTCATATATTAGTTTTCCTCTCTATTTGCAATGTTCTATATGCTGTTATACATCTTGAAAACGCATTGAAAACATACACAAAACACGTCAGCATCACACAATCAACAAGCAGTGAGTTTCAAAAAAATCAAAAGTGTATGTTACAGTGGTATCAGAGCCACTCTTTCTTGCCATCTTGTGTAATCACATGCTATCAGCACCTTCCATTCTATGAGTAACGTCGCCTACACTCGGCCAATAGTTTAACTTGCGAAAAGCAAAAAAAAAAACACAAAACACTTTTCAAATTTGGTTTTTTTTTCAGTTATATCTTCTCCCCAACCCTAAAACCAACTTCATTTCATTTACTTGGTGTAAGAGAGGGGGACCAACCACGTCAAGGCAGGTCATGAAGAGCCAAGAGCAGGGGGCTGCCCTAACTTACCTCACTCTAAAAGGTGTTTTGGGGTGACGATCGAGAATGAAAAGCACTATGTAGTACTTGTGTCACTCTACAGACCCAAAATTCAAGTTGGGACTAGGCGAGCTAGTTTTTGGAGTCAATACTGCTCGTCAAACAGCTCTTTGTCCGAAGGACAGCAACGCGGTTTTGGGACGACAGCGTGGTGCACTGGCATCTCTCTCGCGCGTTGGCGTCCGTATGACCAGAAAACGTAAGATGCAACAAAAATACCAGAACCAACGAAACAGCCTAGTTAAATGATCTTAATGAAAATGACAAAATGATGAAATACAGGAAGTAAATACGGAAATGATAAAGTAAATAAATGAACACAAGGGTGTAATAAACTTCCTGGCTGTAGAGTTATATTTCTAGGCAACTGCATGGTTGATTCTTCTAGGTATTGAATGTTTTGATTGGTTTATGCTTATTTGGAGGTTTTAATAAAGATAATGCCAGCAATGAAAGAAATGCAGATAACATATATAAATGCACAAATGAACCAATATACTGAAAGTAAATGTGTAATGTCTCAAATCAGATTTATAATATCTTTGCCATGAGCAATATACTTTCAATACAAGTTAATCCTTTGCATTTCATTTTCAATAAACTCATAGTCGTATTGCCAGTCAAGATTATTTGCAATTCTGAAACTTATAACAGCAGCACTGGTAAAGCCCTTGTGGAGGTCGATTTGCAACAGTGGTTAATTCTCCACAATGAAAATGCTTCTAACATACCTCACATATATAGACGCCCTCAATGGAAGTGATAGCTGCTCAAGAATCAAGGCGCTTTGACCTAGACTTCTAATGCCTTGTTGCTGGAATGGTACGGCCTGCAAATGGTCTTAAATCTGCCCAGCAAGAGACTATCTTGATGATCTCTGATAGCAATAATATCCTTTAGAATTTTTGAGCATAACCACTCAACAAACTTGCAAGAACTTCACAAAATATGCACAGACTTGGCTGTTGGTTACAGCCAACTCAATGAGCAACCTTCACAAGATTTTTCACCACCTCAGGATGCTGTCACAATGAAGAATCTTCGTTCTCCAATGCCCATTAGGTGCAGAAACCCTAGTTTCTTCTCCTCACACACCCAACTCACAAAAGCCAATAGTAAATTAATGTCATAAGATGAATCGAATGCTTTTGTGGATGCCTTATATATTACTCTTGAAATGCACAATTCCGAGTGAGGTATTTCACTTTTAAAAAATATATTATTTTATTTGCTTTTGATGATTTTTATAAAGTCACATTAAATGGGCGCCAATACCAAGGTATATTAAAATGTCTTTTCAGTTATTAAATGGCCCCACCTGATATAAAGTTATAACTTTATAATGCACTTTTTGAATAAATAATTAATTATTATTAAAGACTAACTTTAATCATAATTAAAAATATCATATCTCCCTTAATAAATATCTATTTCCATGCTATCTAAACCAGGAGGTCCACCACTGCGTCAACTGCCCAACTAGGTGCCTTTCTATTATTAACAATACTAGACTCCAAACTCGAGGTGACTTACTATAAATAGTAAGTGTGTACAAAACGAGTCCAAAACATCTCTAGAAGGCAAATCCACAATAACACCTAACTCCAAAGAAGAAGAACTTGATAACTGTCAAATAGAACCCTCTAACCATGAGTATTAGCCAACGAGGGTCAAATAATACGCTAAACAACGAGATGCTGAGACGAGCAAAATGGGGACATTACAAAGAGTCATGAAAACTAAATCACTTAAACACCAGTTCACCAGCTAACTCCACGTGCATGTTCACCTACACACAAGCAAGAAGGGGAAAATTGTTGGGGTTGTATAGGGGTCTACCTCATTCAGACCCCCGTTTTGGTGTTTTCCACCTCCACGAACAGCCAGAAAAGCAATCGAGTAGAATATGTGATAAAGAAAGTAGAAATGAAAGAACTGAACACTACAAAAGACAATATGCTATTCTATCAAACCACAAAGGAAAGAGAGTGAGATGTTACCACCTCCACCCAAAGGCTCACTAGCCAATGAAGGAAGAATGCAAGGTATGGACTTGACAAAGTCACCACAGTCGCAGCGGTGATGAAGGGAGGTCTCACAAGACTCCAAGCCCACAACTTCTGAAGTAGCACCACACGTGCAAAGGTGGAGTGAATAAAGTAGAAAACTGCTACAATGCTCACACTGGAGTGCTAGAATGCTGAAGTGAATGAGAATGTGCTTGAGAAGCTGAATGAATTGCTAAGAGGATGGAATGAATGAATGGAGAATGTTTTTGAAGGTGGCATGAAAAGAATCTGTCGTTTTCGGGTCAGTTGGTCAACAGGAGGACATTACAATTCGTCCCAATGAGGAGTGTAACGCCTCTGCCAACTTCAGGCACGGGAATCCGTTAGAGATGGCAACACACCGCACGTCGCGCTTCCGGCCCCAACAAATTTTCACCCACCAACACATAGGACAAACACCAAGTGGATGGAAGGCAAGTAGGTGATGTGAAATTTCGCCTTCGGATTTTATTTTCTAAGGTGAGGGTATGTGAAAGGGGAATTTGCTTAAGGGGTGTAAATGAAGAGCACAAAGATATATTGAGGGGGGGCGGGAGGAGGGCAGAGGGGGGGTTGGGGGAGAAGGGGGTGAATCAGTATATCAACAAACTTCTACCCTCTTAACTTTATCAACTTTTAAACTTCAACACAATATCAACTATGCAATCAGACACAATATGACCAAGTTGACACCAACAGTTGTATTTTATGTGTTTATATGAAATTACAAAGATTGTAGGCACCAACCTACTTGAATCATCAATTTTGTGGTTTAGTAGGCACCAACCTACAAGGAGCACCAGCCCCTTAAACTGTTTTAGTAGGCACCAACCTACAAGGAGCATCAACTCCTAAAGTTCGTAGGCACCAACCTACCGGAGGTACTAACCCCCACTTGCCAAGCACCAACTCAACAAAGATAATAACTGAAAGAATAATATTCCACCTTCAATGTTGCTTCTTCAACGGATGATGGACAATTAAGATCTCTTCTTCAATACCACTCTTCTCAATCTGTTATGAATTCTTCTTCAAAAACTGCTTTAATCCATTCAATTCTGATCCAACATGCTTCAATAATCTGCACTTAATATGATTCAATAGATTGCCTTCAATATGCTTATAAATCTTCATCACAAGTTTGTTTTAGATACTGTCATAAATCTGCTCTTAAAGGCCTTCACAAATCATCCTTGAATTTCTGCTTCCTTAACCTTCACTCAGATCTTCAAATTTTGCTCATAGGTCTGCAACAATTTATCTTTAAAGTCTTTCCTTAGGTCTACAATAATTTATCTTCAAGGTTTGCTTGTAAAATTGTGCTTCAATGCTTCTCCAAATCTTGCCTTCAATATGAGTCTTCCATGTTCTTCGTTTTCTGTAGATCTTCTCTAAAAGTCTGATTGATATTCAATGAGGATGGGCTTCATACTTCTGCCCTTTTAACCTTTTCTCAATCTACTCTTCAGAACAATATCTTCACTCCACACCACCTTTTATTACACATACACCTCTTAGAATACATCTGATCTGCACTTCATAGTGCTCCTCTTTCTCTATACTCAGAAAAATCTTCATTCAATACATGGGCTGCATATATATTCAAAATCAATCTAAGTTACACTTCATTTTTCTGCCCTTCAAACTATTGATGTGATTTTTATGACCGCACCAATCAGCAGAACAAAGTTGTCCGAGGGCTACTCTATTCTCTCTTGATCAAAGTATTCCGTGCGCTAAGATTGCAAGAAAGTTCGCACGTTCAACTCCAAGGTTCCGAAATACTTAGAATACCCTCAGTTGGTTTGATGTGAATTGCTGTTTTCACGAGGGGACTTACACAATTGTTCAGAATTCTTGCAGTTAACAGTAAATGAATGATTGGAAGGGGATTTTGCGCGTATGATTTGGCAATAAGTACGTTTTCCTAAAATTAACCAAAGATGAACGGAAAGTAAATGAGTATAAGGGAGAGGTGGTTCTAAATTCTATCCTAAATGCAAGATATGTGGAGCTCGATTTCAGCAGACTTCGACCGAATTTCACCTAGCCTCACGTCGGACAGCTTCAACAAAATTGGTGCAATCTTCAAAGGGATAGCAAAAGATATTCAGATTACAATTTAGCGTACATATACCATCAAGGCGACACATATAAGCATACAAATCACAATCGAAGTTAAACTCAAAATAATTTCCAGTCGACCACGCAAGGCGAACTTGTCATCAACAAATTGCTAGTGGTATGGAATGAAATGAAGCTACCTCAATAAAACACCACACATCCAATGTAAACTACTTGCATGAAATGAGAATTATGCTACTTTATGCTACTTGGACCCGAAAGGATGAAGAGACCTTGCTAGCTATCCATGACAAAGACGAATTCCACCATCAATGAAAAGATCTATTATCATGAAAGTTTTACACAACAATCTCTACAAAAGTTTTCAAAGGGAAAACTTTCCTTCTTCTCCACACTATGCTAAGTTATCAAACAAAATGTCTCTCTGCTCTAGCCTCTACTCTGATTCTAATGTCTAATTCTAATGAGGTACAAATGAGGGGGACTCCCCCTTTTATAGATAGCCCAGTCCAATGGACGGCTAAGATTACAATCAAAAGAGTGGCTAAGATTAAGCCACCTCAGCCCTAACCCTAAAAACTGCCAGAATGGGGAGTGGTGCAATAAATAAGCAAAGATTCCCACTCACTCCCAAAATAGTAAACGCAATTAATGCCCATTATCAGTCTTCTAGAGGATCCTCGTCCAGTAGTGCATTCCCATTCTCCCTCTCTCTGGCTGCAAACTCAATGAACCTGCCAAGTACAACCTCAACTTCTTGAACTGAAATGGGTGGAATGCAATCAAGCTGGAACTCTAACACCGTGACTGAATGTTCGTGCCTTGTACAAGATTTTCTCCAAGCAACTAAGGAATCCTGCGTGCTCTGGATCAAGCTAGAGAAAGTAGAAGTGTTCTCAAAGTCATCCTGTACGAAGGTCTTCACCTCTAAAAAGAAAAGCACCAGCCTACCCCTCAAATTATCAACAATCACCTCATCCGGATTCAACCGCCTAGCAAATATAGCCTCGAAAGTATTCTAGACTCCATCAATGATATTTGTCATAGCCTTCCGTACTCTAGTTGAATCCGCCTGTGCTGCATCGAAGAAACCACGTCCCGTGATTGCTGAAGAATACCATCTAGAAAAGTCATACCTGTCATTCTCCTGAATGACCCCTCCATCAATCAGCAACCGCAAAGGAACATGCCTCAATGCCTCAAGACGCTGAATAACCTTGCTCTGATAAACAGAAGCATCTCCCCAGGCCTGATCAACTGCCTCCATCCGTGCCAAAATACTAGAAGCCTGCTGAAAAGCAAGAGCAAGGTCCTCCATAAATTTTTCTGTCTCAGCACGAACTCCCGTGACCCACTTATCTGCCTCCTGTGCCATCTTCCCTAACTCCAACAAGCCACTGATTGACTCTCTAGGTATATCGGCTGGAAGCTCTATCGCTGGAATCTCCTGCCCACAAGGATGAGACAACTGCTGCACATATCCTATCAAAGCCTTATGCTCTTTTTTCAACTTCTTGTACTTTCCTTTCTTTTTAAATAATCTGTCCTTGAGGGCGAGGTAGGAGTTATCACACTCCTCTACAATCTATGCACCTGTGGGGCGTCCTAACTCCAGAGTTGTGACCACATAGTTTTCAGGTACTGCTTCATCTCGGTCACAATCAACCTGTGGCACGGCCATGTGAAAGGTGCGGGAACCATCCTCAACAGTTGATATCTTTGAAAACTTTCGTGCCCTCTTCTTCTGTGGAGGTGCGCTGATCCTGTTCAAAAACTCTTCCATTTCAACTGTTGGATCAATCTCTTCGCTAGGACTTCTTCTCATCCTATCTCTGAGCCAATCGTGTACTGTATACTGTATATCAAATGGCTGATGTTCTTGTGCCTCTAATTCACGGACTTGTTCAACTTCTACATCATTCTGGTAAGGCTCATCGTCCTCAAGTGGCTGAGTATCTCCTGAAACTATATCATCATCATCTTCCAAAGCCGCCTCTAACTCTTGCTAAAACTGAGGGTCAGTAGTAGTCCCCTCATCAATTTGTTGATCATCTCTATTAGGTGCGAAGACGCTCTGGCCAACTGACTCTCTCCGTGGTGGCTGGTTATCTTCTTGTACCGCTTGCACCCGATTCAATGCGCTTCTTTGATCAGCAAATAAAGAAACCTCTTGTATACTTGGAAAACGTGTCTCCAATGGCGTGGGTCACTCAACTACAACTCGTGGAGGCTCCGGCTGAACAGGCTCTTGTCGAACTGGCTCTTTCCTTCTAGATTCTGGACCTCGTGTAATTTGTTTCTTCCTGCTGGTGGTGGGTGTCCTGTGATCTCCCATCAAATTGTAAGTCAAAGCAATTGACCTACTCTTCAACCTGTTCACACGCCTGTCAACCCATGCTCTAGTAAATGTCAAGACTGGAATAGAAAGTGTGTCCAAATCTGCAATCTCTGGTTCTGACCAATCCGGGAGTGGAAGTGGAATATCTCTTACTGCTCCATAATCTAGATGGACAACGTCCATGTCCTCATTCACCTGGTCTGGCACTGGAATGACTTCACACTCCCTGATCATGTTTATTGGCAACCTAGAGAACATTCTCTTCCTGACTTCAGCCTCGTTCGATGCATCAGCCCAATAATCCTCAATGTTTGCCTTGTGTTTAAACTCCTCTGACAGTACCCATTTGATGTTGTTATGCGGATAATAGTGTTGTCGGCTGGTGTGATAGGAAAAGTGATAAAACTGAAGCTCGCTCTCGGCTTCTCTAGCTACCTGTAATGAAGGACACACTTCATCGGAATTGCCCATGACAATTGGGAAGTCAACACCTCCCTTCTTCTTCTTCTTCTTCTGAATCTTATCGTAGGCAACCAATTGCCTAGATATCTCTAACATCAATATTCTGTTGGTTGGGTACTTAGGCAGCCTATATGGATATGACGAAAATCCTTGCAGCCTAATGTAAGAGAACTTCGGAAACTGTATAAACCAGCACCCATACCTCTCAATCAATTCCTGGGCTTCCCTCGAGATTCTGTGATGCAACCGCTCCTGAAGCAATCTCGCGATGTGCATGGTGAACACATCATTGGCACGCTTGTAATGAGTAGTACTATCCAAATGCAACTGCGGACAAGCCTCATGAATTTCAAACTGATGAGAACCACAGCCAACAGGTTCTTTATATGAAATTCCTCTATACTTTGTCATACGGGCCAGCATGTAAATGATGTAAGAGCCCATATAGAATGTCTTCATTCTTCTCAAGCTCAGGAGCTGCTCGTGCAAATTGTCACTGATCATTGCAGCCCAGTTGACGTAATCCTTTCCTTCCAACACGAGGTTGATGTAGTAGAACATCCACGGTTCAAAAATAAACGACTGCGGGCAACCTCCAACTCTGCTCAGCATCATAATGAGATCACAGTACTCCTGCTTCAAGTCATCCGCTATAATTTGTCTCGGCAGCTTCGTACAAGAGGGCTAGGGGTTGCTCATCCAGTGAGTATTGATTGTCTTTGTACACCTCTCGAATGCAGAAGCATACATTCGCTCAGCTCGCTCCCTTGATTTGTAAATCATGTTCCTATGCACTGGGATTCCGAAAGCTTCACCAATAGCTGAAGGAATGAGGTTGGCGAGCACTTGACCATCTGGTGACATGATTGACCTGTGATCTTTCTCATAGCAGTTGGCGCACTCCATCATCAGTTCCGAACACTGAATGGCTGGTGGGAAACCAGCAGCTGCATATAATCCACTTCGAACAATGTTGTGTGAAGTGTTTGAAGGCTGATGATGACCGATTCCCAGTATTTTATTCTTGAACGCCTCCAAGTTGAAAGAACCCAAATTGGTATTAGTCAGCTTGCCCAACTTCGAAGTGAACTTTGACACTGGCATAAATGTCTTGCTCAGTTTCTTTATAACTACTTGTCTGGATGCACCATTATTGTCCTTGCCAGTTGTCCTTGCTTCAGCCATCTGAAAAATAACGAACATCCACGAGTAAATTAATTTAGAAAATAAATAAAATATTGTGCAGGGGCTGCCAGTCGACTTCAAGAACTTGAGAAGCTGCAATAACATTTCTCATTCGCAAACCTCAGCTTCTTCCTCAACAGATTTCGAACTTCAATCACTTAGAAACAAACTTCTAAGCAAGCTTCAGCGACTTCACTTCACACTCAGCAACTGTAGAGTTTAAACTTCACCCTTGTAAATTCGCACTTCTTCAATCAGTAAATCAGAAAGTGCGCACTTCCTCAATAAATCTCAGCTTCAGCAATAAGATCACTTCAAGCTTCAGCAATATTCTTCTTCAAATCGAAATTTCTCACTTGCATTGGCAACTTCAAACCTCAACAAAAAAAATCGAGCTTCAGCAACTCACAAGTTTCAGCCTTCAGCAAATTCTAACTTCAGCCTTAGCAACTTCCAACGCCTTTCACTTAGCAACTCACTCTTCAGCAACTTCTTCCTCAGAAATTCGAACTTCTTCAACAGATTCCAAATTCAACACTGGACTCAGAGCAAATCGAGTTTCTCTTCAGCTGTGAAAAAGAAGTGAATAACCTTCAGCACTTATAGAAATTCGAATTCTAGAAGAAGGCCAAGTTTAGCCAGTGCATTAAATCTCCACTACTTCATTTGAATTTCCCTCCTCTGGCATTTTTGACACTTGTCTGAGAATCTCAATCTTCTAGAAGTTCAACTTTGACTGCCACATTTTAAATTCATTTTTGAAAATTTTTAATTTAAATTCATCTTTTAATTCACCAGTCGGAGCTCTGTCTTGCAAATTTTAAATTTTACTTCTCTTCGACTCTGGAAAATTCATCTGTGAAGAACTTGATCAAAATCATCTAGGCAATTCATTTCGAATTCATCGTTCAAAACATTTTCCTTTCAAAACCATTTTACTCAAATTTGCCTTAGAAATTTTAAAATTTTCCTTTAGGAAAATTCACAATTCGAACACTGATTAAATTCTTCATGCTGAAGGCTCTAGCGAAGTGCGGAAGACATAGAAATCCATTTCTCATCACAAACATCCAGTACCCAAAAGAAAATTTTCTCCAAAATTTGTCGAATCCATGGGTACTCAACGAACGGGTTCATTTAAATTTTTAATTTTGAACCTTAGAAAGAATAATTCCTCATGAAATTGAATCCCGTTTTTCATCTCTGTGAAGATTTCTTGTTGCTCTGACTTGAAAATATTTTTTTAAATTCATCCTGCAATGCTAGCAATCTCAAACTTCATCTTCGACAAATTTTACTCATCTCGGGGAATTTCATCATCTTCCAAGTCTAGGCGTATTTTCTTAAGGAAGAAAATACTTTGCCTTAGAAAAATTTTGAACCACTTTGAAAACTTTGCCTGTGAGAAAAATTTTATTCAACTTTGTTCATTTGCCAGTGGTGGAAATTTATCAACTTGACTTGGAAAAATTTTCATGAAGGCGCCTAGCACATTTTTATTTTTCATTCACCACTTTGCATTTTATTTCACACTTCAAAGATATTTTCATTTCAAACTCCAACGCCTTAGCAATATTATTATTCATCTTCACTCAACACCTTGGGCGCAAATGACACAGGCTAAAGGATATTCATCACCACGCCTAGCAATATTTCACTTCTTATTTACCACCTTAGGCGCATATCACAATTGAAGGTGAATATTCAACACACCTAGCATATTTCACTTCAACTTCAACACCTTTTATTGACTTCAGCTTGGGCGCATATCACACCTCATGAAGGATGACCCTTGGACTTCCCTATTTTGTCTTCACATGCCCTCATTTGGGCGCATTTTGTCATGCAAGAAGGATGAAATTTGTTGACTTGTTGACTTCTTGTGAACTTGGGCGCATTTGAGAGGGAGAGGAGAATGAAGCCTTTTCCAACGCCTTCTTGTGACCTTTCAACTTCCCTTTCTTGTCCTTACATGGCCCCATTTGGGCGCATTTTGCATAGGGAGAAGGATGAAATTCGTTGACTTCCCTTTGACTTCTTTCCTTTTGGGTGCATTTGAGCATATGTGCAGGATGAAACTTGTTGACCCTTTTGACTTTTTCCTTGCATGGGCGCATTTGATGCTTGATGAAGGATGGGCGCATTTGGGGGGTGGTGGAGGACGAGTTTTTAACTTAGCCATTTTTCTTAGACATCTCTCAAGGTGGGCGCATTTTGGCATATGAGCAGGATGAAACTTTTACTTAGAAATTTTCTCTTAGACATCTTTGCTTCTTCATCAAGCAGGGCGCATTTGGCCATGGGTGAAGGATGAACTCTTTGACTTAGAAAAAATTTTAGCATCTCAAGGCCATGATGGGCACATTTTCAAGTAGCTGCAGGATGAAGTCCAATACTTAGCCATTTTTTCTCTTCGTCTTCGCCAGTTTATCCATGCCTGCTATTTATAGTAAGCCTTTTACTTCTTGCACTTCTGAAGCTCAGAATGATTTGAAATTTTGAACGTTGGATCTTCAGGACTTCATCAACCTGTTGACACTGCTATTTCGGGTTGGCCTGCTATTTTTAGCCCATTTCTGAAGGTGGTTTGCAATTTATAGTAACTGCCTGCTTCAAATATCTCCACAACTCCGTTTGCTTTGAAATTCGAATGATTCGCTCCTCACCACGTGACCTGCCTACTAACACCTGCGCATGCGGCTAACTTGCTATTTTTAGCCCGTTTCCAAAATGACTTACTATAAATAGTAAGTGCTCCGTTTGTCCTCAAATTTTATCAGCAGATAGCTTGAGAGATGCTGATCGCGGTGGTTTACACCGGTTTTCGAAAATTTTGACCTTTTACCTTTCTTTTCGGGCCCCGAAGCTGGAAACCCTAATTTGTCTTGCATGCATATCCAATGATCTCCATTTGTTCTCGTTTCTGTTGCATTGCGATCAGCTCGTGATTCTGAAGTGCTGGGAGGCGGCTGTCGGGATGTACCTGCTAAAAATAGTAAGTTCCTTAATGAGTGACAATCTTCGTTTGCATGTCACATCACTGCGTAGCTCTCGAAAAACCCATAAGGAATATGCAAACATGCAAAGAAAACCCTGACATGCAAACCCTAAAAATAGCCTCAGAAGATTGAATTCTGAAAGTTGTTATCTCATTTTGCATGTTATACTGTCGCGAAAGTCTCTGAAAACCCAAAAGGAATCTCCAGACATGCGTTGAAAAATTCTGCATCCAAGCCCTGAAATTTGCTCTGGAAGCTGAACTGCTAAAAATAGAAAGTCGTCCATTTCAGCTCAAATTTTGCCAGTGAGTAGCCTGATGTGTTCTAAATGCGGCGTGACTGTTGAAACCTCAAAAATGTTGAAGGAAACGCCCTGAATTGCACACTTACTAAAAATAGTAAGTAACCAGAATCTGATGAAAATTTGCTGAGAGCCTGCTGGAAGCACACTGACAACAGTGTTAGTCTTTATTTTCCATATATTCACTTTGCTCGACCTCGGACTGACCAAAAGGATGGAAACCCTAATTTTCAGACTTGGCCAAATTCACGTTTAAGCTCAATGGCAGAGACATCCCCGGAAAGGCAAACACTAGAAAAGAGACAGACAGTGAGAGAGAGACAGGAACCAAAGCCCAAAAGACCAGAATGGAGCAAAAATTAGGGGTCCCCATTTTGAATGGGGCGATGTATGAAAAGGTCACAACACAACCCTTTCTCATACTTCACTTTTCCTTTATTCTCTCCTTTTATATCTGCACATATTCCTCTTTTGTGTTGGCATGGATTTCTTCTCAAATCATATTGTGCCTAGATGATACAGCTTTTTACTCACACACAACACACTCTCATACTTAGAAATCTGCCTTTGATTCCTCTTTATATCTACCTTAATGATCACATTGTCCCTCTATATATGCATTGCTATATTCTTTCATATTCTGATAGCTGCTCCAATATTCCATCCTTCTTAAAATCTGTTTGTGTTGGATGATATAACCTTTATTCCACACATCATTCTCTTCAAATCTGAATTTGAATCATCTATATATATTCTGATCAAAGATTGTAATTCTTTGTTCAAGCAATGTGTCCCTTTGAATTGCTGTCTTTTCACAAGCAGACCATACCATTTTAAAACAAATCATTCCCCTTCATAAATTAATCTTTCTTACATAATCTGTAGTTGCTTCTCTTCATAGATAAATTGCATCACTTCATAAAAATCTGGATTTGTATAAAAACAAATCGTACCATTTGAAATTTTATTCCATCCCTTCAATGGAGCGCTTCATATCTCTTCAAACCTTTGATACATCTGATTTTGCTTTATGAAAACAAATCACGATATTTCATTAAACGAAATCACACCTCTTCAAAAAGGTTTAATTGCTTTACCAACAGCTTACTCTATGCCACGAATAAAACATTTTTGTCTTATGCTTATTTTGTCTTTTTGTGGTGTTGTCTTATATGCTTCTTTTCTTAATTTGTCTTTTTCCAAGTTTGTTTCTTTTTTCCATCGTTGTTTTTTTTCAGTTTTGTTTTTAGTGACAAGTCACTTAACTTTAAATTATATCTCACCTCCTAGATTTTGAATAAGACAATTTTGTCTTATTAACAAATCAGCAATTCTTGTCTTATTTGCTTTTGTCTTATAGCTGCATATTATATATATTTAATTGCTGCTTTGCATAATATAGTCTTTGCTTTTCTTTTTTGGATCTGCTTGTTGCTTTCTCTTGTTTGGTCTGCATATTTGTAACTGTTCATATTCTTTATAAGGTCTCCAAAATTATCATTTGTGACAATCAGTCTCCTTATTTTAACTTGACATC
This sequence comes from Sequoia sempervirens, assembly GCA_007258455.2. NCBI lineage: Eukaryota > Viridiplantae > Streptophyta > Pinopsida > Cupressales > Cupressaceae > Sequoia > Sequoia sempervirens. The sequence continues at coordinate 156,874,460 of VDFB02270651.1, forward strand.
AATGACAATCTCCTAACAATTCCATTCATACTTCAATGATAACGATCTTGTTCATATGCCTTTGACGTCAATGACAATATTACCAACAGCAAATTCACTCCTATACATTTTTCCCTCACTTTAGCGAGCACGAATGTCGATGAGTGTTCAATAAAGTAGATTGAAGAGATAGAGATGTATACCTAAACCATCAAGGAAGCAGACCGCAATCTGGCGAACTCGAAAGCGCAGGGCAGGCAAAGGACTCCACAGGTACCCTCAAGAAGGCATTCCCCCAAGTACTCTCCCATGAAAGAAGCCCAATCTAAAGGAGACTCCGCAGAGTCGGACTGGAAAGCGGCTTCACAGACACACCTGCAAAGCAACATGTTAATCCGCAGATAAAACATGTCAAAGAACACAAAGCAGCCTCGTAGTCAAACAGACAAGCAGTCACGCAAATAGTCAACAAGTTGAAAGGCTTTCAAAGGGGTCCCTTAAGAACCCTTCAAAAGAAGAGGGGTTCACTCAAGGGATGCGTTGTTTGAAAGTGCAAAAGAGGCATAAATCAATTCATCATCAAGGAATCCTTTCGAAAGATGTTCACTTCATCAAGGAATTTGAAAGGAAGAGAATGCCCCCTCGCGAGGGGAAGGTCAAGGCTTCTCCCGCAGGAAAAGGCTGCTCCCTCCTCGCAGGAAAGTTTTCAAGTTCTTTCTTTTCGTACCCATGATGAAGGAAACACGTTCTGCAAGGGGTCCAAGTTGAGAATGCGATTTTTGAAAAAAGGTTTGCAAAGGTTTTCGAGAAAGGATTCGTTGGCAACGAATGCACTTTCAGAAAATCAGAGTATCATAGAAATGACGTTGTCACACATACGAGGGACAACTCAAGCAAGGAAGAGAGAAACATAAGAAAAGAGCGAAGAGAAATAGCAACATCAGGAACAAGAGACACAGGGGCAATCTGATATTTTGGGGTCAGAGCTGCTCATAAATATATATAAGTATAGTAATAATATATAAATGAATTATCATCAGCCTCCTACTATATCAGACAATGTGAAGAATGCACGAGAAGACAAACTAAAAATAAAAAATTGTGTCAACATGGAAGGGAGGCCTAAATCCCCCCTACACTTTGCATCGTCCCCAATTTTCCTAAACTCAAAGCACATAACAGAGGAAGAATGATAGAACAAATAGAGGAAGTTTTACGACACATAATCACTCCTATATCCAAGCACCTACAACGGTGACAAGTGCTATGCCCCGATTGTATAGCTACTATTTCATAGGGCGATTGATTGTAATGATTGGATCAATGTGATGAATACAACATGTTGTTCTTGTTATCAATATGAGTGTGTTCCATTTAATGATAGTCTCATTTGATTGTTACTTCTATTGATGTAATCCTAGATGAATGTTGCATGTAAGTTGTTCAATAATGTTTATTCTAACTTTTGAGATGTTTCATGTATACTGCTTTGTTGTGAACATATGACTTCCGTTGTCGTGTCATTGAATGCAGGTATGCGAAACATTCCTCCAAGCAGAGGAGAAATATCACTCGGGAGAGGAGCTTGGTTGAGTAAACAATAACGAGAACCATTTGAGCATATACACACACGTCACTAGAGGTTTGGAGGAACCAAGTCAGTTAAGTGTGTCTTGATAAGTCATCCATAGGCTTTAGGAGTCTTGTTTACTTATTTCTACTTTGTGAGTGATGTTTACATGTTTATCTGACTTACTATATTATGATCATTGTGAGGATAACGTGAATGGACATAAGTGAATCAGTTGAGTGGTATGTATACACATGTATATAGTATGTACACTGAGGTATATACGAGTATATAAGTGTGAATACATACACACACTACCTATTATTTGTAGATATTAATAATATAATATTATTATTGCCTGATGACTTTATGTAAAAATGTATATATATTTATATATCGGGTTGTTGACTGGCTCACGATATTTTTATCTAATTGTTAAATATATAAATATATATTTAATATATTTAAGACTACAGTAATATTTATATAATGAAATTATATTTTATTTAATTTCTGAATTTATGAAAAACAAATTATTTTCTAAATTAACTTTGGAAATTAACTTATTTATATAGTTTAAAATATTTTAAAACTCTAAAGTGAAAAATTAAAAGATTAAATTTTTACTTGGAGTAAATATTTAAAATGGAACTATAGAGAAATAATAAATCTCTTGAATTAAACTATGGAGAAATAATAAATCTCAAGTAAAAGAGATTCGAACCTTTTCATTTAAAAGAATTTAAAACATAAAGTTCAATGAGGAATTGAAATATTTTGTAAGCGAATAGTTCAACTTTTGGAAAAAGGCAAAAATTGTTGAAAGAAGCTTTCCCATGGAAATGGCGCTCGACGAAAAAACGCAGGTTGTTGGGAAGAAATTTTCAACTAATGTTGGGAAAGACGGCGATGCAGCCTGCAACTGGTGAGGTGTTTGAAGTATTGCCCTGACCGATTCACTAAAGGATAAATCAATTTTACATCGGCGCCATTACAGGTAAGTTTCCTATAGGTGGCGATTTCTCTTACTGAGTTGATTTATTCTTGTTTTGTTGGCTCAAAATGAAGTTGAATCACTTCTATTTTGATGAGTAAGGGGTTAGAAACCCGCCATGTTTCTCTTTGAACGTTTCTGAGCTTTGTGCTGTCATTTTTTATGCCTTCAATAGTGGAAAACGTTGCATTTCGGGCCCTATAAATAGACGCCTTGCCATTCTACATTGCATCACTTGTGGAATCCGAGTTTAATATATTTTTGAGCTTTCATTCCCATTTCATAATTTTGTTTACATACTCTATTTTTATAAGTAGAAAATATAGAGAATTTACCAGCAATTTGCCACAGACAATGTATAATCCCAATATAGTTGAGTGAAGAATCATTTGTGAGTTCTTTATTGAGTGAGAAATTATTTGTGAGTTCATTATTGAGTGAGAATTCATAGAGAGTCCATTAGAGTGAGAAGCCATCATTTCGGAAGTCAATTTTAGTGAAAAGTCACTGCTTTTCTGAAAGCTTGATTGAAAGAGGGACTGGAAATACGATTCAGGAAGGAGAAGCTTTTAAAACAGGCATGGAACGTCTTCATTTTATACCTTTTAATTTGATTGTCGGTTTCTATTTTCTTCTGCTTGTTGGTTTCTATAGTTATAAGGAGATATAACTATTAAGGAAAACATTTTCAAGTTATGCATAAAAGGGAGCATGTGTAAGGAAATCTATGAAAAAGGGAATTTGTGAAATTGGGATTTATGTAAAGAGAAATTTAGGGAATAATTTATTTGCTTTGCATAAAAGGGAAAACAATGTGAAAGAGATAAGGAAAGGGTTTTAAATGCATTTAGAATGAATATTGCAGGATTTGTATGATCTCCGTATAAGGAGAATACGATAAAATAGTTATTATCTATTAGGATCGAAAGGAAGGCAGAATCAAGTAAGGTCTTAAGCTTAAGTTATTAGGTTAACTGAGACAAGCTAAGCACTCCTAGGATAAAGATTTCTTGATTAGGAGTTATGCTACAAGACACTTGTAGACTGTTTCATTTCTAAGTAAATAGTTTGTTGTAGGTAGGCTGGCGTGACTAAATACCCATTGAAGGACATAGCCTACGCGTAGAGTAAGATAGCCTTAAGTCAAATCGGCCCTAAGTAGTGTTTATGATGGATGACCTTCATTCGAAGTACTAAATCAGAATACTTTGGCCAAAGTAGTGAAATGTACGACATCCACTTAGGTGTAAGATAGTTGAGACTACACTGTCAGTTCATTGTGATCCTTGTACTAGTTCGAGATTGTGAAATAGCAAAGTTCTAATTGTGTAAGACACGGCACTATGCTCAGTTGGTAATCGTTAAAGGATACCCTACAAATCTCTTCGACGAAGGGAGGACCATCTATTGAATAATGGATGTGCGGGGGACCGCATTATGAGTCTGTGGTTGGCGGAAAAGCGCCCGAATGATGTTTCTCCTCCACAATAAGCGGTCAATGCACCAAGATTTGAAAGGAAAGGAACCTGGACCGTCTTACTATTATTTGTTCAAAAGTTCTCGAGCTATGTATGTAATTATATTACTTTTGTACTTTGATTTATATTTGCAATGAAAATGAATTCATGTGGAAATATATTGTAACTTGTGTGTATTTATCAATGAAGAAATGAAAAATTTTATTGTAATGCCTTTGTTACTTGTTACTTTTATGTGCTTAGAGTAAAATTAAAACAAAAAAATTAATTTACGCAAGGGATAGGCCATTACAACAAGGCTCATCCAAGAACACATAACACAAGCACGATGGAACATATCGCAACACACACACACACTTAAACTAAAGATAAAAAAGAGGCCTCCCCCTAACACTCATCGACCAACAGGTCGTCTGCTTCCCAATCTAGATCAGTATAAGGGGAAGGCGGACAAGCCTACAGTGGTGGAATATTAAGGGGAGGAGCTTCTGACCCTCCCGCAACAAGGGCTAAGGAATAAGGCCCCACAAGGTCTTCTTCGCTCGGCCCTTGTGGAGCTATGGTCAACAATTTCGCAAAGATCGCCGATAAGGCCGGGACCTCGTCCAGAAAGTTAAACATGCACTTTACAGGAGTGCAATGTGGTACCTCAATGTACGGGGAGGACAGCGCCCGAGATTCGCCGTTAGGCTCACCGACTGACTTGAGAGCAGTGACAAACTTAGGGGAAGCCAGAACTTGCTCCATTACTAGGACGATCCAAGCTAGCACAAGACCACCCTTTGAAGAAGGTGGGCTCCTCTTACGCCCCCCATTGCTAAAGGGCCAACCTCCACTTTCTGCGTCGTCAGAGGATGTGAACTCCCCACAGACGAGGTGAGAGGCGCGAAAGAGGAGGTAAAAACCGCGGTGGACACCACCAAGGTATTCAACATATCCACAAGTTTAGGGAATGGTCGGATGTCCGGAAGGGACATCAAAAGAGGTGGCTCGATCGAAGGAGCAATAAACAGCTGCAACATTTTAGGGTCAGGTGCAATCGCCCTCACAGCGGGAGCTGGAAGCAAGACTGAAATTGATGGAACAGAAGTAGAGGGGAGGAGAGAGGAAGACACAGTAGTTGGCCCCGAAACAGGGGCGGTCGACTCCTCTTGCTTTTTCTACAAAGCGGCCTACTCAACCGCCAGAGCCTTTTGCCAACGCTTGCGCTCACACGCAAGGCGGTTTCTACGACTCTTTGAGCTAGAGGCTAGGAGCTGCGAAGGGATAGAAGGCTCCTGCTCAGCCATAGGGTTGTGCATCACAGTCGTTTCCGACGGAGGGACAGACTCTTCAACGGGAGTAGGAGGAAGAGTTTGAGAGACAACGGGAGAGCCGGCTCTAGTACATCAACGGCAAGCCTCTTCCCATTCACTACTTTAGGAGCAGGAGCAGTGGGAGGCCGCGGAGGCTCACGACATAGAGGATTCCCCGCGGGGACCCTTCCTTCTACCATACAGGGAGGGCCAAGGTCCAGGAGGCACAATAGGAAGGTCTGATACCCTAATCTTAGCTTTGTGCCAAGTAAGCAACATCAGACTTCTCATGTGAGATCCAGGAGCATACATCCAAAACTCTTTTTCAGAAAGAGGAGTGGGAGAGGCACCCCGAGGACGGGCAGACCTCTCCTTTCCCTTTCGAGAAGAGGAGGCAGCTTGCTACTACACTACCAAAAGGGTCAATTTCAGTTGTTCCTTACCTCCAGTCTTATACTTTACATAGTTTCAGTAAAGTAGGTCTGTTCTCAGAGGGAGCGGACCGACCGAGGCGGGCCAAAAATAATCTAATGAGTAGCCCCCACGGGACACCAACGGTTGGTACCCAGTGTCATGCACGATGTGCACAACACCTTCGTGGGAGAATTTCAAACATTTATGAATAACGGAAGCGATTATGTTCATGGAAGCTAGCCAAGGTATGCCTAACTTCACCCTGAACAAATCTGATTCCCGAATAACATCAAAAGTTGTATTCACAGTCCTAGGTCGACTAGGACGGAAAGAGTTATTGAGCCATACAGCTTGAGAGAGAGGCCATCGTGCATATAGATAGTAGACTTTGTTTCTTCGTACTCCTTCTGCAATGAATTTAGCCATAATGTCTCCTTTGTGATGACGTTCACTCAGCTCGCAGGGTCAACTAAGACCCCTATCATAATGTTCCAATTGAGACGAGCGAGAATGTAGAGGGGAGAGGGCTTGTTATTCATGGGCATATCCTGCGAGGTGAATGTCACGTCAAGAGAGCCAATCACAGGCTACATAGAGGGGATAGGCAGATGCAGGAAAGAGGCCATCACACACACTAAACGACATTCTCACAAAGCCCCCCAAAGGTTCACAATCGGACAATGACCCAGCTAAGGCTTTGTTCTGCAATGCTTACGAAACCTTCCAACTACGCCTACTAGGGGTTGCAGGTTGAGTTGTAAGGCGAAACGCCCCACAACACTCACACCAACAACCCTCCTAGAACACGAGAAAAGGACCCTTCAGCACTACAAAATGGAACCAAAATGGTTCATATTAGGTTCACCAAAAAAGTAAAGGGGACCAACCACGTCAAGGCTCCAGGTCACGAAGAGTCGATAGCAGAGGGCTGCCCTAACTTACCTCACTCTAAAAGGTGTTTTCAGGTGAGGATCAAGAATGAAGAGCACTATGTAGCACTTATGTCACTCTACAAACCCGAAATTCAGGTTGGGGCTAGGTGAGCTGGTTTTTGGAGTCAATACTGGACCTCAGAGGAAGACAGTGCGGTTCTGGGACAACAACGCGGCACGCTAGCGTCTCCCTGGCACGCTGGCGTCCGTATGGCTAGAAAACGTAAGATGCAACAAAAATAGCAGAAAACCGACTAAACAGCCTAGTTAAATGATCTTAATGAAAAAGACAGAATTATGAAATACAAGAAGCAAATATAGAAATGATAAAGTAAATAAATGAACAGAAGGGTGATGAAAACTAACTCACTTAAACACCAGTTCACTAGCTAACTCCACGTGCACATTCACCTACACAAAAGCAAGAAGGGGAAAATGGTAGGGGCTGTATAGGGGGCCTGCCTCAATCAGACCCCTGTTTTGGTGTTTTCCACCTCCACGGATAGCTAGAAAGGCAACGGAGTAGAATATGCGATAAAGAAAGTATAAATGAAAGAACTAAACACTACAAAAGACAATATGCTATTCTATCAAACCACTAGGAAAGAGAGTGAGATGTTACCAACTCCACCCAAAGGCTCAATGGCCAATGAAGGGAGAATGCAAGGTATTGACTTGGCAAAGTCACCACAGCCGCAACGGTGATGAAGGGAGGTCTCGAAAGACTCCAAGCCCACATAACTTCTGAAGTAGCACCACATGTGCAAAGGTGGAGTGAATGAAGTAGCAATTTGCTCCATTGGTCACAATGGAGTGCTAGAATCTTGAAGTGAATGAGAATGTGCTTGAGAAGCTGAATAAATTGCTAAGAGGATGGAATGAATGAAAGGAGAATGTTTTTGAAGGTGGGATGTGAAGACTCTGTCGTTTTTGGGTCGGCTGGTCAACAGGATGTTACAATTCATCGCAATGAGGAGTGTGACGCCTCTGCAAACTTCAGACGTAGGAATCTGTCAGGGAAGGCAGTGCGTCGCGCAGACGTCCGCACGCTGCACTTGTGTCCCCGGCAAATATTCTCCCACCAACACACAGAACAAATGCCAAGTGGATGGAAGGTAGGTGGATAATGTGGAATTTCACCTTCGGATTTGATTTTCTTAGGTGAGGGTATGTGAAAGGGGAATTTGGTTAAGGGGTGTAAATTTGCTCCTATACACTCGGAAAAATAGGAGAAAAAAGAGTTGTGAGGAAAATCAAGAGAGCATTGTAGGGCAACCAGCAAGAGGTAGAAGACAAATCCATCATCAGATTGCATTCGGAAAGCTTCATACCAACAAGGAGGAGCATTGAGAGCTCTTTACCAACGATTGGAAGGAGTTTGCATTTCATTTCAAGCGTAATCTAGAAGGTAAGCTTGATTTTTGAACGTTTTTTTACACGTCTCTTATTTCTTTCTTCTTTTTTTTCTATTTTGTTTAAGTGAAACAAAGAGCAAGTTACAAACCCTAGGTGTGTTTAACTTTTTTGTTGAACAAACCCTAGGCATTCTTGTAAAAGAAATAGTTTTATAGTTGTTTATAGTTGCAAACCCTAGGTATTTTAGTTTAATTATAAAGTATAAACTTTGAATGTTCATTTTTTCTGATTTATGTGTTATTGTAGGCTGCAGCATTGTTTAATATTTATATCTATAAATTTTCTCAATCACATTAACATTGTCTCAAAATAGAAAGGACCTTTGTTAGAAGTATTATGCTCTAAATTGCCAATACTTAGTGAATTTGGATCCATAGTTAGTAATGGCCAAACAAAACTTGTCCCAACAACAATAGGGAAATGGGAAAAGTTAATAGGCAATAATCGATGGGCTACACAGGAGGCTGTCATATTGTCAGTTGATTACCTATGCCCTCCCCCATGCACTTTTGAACTGGCAAGGGGAAATCTAAAAGAGCTTACATTGCTTCTTACCATTAAACTTAACGCAAAAAATATTCCACATCTTAAACCACCAAATGGTCATGTGCCCGAATTTCCTTCGTAATTGGGCAAGAGGACCATCCTCCGTGTTAGTGTTGTGTACCTTTGGGATATATTTTTCTCCTTAATATATTCTTGTATCGGGCAGGTCAGCCTTATTTTTTATAAAGAAAATTTATATGTTCTAGGTCGGCCCTAGGAAGAAGGGCGCCTAGCCTTGTATTTAAAGAGGATGAAGTCCTCTCTCTTTGGCACTAATTCATTCAATTCAAGTTCGCATCATCTAAGCAGCAATTCGCATCTTCTCAGGCAATTCGATATCTTTAGCAGCAGATTCATTTCAAGAAGAAGTGTTATCGTTCATCTTAAGGAGAAGTGTTATATCTCATTGTATGACACTCGGCCATGCTTAGGGCCTGATTTTGTATGTAGAATTTCTGCACTTATTCATCTGATATATAAGAGATCATCTTTTGCTGGGTTTTTCTCCCTCAAGTAGGAGGGTTTTCCCAGGGTAACTTGTTGTGTTCATGGTCTTATGTGTTGTATTTCTGCTTACTTACATTTATGATCGTAAAACTAACATGGTATCAAAGCCAGGTTTAGGGAAGATCAAATCAGATTTGATTAAGCATTCTGGAAGGAGGAATTCACTGTTGGTCATCTAACATTATCAAAATTTAATGGTCCTAAGACCAAATTTTGATAGAGTGGTGAGACTCGATATTTGCACGGGAGAGAATCATCAGAGAAGTCAGACAATAGAAGACAAACGAAGGTCTAAATAATAAATTGTCGGCGCACCATAATTGGAATCATGACATATACAGTCACGGAATTCGCAATTATAAGAATAGTTGGAGACCTGTGAAGAAACGAGCATGAGTGGTGCAAAGAAGTGCAATGTAGGGGTTGCAGAATTCATGCCGGCAAAGTTGCAAGCAACCATTCAAAATCAGCCTGTTGTTGTAGGTAACCATGTGTTTCTATGGTTGCAGATTTATCCAAAGGTTTGGTTACCAAACGCAGAGTTATTGGCACCATTTTTTGTCTGCTTCCATTGCAAGAGTTGTCCTGATGAAAACACAAACGAAATTCCATCGCAATATATCATGTAAGTTCGCGCTGGCTTTGAGAAATTGTGAAACTGTGGATTCTTCTATGGGTAAGCACGGACAGCAAAAGCGAGGGATGTGCATAGAGGCAAGCGCGTCATTTGTTGTTGGCGTGAGGGTGGTTGCTGCTATTTGGTGGACTGACAGCCTAGACGCTATTCCAGTGTCGTGTTACTTTCTCCAGCGTCAAACAATATTCTAGGCTGCTTTTGGATTTAATTCGCACATTAAATGGTCTATCGGCTAAATTTTTTTAGACGGAGGGTCAAGGAATTTACCTTATTATGACTTTACAAGCAGTTTTCCTAACAGGGAAGGAATTCCGATCAAGGAAAAACATAGTTACCCATTTGGTTGCGTCTTGTTATGTGGGAGAGGACTAAGTAAATTTGTTTGAAGAGGCTAAGAAAGGAAGAAAAGAAAAAAAAGAAATAGAATGAACAGAGATAGAGGCAGAGTTGGTGACAAAAGTATAATATACCTGTTGGCAAGGTATGTAGTCTCTGACTATTGTCACAAGGAAAGGAAGCCCCCGGTCATAGCAGGCTTAATTGCAACAACGCATTGATTTATTTCAGGGCTGGTGTCTTGAATAATTTGCTTCCTTCTCTCTACAAAGCCTCTCTCAATCCCCATTTGGTTATCGAGCCTATAAAGCGTGGAGAATTGGCATACCAAGAGACTGCAAGACAAGCGCTTGACTGCATCTGTAGAATTGACCAACATAAAGAGATAAGTATTTTATGTTTGTACCTTGAATAATGATCATGAATTTTATGAAGTTAATAGTGAATCATGTATGCTTCTAGCATTGGTCTGTATATTTTTTTCTTCAGGGTAGTTTGATTCTATGAACTATTATTAATCTCTCTAAGATGCTTCCAAGACGGATCGAGGAGCAAAGGATGATGAGAGATTGCATAAGGAATTCAAGGGAGGAAGAGTTTGATGCATCCTATGAGGAAGTCATGTCGGCTGAAGAAATGAACAAACATGGAGACATAGCTTGCTGCCTTGGGACTGAGTTGGTAGCGCATAACTCTCATGATTCTTCACTAGAGACATCTCTCAAGGGAACAAGGTTGGGTCAGCCTTGGATGGAGAGTTTGCATCAACAAAGAAGATTGAAAAAGATGAAGACACTAAACAACAAATAACCTCTACAGATTGTCATTGCGATCAGCTACTTCGAAGAGGAGGAAATGACATTCAAAGGGAGTTAAATTCCAAGAATTCAAGACACAAGTTGAGAGCATGTCCGGGAAAAGGATTAAGGCTCTAAGATCAGTCAATGGAGGGGAGTTCACTTCCAGAGGATTTCTTTGCAATCTCTGAGGCAAGGATCAAGAGGGAGTTTTGTGACTCATTGAGAAGAAGTGAAGGTGTTAGTTAAGTGGGTTGCAGTGTTCTAAGGATAGGTGCTAAACTCCTTAGCACACCTCTTCAGCTGCAGTGAACAGAATTGCACAAGACAGTCAATCTAGATTTGACATTGGTAGCTCTACCAACCTATTCAGAATAGGGTGATTTGGGATGAGGTCAAGAAGGACAATCCTAAACTCTCGCAAGTCAGTAGTGCCGAAAGTGTGCATTGGAAACCGTTCCTCTAAGCCAAGCATTGTAAGCAATCTTGGACGAGGAGGTCAGGAGGTTGATGCAAGTACTTGGAGCTTCAGAGGGAGTCACATCATCATGAAGATTTGTTGTAATGTATATTTCTCTGAGACGGAGAAATATGAGGTGAAAGCCCTTGTAGTGTATATTTCTCTGAGACAGAGAAATATGAGGTGCAAGCCCTTGTTCATCTCTAAGACTGAGATGAGACGTCATGTTGAGAGACTCCATGACGACATCACGTTGAGAAACTCCATGATGAACCCTTGTACATCTCTGAGACTGAGATGTGTTTCTTTCCACACATGGGAGTAGCCATTGTGGACGTCATGTTGAGAGACTCCATGACGACATCACGTTGAAAGACTTCGTGATGAACCCTTGTACATCTCTGAGACTGAGATGTGTTTCTTTCCACAAATGGGAGTAGCCATTGTGGACGTCATATTGAGAGACTCCGTGATGAACCCTTGTACATCTCTAAGACTGAGTTGTGTTTCTTTCCACACATGGGAGTACCCATTGTGGACGTCATGTTGACAGACTCCATGACGACATCACGTCGAGAGACTCTGTGATGAACCTTTGTACATCTCTGAGACTGAGATGTGTTTTCCACAAATGGGTGTAGCCATTGTGGACATCATGTTGAGAGACTCTAGATGAACTCTTATACATCTCTGAGACTGAGATGTGGTTTTCCGCAAATGGATGTAGCCATTGTGAGCGTCATGTTGAGAGACTCCATGACGAGGATATTTGAAAAATACCTCCCTAGCTAAGAGGGAGTGTTAGTGTTGTGTAGCTTCGGGAGAGATTTTTCTCCTTAATATATTCTTGTACAAGGCAGGTCGGCCTTATTTTTTATAAAGAAAATTTATATGTTCTAGGTCGGCCCTAGGAAGAAGGGCGTCTAGCCTTGTATTTAAAGAGGATGAAATCCTCTCTCTTTGGCACTAATTCATTCAATTCAAGTTCACATCATCTAAGCAGCAGTTTGCATCTTCTCAGGCAGTTCGGTTTCTTCAGCAGCAGATTCATTTCAAGAAGTGTTATTGTTCATCTTAAGGAGAAGTGTTATATCTCATTGTATGAGACTCGGCCATACTTAGGGCCTAATTTTGTATGTAGAATTTCTGCACTTATTCATCTGATATATAAGAGATCATCTTTTGTTGGGTTTTTCTCCCTCAAGTAGGAGGGTTTTCCCAGGGTAACTTCTTCTGTTCATGGTCTTATGTGTTGTATTTCTGCTTATTTACTTTTTTTATCCTAAAACTAACACTTCTAAGTTGGATTCAACATTTACTACACACAACTAGTAGGTCTCTTCCTACATAATTCAAGACAAGTATCATGGAAACAAAAAGGTTGAAAAACTCTAGAGGATATAAATCTCCCAACATGAGTTTCTTGTTAGATTATGAGTGGTCATGGGCCGGTCTGTAGTCAACTAATCTTTCTTTCATCGGTTCTTCACCCTATGGGAGATCTAAGGCTATGTTCAAACTTTAAGGTTGCCTGTCAATACATAGGGGTGGTTGTGAAGTTCGGAGAGGGGTGAGAAGTAGTTGCAAAGCTGAAGAGCACAAAGATATACTGAGAGGGGAGGGTCGGGGAGGCGGAGGGAAGGAGGCAGGGGGGGTGAATCAGTATATCTATAAACTTTTACCCTTTACAACCTTTATCAACTTCAAATTCAAACACAAATATTCAATGCAAGAATATCTCAATATGAACAAGTTGACACCAAGATTTTACGTGGAAACCCTTTCGGGATAAAACCACGATACAAATAATGTACTTTATGAATTATATAAACTATTACAAAGAATGTAGGCACCAACCTACTTAAATCACCAGATATGTAAGTATAGTAGGCACCAACCTACAAAGAGCACCAACCCTTAATCCTGATTTAGCAGGCACCAACCCACAAGGAGCATCAACCCCTAATGCTGATTTAGTAGGCACCAACCTACAAGGAGCACCAACCCCTAATGTTCGTAGGCACCAACCTACTAGAAGCTCCAACTCCCACTCGCCAAGCACCAACTTGGCAAAAATAATAACTTGAATGAATTGTGTTCCACCTTCAATGTTGCTTCTTCAACGGATGATGGACAATTCTGCTCAAATACTCTTCCACTTGTTTTAACTTCCTTTAATGACCTCCAAATATCTTTCTATATCTTCTTGTTCAATTCTTCATGAAATGCTGCTCAATATATAGTCTGTCTTCTAGTCTTACTTCACACATCTGAAATATATCTTCTCTTTGCCTTTGCACGAACTCTTCACAGAATTGAAACAAGTTCTTCTTTCAAATCTGTCTTCTCAAATCATACTTCAGATAATGATCATTTTATACAATTCTGATTCAGATTATTTCCTCTTTCTATCACAAGTAATGTTCAATAAACTCCTTAACACCCAGCACTTAGCTGTCTTTGAAGATATATCTTTAATCCATACAACAACACTGAAAATATTCGATCTTTATCAAACATGATATTTGATAAATTCCATTATCCAACACTGAAAAAATCTTTAATCTTTTCCCGTGTGGATACTGTACTTTTAGATGATATACATTCTTTTTACTCTCAGCACTTGTGTTTTTATGATGTTGCAGTTATTTCACACATACCGCACTCTAGATAGTTTTCATTTCTTTTCACTCTTTCCTCTTACCAACTCCTACTCCCTTTTATATTTCTTCTTCACCCTATTTGAAAGGTGATGATTCTTTGATGGACTTGTCTTTTGAGAAACAACTATTAAAATATTGTATCTTTAATCTTTAACTTTAATTCTGACTTAGTTATTTAATACTTCCCTTTAACCAACTGTGATGACAAACTTTATCGTCAACACCTTTAGATAATACACCGCTCAGGATTCCCATAATCAAATAAATGTGATGTCGATGAGGTAGCAATCCTAAACAGAGAACCCGATGATCTGTATAAATACCCGTATCATGTGGCAGCTGGTATATCTTCATTCATCGTTTGTTTGCCTTTGATGTTTCGGCACCAGTCATGGAATATCCAATTTAAGACATGATTTTCACCACAACACCTAACATCAAATACCCGATAATCTCCAATATGCGTGATTATTTATCGATGCTTCCTCTTCTGTTTTAATCTCTGACAATGCTTATATGTTTGGCGCTGTAGATTATTTATTATGCTCATTGTTTCTCAATTTCCTTTAATGCACAATAGATAATAACACTCGGAGTAATTTTATGCAACGATTTGAAACAGGTGACGGCCAAGTAACGCATGATTTCCTAAATCGTTCTCCTTCAATCTTCGATTATTATGCAAATGTTGAACTCCTCAACATTTGTGTCTGACAGTGAAAATGGCCCGATAAACGATTTTAGCAGATGCTTTGACTAATAAGTCCTGGCCTGCTCCATGTAATCCCCAATTAGAGTGTCATTGGCCCATTCAATAAATTGCGATGTTGTTTAAAGAGCTATCACAGCAACTGTGGTGACAAGGCCCAATAACATAATTTGTCATATCCCATAAGAATCACGGTCGCACTAATCTCATCCAAGACTCTTCTACGATAAGTCTGATGGCATCAACCATCAACCAGATGTTATCAATATTTAAACTTTAACATAAACAACAGCTTCTTTATAAATATGTGTCTTTACAAATCATAGACTCTGAGCGTATTCCCTTTCACTAAATAGCATTGTTAAAGTGGCATCTAGGAAGATAAGAAATATCGAACTCTTTAGGAATAGAGTCATTTTGATCATGTTTGTTCTTACTGGAGATACTTAACTGCCCCGCATTTCTCATATTTGCTTTCTTTAGCAATGTCAATCTTAAGGGATGTCACTTTGATTAATATCAATAGTAATTGCTCTTGCAATAGCTCGATAATATCTCCAATGCCCTCTTTACAATAATATAACCACATCTTATACTTTGAAACTTTACAATAATATAAGAATGACTCAATATCCGATATTCATTAAAATAATTGATTATTGATCAGATGCAATTGATCAATAAAGAGCAAGTCAAGCTCTAAAGGATTACATCTTCATTCCTCCACAAATGGATCACTTCATTGAATCTTAGTCTGTGACCTTAAATACAACAATCTTTGTCCATGTACCTTCTTGATATCAATGATGCAAATCTAGCAGCCTCTTATATGCCTTTGACATCAATGACAACATTTCCAACAAAAGCATCTACAAATATCTTAGTTGTTTCCAGTGGAAACCTAATGACAAGGATTCTGTCAAAATCTAGATTCCACGTGGTGGCCATAAAGATGGGGGAGAATGTGGAATCTAGATTTTGACAGAATCCTTGTCATTAGGTTTCCACTAGAAACAGCAAAGATATTTGTAGAGCCTAGTTGTAATGTCCCCTTCCTAAGCAATTCAGGTGATTGAGGGGTTAGCCTATCATTCAGACCCTCGTAGGCTAACAGATGTGTTTAGAGGGTTGTTTTTGGCAGTTATCCTGTGTTTTGGGACATTACTCCATCAGTTGATTCAGGTTTGGGCCTTGGCAGAGACTCACAAAGCAATATTCAGGCACTTACTATTTATAGTAAATCAGGCAGACAGGGGTTACTATTTCTGGCAGGGCACCTGGCTCAGTTGGCAATCTCAGTATCGACCCAGTTTGACAGTTTGTTGAGCAAACGAGGAATAATGGAGCATTTAATAATAATTAAAAGATTATTATTATGACTTTATATTATAAAGTCACTTTAAATTAAATATTAAAGTATTAATTAATGGTGAATTATAAAGTATTTAATACTTTATAAATAAGGAGTAATATTAATGTTAAATAAGTATTTATTACTCATTTATAAAAACGACGCCATTTATTGATAAATTTGCTTAAGTCTCAAAACGGGCGAATTATTATATTATTAAATGCATTTAAGTTGTTTTTTTTAAGGGGGTCGAACTTGTGAGAGAGGTATTTATTTCTCAAAGACAGAATAGAACTCATTATGATATGATCATTCAAATTTTGTCTTTCTCTCTGAGAACATTTGGAGTTTGGAGAAACAAGGGTTTCTGCAACCAGATTGTGGAGAACGTCAACTCTTCATGATCAGACATACTGAGGCTGTGAAATATCAATTGAAGCTTTTCCAACAGAGTGGCTTTATTCAGAAGTCACAACAGAGAATATTTGTAGTATTTCAGTTGGGATTTCAATCAGGAGTTGGATCGATTTTCTTCCAGAAGGGAATTTTTCACAGTGGCTATTCATATTATTCATCTGGCACATTTTTCTAGGTTGTACGGATATTGTACTTGCTAGTTAGAGGCTGTACCACACAGCTGCAAGGTCGTACCTTTCATATCAAGCAAGTCGCCTTGCCTTTTTGCATTTTGTCTTCTCCAATGGTGGCGCATAGATCTCCAGAGGGTTTTGCATCCATCTTTAAGCAGGAGAAGTCTGTATCTGAAACTAGTCGTACCATTTTCTCTCCTTTCAGGCAGCTGCAAATAAGCCAAGTTTTTACTTAAATATTATTTCCTTTTTGTCTGCATGTTATCATTTCAGTATTGTAAGCATTCAGCAAGTCAATAAAATCATTTACCACTGCTCTAGAAGTTGATTTGTTGCAATAGTTGTAATCTTGTACTTTTTATAAATTTTAGAAGCATTTTATCAAAATCGCACCATTCATCTTATTGCAAAAAAATCACCAAAAACAATACAAAACAACAAAACACAAAAAAAAATTTGCATTCGCCATCAGCAGTCGGGGTTGAGAGACACCAGGTCTTTTACACTAGTTATGGCCCTAAAATCTATATGCATTTGAAGATGCTTTGCAACTACTTCACACCCCTCTCTGAACTTGACAACCACCCCTATGTATTGAAGGGAAACCTTGAAGTTTGAACACAACCTTAGATCTCCCATAGGGTGAAGAACTGATGAAAGAAAGATCAGTTGACTACAATCTGGCTTGTGACCACTCATAATCTAACAAGAAACACATGTTGGGAGATTTATATCCTCTCGAGGTTTTCAGCCATTTTGTTTCCATGATACTTGTCTTGAATTATGTAGGAAGATACCTACTAGTTGTGTGTAGTAAATGTTGAATCCAACTTAGAACGAGGATGGCTTCCTCTTTCCCAATTACGAAAAGATATCCGAGCACATGACCATTTGGTGGTTTAAGATGTGGAATATCTTTTGCATTAAGTTCAATGGTAAGAAACAATGTAAGCTCTTTTAGACTTTCCCCCGCCAGCTCAAGAGCACATGGGGGAGGGCTTAGGAAATCAGTTGACAGTATGACAGCCTCCTGCGTAGCTCATTGATTATTACCCATTAACTTTGCTCATTTCCCTATGGCTATTCGGACAAGTTTTGTTTAACCATTACTAACTATGGATCCAGATTCACTAAGCATTGGCAATTTAGAGCATAATACTTCCAACAAGTGTCCTTTCTATTTTGAGACATTGTGAATGTGATAGAGACAATTTATACTTTATAGATATACTAAGTATTGGCAATTTAGAGCTTGACACTTTCACCTTTGTTGAATCAATTTGGAGGATAAGGCTACTCAAAGGACATTGCATCCAAATAAAAATTAATTAAAGGCATAATAGTAGTTTAAAAATTAACTCTTCCATTTTATACTTCCTTTAGCTAAAATTTGTGTTTGTACTTTATACTTATGTGATCGATGTATACTTGTGTATGTGATCAAATTTGTTTCTATTTAATGATGGTATTGTGTCTTTAAGGTCTATTTAATAAAGGACGCATGAAACAAGTTTTAAATCCTTAAAAATCTCTAAATTTCTAGGGTTTTTCATTTTGTCAAGTCTACGCCAAGTCCGAGCCTCGTAACTATGGTTCAAACACTTTTTCCAGACCTTTCCAACCCTCTTTCTTCCCTAAGGAGACACCACAACCTGACCCAGATTCTTCCTTACATTTTGTGGACAGCTTAAGGGAAGGTTATGCAGAATATGACACTGTTCCTAAAGACATTAAGGCGAACTTGTCTTACAACGAGTTCTTGGATCAAAAGAGGAAGAGAAATGGTGCTAGAGTTGATCACAGAGGACCAGCAGTGCAGAGAAACTTACAGCAAACCATTGGCAAGGTAACACTTGCCCACTTTGATGGGAGTGATTAGTGCACAGCAAAGGCTTGGGTATAGAAGCTTGATAACTACTTGGCCCCTAGACCCATGGCGAAGGATGAGGCAATTAAGTTTGTCACTCTACATCTTGACGGGGTAGCACACAAGTGGTGGTACCATGGCCTTGTTACCTTCGGTCGTAGGTCTATCACTTCGTATGATGAGTTTACCACTAAGCTCATCGAGAGCTTTGATAAGGAAGACCCCGAGATGCATTTCAGAGAGCTGGCCTAGCTGAAGCAATATGGCACTATGGAGGCTTACATACCAGAATTTTAGAGCCTCTCAATGATGGTTTCAAGGATTACAGAAAGAA
The DNA here is from genome assembly GCA_007258455.2 of Sequoia sempervirens. Classification (NCBI taxonomy): domain Eukaryota; kingdom Viridiplantae; phylum Streptophyta; class Pinopsida; order Cupressales; family Cupressaceae; genus Sequoia; species Sequoia sempervirens. Next base: position 156,893,335 of record VDFB02270651.1, read on the forward strand.
GATTGGTGGTCTTATTCAGTGAGGGACTTCTGGAGCCACTTAGGGGATGGATTAAGGCTTTTGAACCTCCAACCTTGCAGAAGGCAATGAAGAAATCAGGAAGCATGGAGTGGGCTGTCCCTAAAACAAAATTTCAGTCCAAGCCCTTCATGCACAAAAGCGATAAGAAACCATTCACTAAGGACACCAATCAACAGAAAAAATCAGTCACTAGGATCAATGGAGACACTCTAAATGACCTTAGGAAGAAGGGCCTATGCTTCAAATATAAAGAGCCTTGGTCTAGAGATAATATGTGTACCACAAAAGGAAAAATACATCAGATAGAGTACTATTCTGCAGAGGAAAGTGCATCAAAATATAAAGGGCCTATTCTTCAAATATAAAGAGCCTTGGTCTTCTTTTCGAGAGTTGGATCAAAATTGAACAACAGAGGTGCAAAGAAGGCATCTGTGACCCTCCAGAAATGATGAAGACTTTCTTTCCGTTTCAACTGATAAAAATATTCATATACAGGTACAGAATGTCGGTTTCCCTTTGCAAATAACCCTGGGAATTGCCTCATCATAGCAGCAGCATACACCAAATAAGAATTCATGTAGAACTTCAGAGTGGTTGGCACATTTATCAATTGCTCATGAATTTTATCACTGATTTGGGTTCCCCAATCAATATGAGCTTTGTTTCTCCTGATGATCCAAATGTATTCATACATCCACTCCTGAAAATGAGATGACTCGGGAAATCATTTAACCCTACTCATGAGAGTAATCATATCCCTGACATCCTCTTTGAAGTCACTTCAAGGAAGCCCCTTCGACCATCTTGAGATAGTGGGCCTAGGTGTTTTCAACCATTGGTTGTTAATCAAATTTTTAGCCTTAGTTGGATCTGCATCATAAACCTCTTATGCCTGTTGCATTGAAATCTTTGTGTATTGTTCCATGTGTGGAACTTTCAAAACAATGTCAAAGAATTCAGGGTCTAATCTCATCATCACTTGTCCAGAGGAATCTATTACACTTCTGCTCTCTCGGATGTAGTGGGATTCAACTTGGAGAACGAACTCTGTATTATGAGCAAATGTCGAGAATGTGGACCCCAGATGCAAGTTGCTATGGACAATGGCTCTCAAACTGTCTTCCAAGGGCTTTTGCTCAGTTCTTTTTACAAAGTCTTCAAGGTCCTGATGACCAACTTCGGTGTCCTTGATTTCATCCACCTTTGAGATCACCACTATAAGCGGAAAGACACATTGGTATTTATATTTCATTTTTTCCTCTTTCTTAGAAGACGATGGAGGCTTCTTTGTTGTCATCTAGAAGAACCAAGATCAAAGGATATCACCTTCAGGATCACTTGACGAGATCTGGAGAGAAACTGCAAGGATGGTGAATCAACAAATGTTAGGCGAAACTGCAGCATTGGGAAGCGTGAGGCAAGCAAGCAATGCAAAGCAAGTGGAAACGAGCAATTTGGCATGGAAAACAGAGCGTGGGTGAAGAAACGAGGTTCAGAGCGAAAATGGAGTGATTTCAGGGCATTAATCGAAAAAACTGTCTTTTGTGTACGAGCGTTGAAAATCAACGCTCCTACACATGAGATGTTGATTTACATGTAGGAGCGCTGATTTTCAGCACTCCTACATGTTCGTTGTATGTAATGTGTAAGAAGTGTCAAGGCGCTAAAAATCAACACCTTGACATTTTGGTGATGTTCAAGTTTATGCTCGGGCGCTGATTATCAACACTTGAGCATTTCTCCATCCTTGTGTTGAGTGTACAAGCAGGATATTTCACCGCTTCAACATGTGTTTGCAAAGAATGCTCCATGTAGGAGCGGTGATTTTCACTGCTCCTACATCTGGGAGTTGCCAAAAATCTTTTAAGTGTAAAAGCAAATAATTTCACCACTTCAACATTGAATAGCTTGGCGAATTTGGTGTTTGAGCGATGAAAATCACCACTCGAACAATTTAGTGATGGTCTTTCAAAACACGATGGACCTTTCGTGCTTTTCAACATGCCAGCACTTAGAATTTTTACCGCTTGGTGGGTTATGCAATTCTAGTGAGAAATGTTGGAGAAACAAAAGATAGCGAAGAAGATAGAGGCGACATCAAGAAACTAGGGCATGAAGCAAAAAATGCGTAAAACAAAAATGAAGAACAGGATGCAACCTAAAAAGATGAATGGGGAATAAACAACATGAAAAGATCAAAACCTTACTAACTAAAAACGTATATGGTGACATGGAAAAAGAAATTACAGAGATTTAAAAATTAATGGAAAGAAGAAAAACGACGAGAAGTAAAAGCAACAACATACCTAGTTAAAGATTCGAAACCCTAGCTGAAAGCATGAAAAAATCCTCACAATCGCGAGATGTAGGAGCTTCAAGAGTGATCTGCACAAGGAGAATGAAAGGCGAAAATGAAATGGAGTTAAGATTAACGTAAAATCACTCTTAAGTGATTTAAAAGGTCATTAACACAACTTGGAGTCGCATTAATTGTGGAGGAATTAAAGGCGAGACATATGCACAGGCGCTGAAAATCAGCACTTGTGCAAATTAGAGACTTGGAAAAACATAAAGTGCACAAGCGCTGATTTTCAACGCTTGTGCATTTCAAAAAACTTAAAAACAAAAATGCACAAGGATAAAGTGTAGTAGCGCTGAAAATCAGCGCTCCAACACTTGGAGTGAATTTTACTAAGGCAACATGTAGGAGTGTTGATTTTCAGCGCTCCGACATGTTTGACAATTTTTCTAACTCCCAAAGTTTGAGAGTTCGCGAAGATGCTCGTTTTGAAGCTCTTTTAAAGACAAACGTAGGGAAACACTCAAATGGACTGTTTGAGACCTTGAACCGTGCATCGAGGTGAATTGAAATTTGCCTCGTTTTGCGCACTTCACTATCACAAAACTACAAAACGAACAAGTTTCATAGGGGGGGTTATCCGTGAATCGAGCGCTGCTAGATTCTATGATAACAAAGTTCAGACCAGCAACCTGATTTGGATGAAAAAGAACATGAAGAACCTCATGAAGAGGCTGAAAAAGGAGAGACAAAAGAAGGGAAGCTTTCCAAACTTTATAGTTTCCAGAAGAATGAGTCTTTGCATATTAGAGGAGTACTTAAGGGGCAGCGGATTGTAGCATTGATTGATTCAAGGGCTACACATAATTTTATTGATGAGGGGCTCATAGCACGCAGGGGACTCCAGACACAGGAGGTTGATGGTTTTAGAGTGATGGTTGCAGATGGTTTCATCTTTAATTAGACTAGGATGATTCCACAAATTAGCCTTCAGTTGGGTAATTATGAAGTCAAAGATGACTTTTATGTGGTTAGCATTAGGGACACAGATGCATGATGAGTATTCGGTGGTTACGTTCCTTAGGCGAGATCACTATCAATTTTCAGACCTTGGAGCTAAAGTTTAAATCAAAAGGTAAGAATGTTGTATTGAGAGGGATATCAAATGGAGGGCCTCGTGTTGTTTGCTTCAAGCACACGGAAAGGCTTTTCAGACATGATCAGGAGGAGTGGGCAGCAAAGTGCATAGTTATGCCTACAATTACAAAGGAGGAGAAGCGTTCCTATCACCCGACATACAGGCTTTGCTTTCCAAGCGAAGCAAGATTTTTGGTAGTATACCTCTAGGCAAGCCTCCTGATAGAAGCATAGAGCATATCATTGAGTTATAGGAGGGGACTAAGCCTATTATCACTACACCATACTGTTGCAAGATGGTGTGTCCATTGGTCTTCCTTGCAGCATAGCGCTTGGATTTGTGACATGGTCTAACCGCCTCCTGTGGATCTTAACTGACACTTGTATCGGGCATTGACAGGTCGACCTTTTCGTGCAACGACAAGGCCAACAATTATTATCAGAGCTGGTCACAGGCTCAAACCCCTCGCTTGTGCTGGGGGGGGATTCTTGCAAGATGGTGTGTCCCTTGGTCTTCCTTGCAACACAGCGCTTGGGTTTGTGACATGGTCTAACCACCTCCTGTGGATCTTAACTAACACTTGTATCGGGCATTGACAAGTCGACCTTTTGGTGCAACAGTGTTGGTGTAACAACTAAAACCTCTAGAGTGCAAGTTGGTACGGATAGCTATGCACACTGCTTAATGAGTGCTCTTCAAATTAGGAGGGGAAGCTCCCTCATAGTGTTGAAATGCATGGAAAAGAAAAGTAAACTAAATCCTATCCTTTTGTTCTCAACTGGAAGAGGCATAAGGTTAAGAAAAACCACAAACGTTGCAGCTAAGGATTTTCTAGTTTCATAGATCACTAACTATAACTAAACTAAAGCTTTTAATCTATCCAGTCTCCTCAAGTAAACAGAGCATGAGGAAATGGAGCAGGAATGTATTTACCATAAACTTCAGATACAGATTCACAACATGAAGGCAAGCTGGCACAACTATTTGCTTGGCTGGGAAGAAGTTTATTAGAAACAACAGATATACGATAATAAACCGGGTACAGATTCACAACATGAAGGCAAGGTGGCACAACTATCTGCTTGGCTAAATAGGTTTATTAACACACACATCAAACGATAAGCTTTAAGTATAGATTTGTAACATGAGGGCAAGGTGGCACAACGATTCACTCATCTAAATAGGCTTATTAAGAACAAACAAAGAATAGCCAACTAGGACAACAAATTGCATAGGCGAAACACGCATACAATCTATGATCAAACTAGCCACTATATTTAACTAAGATAAGCATTCACCATCACAATAACATGAAACCCGAGTGGCATAACAATTCATCATCATAGCAAAAACTCGTGAACAAATACAGAATCAGCAATATTACAGGCAAGGTGGGCACAGCATATATTACTCTCTCGTGCAAAAGTTAATTACAAATGAGCAAAAGCTCTTATTTATAGACATCAAAAGGTGTAGGGAACCCTAAAATCACCTTGAGTCAACTACAGTCTTGCAAGTATGCAAAATTTTATTACTAAACCCAAATAAAAGAAACTATACAGTTAACTGGAAAGCTACCATCAGTTAACCGAAACATCTAATCTAAATGGACATGTGCAAGCATGCACGTCCTTATTGAAAGCAAGTTAACAGGAAAACTAACATCAGTTAACGAAAACCCTAAATGAAAACTCCAACTGTACAAAGATGTTTCCAAAATCGACATGCATGAGATGTGGAACAACGAGTTAACTCGGAAAGAAGCGTCGAGTTAACTGCTGTGTCTGATGTCTATCCTGAAAGGTGGGATCTGGAATTCACTGTCCGTGATCTCGAGCAACTAACCCCTCCACGAGGTTAGTGACTGCATCACTGTTTGGAGCACTAATACTTTGTCGTAGCACACTGTGTCTTCGCAACATCTACTCACCACCTATGATTTCGCTCTTAAGCTCTCGTCTACTCTTGATCACCTCATCAAATAACACTGACACGACTGTAAGTTGATCTGAATTACAGCCAACGGAATCCCCATTGAAAATACTATGGATGAGTGTCAGCAACTTTGACTATACCTCAGTAAGCTCGACATACTCACCACCCTCACGCTAATACCGGCATGGAACTTTTGACACGAAGGTTCTCATGTAGCGAAATGCACTAGTCACGTGCTCTCTGCTCTCAGCCAATTCTGAAGTCGGTGTATCCTGTATTTTTGCCTTGAAGATGAACTGTGTCCTCCAAGTAAAAATAGCCTCTTTGTCTTCTTCATCAGTGACTGAGTCGTAAGCCATCCTCAGGTGAGGGATCATAATTTCATCTTTGGGCTTCTCAACCGCTAAGTCTCACTCCTCAACTGATATAGCTCTGCAAGTACAAAACAGCCTAGAGTGATGAACTCCTACCCCCATTCCACCAAGCGCTTCCCGTATAACACCAACTGATTAAGCTAATTCTACTTTGTAGGTGGCTCTATCATTTGTGGGAGCGAAGAGGTGATAGTTTCCGTTCTATGCACAAGGTTAGAGATATACTGATGAAGCTGTTGGATTTCAGCCTTGAGGGCAGCCTTGTCTTTTCCGTTTTTCATCATTTTATCCTTTGCGCTATCCATTGCAACCTGTAGGAGATCAACCTCTATTTCTACCAAGGTTGACTTTGATTACTTCGAAGTCTTGAACTTCTACTTCATTCAGGCTCTTATCCTCTGGAGATGCAGCGGTCTCTATGATTATCTCCTTGTTAGCGTTCCTCTCTACATGAACCTGTTTCTTGATCCTAGTGTCTAGCACATCCTGGTAGACATGATCAAAATCTGAATAATCAAGTACGTAAGATGGTTGCCTCCTCTTTCTACCCAGCTGATTCTCAAGCCAAGACGAGTCCCAACTAATCTCACTGGAAGGGTCTATGCTCGTCATAAGAGGCTCTGATGAGTGTGAATGTGTAGAGGTATCACTACGAGGTGGTGAGTCTAAGTCCAAATCAATATGATCTGGAACTGGAGACTGTTGTGGTATAGGTGAAGGCATGCGAGGCTGAACCTCGGGCTCTGGTGTGCTCCGAACTGTATCCCTGACTGGCTCCACACGCATTTCTGTAACAAGTGCCTTCCCTTTTGAATTGTTAGGCACTTTGTTCTTCTTAGGAGGGTTACTTCTCTTCTTTTGCCTTGGTTTAGACGAGGATGGCAATGAAACATCCACCGATGGTGGCTCTGTTCTTGGCATGATTGCCTTCCTAGTCTTCTTGCTATCAAGGTAGAGTATGTTGTTCTGAATAACTCTACCCGATCTCTCCTCAACAAATGAATACTCTTTGGCAAACTGTAGTGTTCCACCACTCTGCTGATTTGTTTTCATTGAGTTTTGTAGGTCTGAATTTTTCTTTTAGTTTTTATTTTTTCCTTCTTGTTTTGAGTTTGTTTGCCAATAATGCTAAAAAGGTACCAACAAGCATATACATACAATAGGAAACTTCCAATAAACTAAGCTACTAAAATAACCTTGAGTAAATTGCTCAATTTAGCGGCCAAATATGACTTCTTCATTACATAATAAGATACATACAATAGGTAACTTACATCAGATTTAAAGCTAAATATATCTTATACCACACTTTAACTCAGCCATATAACTCTGTGAATAGTAACTTGCTACAGTACCAAACCCCAATGAAGTGCTCACGTCTCTTGGTAGCCAAACTTCTCCCACCCAAATCCCGTATGGGAAGCCTCCTTGGACTAGGGCACCCCTTTTTGGAGAGATGGCAGCCTCTTAAGAGAGGCATTTCTTTCCTTTTTTGCTGATGAAACCCTCAAGAGAGGGACAGCTGGCTATAGCTCCACAAATCAGTCCAAAAATGCTTCAAAATGCAAGCAGCCCTTAGCAAAACAATGTTGAAGACGATGGCTGCCAACCCCACTCAGAAATCAGCTCAAAAACTTTGTCAATCAGCTCTTAAAGTCACCAAATGTGCATTCAAATTCAACCCAGCAACCTTAAGGTGGTATTTCACACCCTCAAGCAACTCAAAATGGAAAACCAAGCCCCCTCCAAGCTTACCCACTACAAGAAATTAGGAAACCCTAGCCTCCCTCTTCCTCCAAAGCCCAAACTCACAAGTCAATGAAGCAAAATGATCAATGCATGAAGAGGGTCAAACTTTTCCTTCTAGTTATATGTTTTTGCATTAAAAAACACTATTCATAAAAGTGAGCACTATTCACTTAAGTTATAACATTTTTCACTTTATGAATAAATAGTAACAGAAAAATATAAAGTGGCCCCTTCATTTTAAAGATACATGGTCCTTAGGCCAAGGAGGGTGAAATAAAAGATGATTATCATAATTTTAATCACAAGCATCATGCCAAATGCCATAATTCACCCTACCACCAAACTCCGGAGAACAACACTGCAATTTGACGACCAAGTGACCGTCCAAGAGACCCTCTATCCAAAAACCATTAGCCTACGAGGGTCGACATGATAGGCTAATCCACTAATTTACAGGTGTCTAATTAGAAGGGGACATCACACAAACCAATCAACAACAAGAAGTGGTTGTGTATCAACCTGTTCTCTAAAAAATTGAGGAAGTACATCCCCATCGTCATCTAACAATCCTCCCACATCTTATGACATGAAGACAGAAATCTATGCGAGAGAGAACCTGCTATAGCTATGTCGGCGCACCTCGAAGTTATCTTTGCAGTTGACCCAATAATCCTCCATTGTAGGCTTGTGGTAAGGCCGACCACCAAGGCGTGTTGAATAATAACCCCAAGGGTCATACGTGCATGCATCAACAAGGTACTTGAGTTTGTATTTCTCCAACTCTTGTCCTGCAGCCTTGGTGTCAACTGTCGTCCAACACCAGTATATTCCCATTTGAAATGGAAAGTTGGCAGCTGGTTTATGCTTGTGGCGTAAACGTAGGTGAAAATCAGACAATTGCCTCAAGAACTCCATGAAAACTGTTCTATCTGAAGGATAGCGAGGTAACATAGCTGGATTTCCTATATATCCATAAACACGGATGTAGGTGTATGTAGGGAACTGAATGAACCAGTCCGCCCAATCAACCATTGTTGCTCTAGCAACCGCTGAGATAAGAACATGCAATTCCCAGTCTAGGTTTCTCACAGTGTACATCAAGAAAGCCTCTTGCACATGCTTGAAATGTCGTTCGGACTTTGTGAACTCAAGCTGATCATAGTATTGGTAAACTTTTTGAACACTGAGAATACCCACTATGTTCAAACCTCTAAACTGACCCTGATAAGCAGTCAAGTATGCGAGATAGGAACACATATGAAACTGGTGGGCAACTAGGAAACCGGTAATTTGTTTGTGTAGGACGTCGCTGATAAGAGAGGCCCAATCATAATGTTCTCGCCTGGAGATGATCTATGCAATGATGTAGTACATCTAGGGCTGGAATTTGTTTGCATCTGCATGAGCGGAAACGTGATTGAGAAGAGTGATCAAAATCGCGTACTCATCCTTGTATTCTCCGCGACCCACATTACTTGGCAATTTGTTTTTCTTTTGTTTCAACCACCTTTCTACCATCTTGTTCTAACGCACGTCCTTATCAGCATTGAATGCTCTTTCACACTGGTCCATGGTGATGACCAAACTGTTCAGATGTTGAGCAATACCAAAACATCTTTCAATGTCCTAGGGCTTGAGACTGCAAATCACTCGTCCATCAACTGACTGGATTTCACAAGTAGTAGAATTGTAATGCCTGACACAAGACATCACGAATTTTATGCAATGGACTGAAATTGGGAGTGAAGCTGCCTCTAGCAACCCGGAATCTCAAATGTTTTGGAGTGTTGCATTGTTTATCTTAATCGGATCCAAGATAGCTTCTGGAAGCACCTTATGCAGATCCGTGTCAACCGTTCCGATGAAGTCATTAGTCAAGACTGATTTATTCTTGAATTCGATCTTTGTGTACTACATTCTTAAAAACTCGCCTGTTGACTATGAACACAACTATACTCTGACAACTTTTTCTGGAAGCTAAAAATAACCTGCTGAAGCTAAAAATAGCCTATCAGAGGGCAATTTTTGCCAAAAAATTTTGAGATATGGGTTTTGTCCAGAAAAAGATTCTAAGACGACCCAGAACGTCAAAATTGCAAAAATTTGACTTCTACACTACCATGCAAAGAAATTTCAGTTGAGAAAATCAGAGCTTCGAGAATCAATGCTCTGGAGTAAATTTTCCTAAAAAATTCTAACACATGGGTTTTGTAGAGCAAGCTATGCTGAACCAACCCAGATGATTTGTTTTGTCAAAAGTCACCAAATTCCCGAATATGCGAAAGAAATTTAAGACGAGAAACAGAAGAATTTAAGACAGAAGATAGAAGTTTTTAATGCTCTGCTTCCGCTAAAATCGCCACCTTGTCTTGAAGTTTGTTGATGAATCTGGACTTGTACATTATGGCGCCACTGCAAGAATAGAACCCTGATTTAAAAAGAAGTGTTCTAATTGGACCCCCTTTAGTTCAACTACCATTGACTCGGAATCCCGAAAAATAAATAATATTAAAATATTCAGTTCACCCTTACATGCAAATTTGCAATTTAACATCAAAAACAGCGCCAATATTAGAATATTGAAGAAAATCGCCCATTAATGCTTGCATGCAAAAAAAATGAAATTTAATATTATTTTAATAAGCTAACTAAAATCTTTGCATCCGGGTGCACTCAGAAAAATTCACTGATTCTAAAAAGTCCAAATTTGACTCTCTAGGAGTCCCTTAGCAACAGTTATGAGATTTTTCGCTAACTTCCTATTTTATAGCTCACTGAAAAAAGTTAGATTGCCTTTGTTGAGCTCTGATTTCTGAATGCCTGATTAATATTGTAACTAAGCTGAAATATCCCTCGTGAAGCCTGCAAAACCAAGATGAAATGTCTGTTGGGAGCAGTGTGACTACTAAAAACCATGTTTGGTACCTCAAAAAATCAATCGCCCTTGATTAAATTGGTGCAAAGTCTTCAGACTTGGTCATTTCTCCATTTTGCCATCTAGTGCTTCGAATTGCCACTGTAGGTGAACGATGGCTCCCGTCAACTGGATGATAGGTCCATCACGTAGCTAGAAGAATTCTGCAACCAACGACTATATGCAAGGCATCTTAAAGCTGAGTTAAGGACCCCAAAAGCAAGGGCGCCCCTAGCCTGCAATAGCACAATTACCATTTTAATAAAAGTGTAACTTTCATCTAAACACCATACTTTGACCCCTAACACTGGGAGCTGGAGTGCTCTGAATCGTGCACCGTCAATCTCTTTGTGTGGCTAAAAGCATTGGTAAGAGATGTTCTTGGAGGCGACGAAGCGAGAAAACTGCTTCTAAGACCTCAAAAAGAAGGGCACCTTTTTCAAGGGAGTATGTAATTTCCATACTTAGCCATTTTTTTGGTTATCTGCTTCTCTAGCAATCTCCACTGACCCTTCATGTATGGGTGTTTGACAACTCCCGAGGGCTGACGGCTGGATTCATTGGATAGCTAGGAGGATTCCACACAAGTCTCGTGAAGACAATAGCTACTAAAAACCTCATCTAGCAAGCCTGAAGGCTAGGCGCCCCTGGCCTATAGAGGTACAGGTTGACATTTTCATGTTTGTCCACCCTCTATTTTACGTGCTCACTGGAACCACTGTCACAGTCACTCAACATATCTGATGATCTCGCGAACCAATGCAACGTGGAGCTGGGCTAAATCAGAAAAGATTCCCCGAAAACGGAAACTGCAAATTCATTCATCTGAGGGGTCTAATTCAAGGGCACCCCAGAGCTACAGGGGCACAAAAACTGCAAACTTGATAGTCCTCGTGATGTGTAACCTCTCTGTACCTTCCGCTTCAACCTTCGATAGCCAGAGTTATGCAACTCAGATGATCTCGCTCAATAGCTTGCCGAAAAGCTAACTGAATTCCGAAGAGATTGAATGTATCTGCAACCAAAAAGTATTGAATCTAAACCTTCAAAATGAAGGGCGCCCCTGAGCTACAGGGTCGCAGATTTTCTTTTTGCCAGATATTCTCATCTATTTTCATGCTCTGGGTACACCATTCTGACTACTGGATTGACCTTATAGGGATATTCCTCTGTCGTCAAGTATCTCTTCAGTATCTTTCATCATAGAATGTTCTACTTTGAGTTTTAGGCTTAGATTTCGACACCTAGTACTGGCCAACTACCATTAAAACGATCTCAAAGATCCTAACTTTTCTCTCAAAAAAAGTGAAAACTACCCACCAGCCTTAAATTGACTTTTAAATGAAACTAACTTCACCACTATGATCGTGATGTGAAATAAGCCAATCAAAATTAATTTCAGCCAATTCTGACAAGTTTCAATTTTTAGGGTTTCACGACGTGAAACAAGGGTGCAGAAACCCTAATTTTCAATTTTTTTCAAATTTCACCAATATCTTACCGACACCAAACTGACTCAAATTACATGCTTGATTTGCCCAAAAACTGTGTTTTGACATCATTTTAACAAGGCTTAGACTCTTTTAAACAAAATGCCTTAATGAAGCAAAAATTTAGTTTGGGTACAACAAACGACAAGGTCAACACATACAAGCACCCTAAGAGACACAAGAACGAGATAGAGAAGGCAATCAAGGAGCTTCTGGACAAGAGGCATATTAGGTTGATTAAGAGTCCATTTGCTTCTATAGTGGTGCTAGTGAAGAACAAGGATGGGACTATGCGCGTGTGCATAGATTACAAGGCACTTAATAAGAAGACTGTCAAAAAAATGTACCCCATCCCACGAATTGATGAGCTACATGGAGCAGTCTATTATCCAAAATAGACTTGAGGTCTGGTTATCATCAAATCAGAGTTAGAGAGGAGGGCATTTGTTTGGTCTGAAACAGGGCAGCAATCCTTTAATAGATTCAAACAATTGATGAGTTTGTGCCCAGTTTTAGCCGCTCCAGACTTCTCCAAGCCTTTTGAGTTTGAGTGCGATGCCTCAGGTGAAGGCATGGGAGTTGTCCTCATGCAAGATAAACATCCAATAGCCTTTGAGAGCAGGAAGTTGAGAGGAGGTGAGAGAGCCTACTCTATTTATGACAAGGAGATGTTGGCGATCATGCATGCTCTTGCCAAGTTCAGGCAATTGTTGGGGGTAGATTTGTAGTGAAAACTGATCATAACAACCTTTAGTACTTCCTTAATCAGAGGGATCTTAATGAGAGGTAGCAAAAATGGGTGAGTAAACTTCAAGGATATGACTTTGACATTGAATATGTCAAAGGAAAGAAGAATGTACTGGTTGATGCCTTGTCCAAAGGCCACATTTGAGTTCCATTTCAGTCATATCAACAGATTGGAAGGATAAAATAGAGGTTGATTATGCCAAGAATGCTCTTGCCAACAACATTCTTGATGGGTCATTACAGGATGATAAGTACCAGGTAAGGGATGGTCTTATTTATTACAAAGAATATAGTTAGCTCCTGAATCTAAGGTGAAAGTGCACATATTCAAAGCTTTTCATGACACTCCTATGGCTGGTCATCCTCGATATTATAAGACATATAGGCAAATCCATGAGAGATTCTCGTGGAAGGGAATGAAGGATGACGTTCTTAAGTATGTATGTGAGTGCCAAGTATGCCAACAAAACAAAAATGAGCATACTTATCCTGCTGGTTAATTGCAGCCCCTTCCCATTCCTACTAAAAAATGGGAAAGTATATTAATGGACTTCATCACAAGGCTACCTAAGGTGGAGGGAAAGGACAGTATTTATGTGGTGGTGGACAGATTGGCTAAATTTGCTCACTTTTTTGCCATATCCGCAAGGTTTACAGCAGTACAAGTGGAAAATTTATTCTTCACGGAGGTGTTTAGGCTTTATGGAACACTTGAGACAATCATCAATGACAAGGACAGCAAGTTCATGAGCTTGTTTTGGCAGGAATGATTCAGATTATGTGGTACAGAGCTGACCCCTAGCACTAGTTACCACCCTCAAACTAATGGGAAAACTGAAGTGGTGAACAAATGGGTGGAAGGTTACCTGCGCAACTATGTTTTTGGGCAGCAGAAGGCGTGGGTTAAGTGTTACACTTAGGAGAGTATTGCTACAACTCTACCTTTTATATGTCTATTTCGATGTCTCCATTCATAGCATTATATGGCTACAAAACTCCCAGTTTTGTTGATTTACATTTTGGAGATTGCAGGGTGCCCAGAGCCAGAGATCTTCTTTAGGAGATTCAGGACATCATGAGGTCTCTAAGAGAGAACATATAGCATGCTCAGAATCAGCAAAAGTTGTATGCTAATCAGCACCGCATTGAGCAAGTTTTTGAGGCTAGGGACATGGTATACTTGAGGTTGTAGCCCTACATGCAATCCACTCTCAAGAAGAGTGGGTTAGAAAAGCTTAAGCCTCGTTTTTTTGGTCCCTTCAGAGTCACCAAGAGGATTGGAGAGGTGGCTTATGAGTTGGAGCTACCCGAGAGTGGCAAGGTTCATAGCGTCCTCCATGTTTCTCGCCTGAAGAAGGCACTTGATCAAAATGTGATTCCCTCTATAGAGTTGCCTCCTCCAGACGAGGAAGGCAAATTGATTTTGATTCCAAAGGCTATATTGCAAGTCAGAGAGTGTACACTACGGAGGAGGGTGATTAAGGAGTATCTGGTTAAGTGGAAGAATTTGCCAATGGAGGATGCTACTTGGGAGAGTGAGCAGATATTACAGCATCATGAGTTGCAGTTGCTTGAGGGCAAGCAATCTCGGGGAGCGAGGACAGTAATGTCCCCTTCTCGCTCTTGAGCAGTGGGTTTGTCCATTAGCCTATTCCAGAGTTCCCGTAGGCTAGTTAGAGTTGATTAGGGGACTCAGTGGCCAGCATTGGGCTCAATGTTGGTTTTCGGTAGGAATTTCTATTTATAGCAGAGTCCAATTTACAATGCTTACCATTCATAGTAAGCCACAGGGCATCTCGGGATCTTCAGTTCTGTACCAATTGGTGTTTCGTGAGTACTTACTATTTTTCTTAGTTGCTATATATAGTAAGTCTATTTCAGAAAATTGGTCTCAGGCCCATATTGTTTCAGCAATGTTATTCCTAAGGTGGTGTTGATGAGACTAAGGTTGGATTATTTAATATTTGTTTTTAATCAGTCACTTAAGTTGTTTTTATAAAATAACTTCATAACTTAAGTGAGGGGGTACGTGGTCATCGTAAAAGCACCTTGAAGCCTAATGTTATAACTTACCATTGTTTTAGAAGGCAAAAAATCGAAATAGTTTCCTTATGAGAAATTGGATGCCCAAGGGAGGTATAAGGTGTTAAAAATTAATAAAATTTAGAAAAGGGACATAAGGGGACGTTGGAAACTGGAGGGAAAAGGATTCAAACCTAAAGTTGCCCTAATTTCCCTCTCACCTTTTATAAAGTTGTTTTTTGGCTCTCATTTGCTCATCTTCTATTTGGCAACTTAACAGAATGTTGTTGGAATGACTCCAGAGTATTCGAGTTGCGTGTTGAGGACGAAAACCCTCACTGTATTTAGCTGGTTTCGGTGGTGAGAGATCCACCCTAGCCGGATTCGAGTGGTTCCATCCAAGGATCACACAGTACTTAAACAAAGTTCTTATTTTATGAGATTCGGGTGATAAAAGATAAAGATTTTTGTGGTATTTTCATTTGGGTTTGTTGATGCGAGCTTGGTTTGGAGGTTGGTTCTTTTTGGTGGTGTTTGCTAGGTGTTTTAGTGTGATTTATGAGGTCCGATATGCTATATCAGAGGTTCTGGAAACTCTGATTATTACAGTGGCTGAAGGACATATCTATTTGTAGCTTCAACGATGATTGGCACATCATTCTGGGCAATAGTGTGTTGGATTCCTCTCTCTAGGGCGCCATCTTTCAAGCCATCATACGAGGTATTTGGTGAGGTTCTGATTTTTAGAACCAAATCGCCCTCTATAGGGGCCGTACCATTTTGGGCATTCAAGAATGGCGTTTGTTGTTGTATAAACCTCATAATCAGTCTACTTCCAGTGTTGGTGTTGTTGTTTGAAGGCGTTGGAAACCAGGGACTTTGGTGTGAATACCTTGGTGGAGTTTGAGGAGCTCTTATATATTCTTTGCTGCTGTTATAAGCAGTGAACCCCGGGGACGCGTCCCCCCCCCTAAGCCCTAGCGTTTCCGGAACGGGCATGTCCTGGAGACGTGGGGATGGCGTTCCCATGTCTCTGACGGTGCCACCGTTTTTTTGCCTCGCCGCCGAAGACGCGGAAACTTCCTGGCATCTCCGAGACACTAAGGGAGATGCCTAGGCATCTCCCGCGGCGGCCACTAAAAAGAGTCCGTTTAAAAAAAATTTAAGACATTTTTCTATTATTTTATTGGTTCTATTCGAACCCTAAGGGCATGTGGGGCTTATCTACAGTCTTGCATGCCTTCAAAAGGCCCTCCAATCTTCATTTTTATTCACATTTGCATTTCTCCTTGTTTGCTACAGCAAGAAGAAGAAGAGTGAAGGTTGAGGAAAGACTGACTCGAGGAGTGAAAGGAGTGATTGCAAGTGAAAGAGGAGTGTCAAGGAGCAAGAAGAAAAAGAGGAGGAAGATTCTTCACCTTGTTGAAGAGATTTTTCAAGCAAAAGGTAGGGTTTTTAACCATAGTTGTCGGGAGACGCAGGGTACGAGTACTGGTACGGGGACGGGGACGCCAATAAAATTAGGGTACGTGAGTTAAATGAATAAGGAGACGGCTATTTTATATGTAAATGATTCACCGGAAATTTTGGGTACGGGGACTGGTACGTTGTCTATGTTCCCAAAATGGAGTTTCCCGGCAACTATGTTTTTAACTGATTTTTATTTTTTTTTCTGATTTTCAATGTTTTTTCATTTCTTCTTGTTTCATTTTCTAATTTTTTCTTATTTCATTTCTTGTTGTTCTATTTTCTAAATTAATTTAGATATTGTTTTGCAAATTAAAATTTGTTAAAAAACTTAAAATATAGAGTTTTATTATTTTAATTTTAAAGTAGGGCATAGGCTGAAACTATGTGTTTATTGAATTTTTTTTTCATTTTGTGAAATGCAATGTCAAAATGAGCTCCCACAGTCATGAAATGAGTGAGGATGAGATGGAAAATCATTCTCATAGTGCAAGCCAATCAGAATATGAACTTGAGCATGAGGATGAGCCCAATGAGGGGGGTGAGCATGGGTCAAATCCGGAAGGGCAAACTAGTTCCATAGCTAGTGCACCATTTGCTACTCAGCTTTTGGCAAAGTGGGCTAGGGATACTTATGATCCCAAATCTCCTCTCAAATAGTTTGCAACAAGAATAACAGCCCCAACAACATCAGGTGGTGGTACAAGGAAATGGAAATGCAACATTTGTGGTGATGATTGGTTTGGGAGCATCACCAGAGTTAATGCACACTTCCTCTTTTGGCCAGGAAAAGGTGTGGGAGCATGTGATTTTTTGAAGGACCCTAAAAATCTGAAATTTAGAATTGAGTTCAACAAGCTTTCGGGTGTTCCAGATGACGTGGGAATTCCAATGCCTACTACTTTGTCTGGTAGGCAACATATTCAGACTATTCAGCAAATGCAGAGGCAGCCACATATTTCTACTCCTACATTGCATCAGAGAGCAAGAACATTGTTAGGGTCAGCCTTAGGACCTTCATCCACTTATAGCACTATGGTTGAATCACAACAAAGCAAGGGGAAACGCAAGATGCAAAGTCAGCCTAACCCCGTAGCTGATTTGTTTAATGTGCACCTGAGGGATCAAATAGATGATTCCATTGGTAGGTTCTTTTATGCCAATGGAATCCCATTCCATGTAGCTCGATCTCCTTATTATAAGGAGATGATTTCAATGGTGGCGAAGGGAGGACCATCATATGTGCCACCATGTGAGCACAAATTGAGGACTACGATCTTGGATAACAACTAGACCAAGATCAATTCATTGATGGATACGATGAGGGCATGTTGGGAGGAGTCTGGATGCAGCATAGTTATGGATGGGTGGACGGAAATTAGGCATCGTCCACTCATCAATGTCATAATTACATGCTCAGAGGGCCCATTCTTTCTCAGAACAGTTGATTGTTCAGGGCATCGAAAAGATGCTGATTTTCAATTTGAGATCCTTCGAGCAGCTATTGAGGAGATTGAGCCACAAAATGTGGTCCAAGTAGTGACAGATGCAACACATGTGTGCAGAGCTAAGGGAGGCTTATTGAGGCAGCATACAGACACATTTGGTGGACTCCATGTTGTGTGCATGCCATGAACAATGCACTCCAGAACATGGGGAAGATTGAGTGGATTAGAGGAGTGGTCAGCAATGCTAGAGATGTGCAGATGTATATCTGCAACCACCACACTTCACATGCCATCTTAAGGAGCTTCACGAAGAAGGAGTTCTTGAAACCAGTTGAGACCAAATATGCATCCTATTTCATTCTTTTGGAGAGAATGCTTGAGTTGCAAGAGCCACTGCAACTCATGGTTATGACACAAGAATGGAATCGGTGGGATGGGTCTAGGACAGAGCAAGGGAAGAGGGTGAAGGAGATAGTGAAGAGTGATGCATTTTGGAATGATGCAAAATATATTGTCGCCCTCCTTACACCAGTTGTCCAGGTCATCAGATATGGGGATGGGGATGCACCTAACCTTGGAGAGGTGTATGAGTGCATTGATTCTATGCTTGGCCAAATGAGGGCAGTTGTCCGAGAGAAGGACCCCACTTTAGCATTCTACAATGTTTACATTCAGCGTCTTATTCAGCGCAGATAGGACAACCTAAACACTCTCTTGCACATGGTTGCTTATGCATTGAATCCAAAGTGGTACATGCCTAGGCCAGGTAGAGTTACACCGATTCAGGATGATGAGGTGAAGGAATGGTTCTTCAGGTGCAATTGATAGGATGTAGGATGTTGAAGCAGCTGGCAACATTCGCACTGAGTGGGCGAAATTTGCTACTCTTAGGGGTTATAAGGTTGCTGACCTCACGAGGGATGATTAGAGGCCTCTACCTCCTTCACTACATTTTGTCATTTTCACATTTTGATTTTGTACTTGTTTTGATATCATGCTACTCATTGTAATCATCTTTATGAACAGATATTTTTGATATCATATAATAGAAATCTTCCATTTACCAATTCGATAATTGTTACATTGTAGTATTGAGTATTACTATTCTAATTTCTAATTAGTAATTCGATATTGAAAACTTCAATATTCAATGTTCAATGTTCAAGTATTTACTATTTAGTATTTCAATTTGGCATTTGCAATTTTGCTATTTTACTTCTTAATAGTCTTATACATCTTTTCATAACTAGCATTTTAAGTACCATATGTATAGTATTTAGTATATAAACCCCTTCCTCCCTGCCACCCACCGCCCCCCCCCCGGCCGTTGTCCTCCCACCGTCCCAAAATTTAGGCCCCTTTGTACCCCCGTCCCGGAAACCTTTCCCCCTGTTCCGGCGTCCCCCCGTGCCCGACGCCGGTGTAACATAGGTTATAAGTCAATAACCAGGTCTGCAACTTCATATATCAGGTGTGAAAATGCAATGTAATATTCTGATTTCAATCTGAAACAATTGTTCCTTATACATGTTATTTGTTATGAATGATATTGTCATCTATTAGTTTTCCTCTCTATTTGCAATGTTCTATATGCTGCTATACATCTTGAAAATGCATTGAAAACATACACAAAACACATCGCCATTCACACAATCAGCAAGTAGTGAGTTTTTAAAAAAAAAAAAAAATCAAGGGTGTTGTTACAGATCTGCTAAGAGATTTTTAGACAATTTGTATAGAACATCCCTGCAAATTATTAGCCTGGCCCAAATTTTTAGAGTATGTCTTTGTATTTCCAAAAGAAGTTTGAAGAAATTGAAAATCAGCAAGAGGAGCTTGCTTATCAGGCTTATATTCATCAGCAGGAGGTTGAGACACAAAAAGGATCTCGTTTAGTACAAGAATTTGAACAAAGTCAGTCTAACTCTCCTGAAGAACAACTTTCCCAAATGCCCCAATCAGCTGCTACCTTTTCAAATCCTTTCTTTGAAGAAGGACTTCACTAGACGAGATTCAATGTTCTAGGCTTTGAACAGAATGAAATTTCTGTCGAAAGGAAAGCAGAGGAAGAGCAACTTATTGATCAAGATAAGTTAATCCTCTGGGAAAAGCTTAAGAATGCGAATCCTTTGCATTTAGCTATAAAGTGTTATCAATTGCAGCAGCAAAGGATCGAGCAGCAAGAAGACACTTGTTCCGAAGAATCCTTGACTGTTCTAACCAATCAGCAAGTTCAACAAAGTAAGTCTTCTAATTCTTCAATTAAGCTCCCTAAGTTTCAAATTCCAAATTTTAGGGGTTATCATCCTGTGCAAAAGCCTGTAGTTGAGAAAACTCAATCCATCATCCCTCAAGAGAAGTCTTTTCAATTACAAAGTCAGCCTAGTGAGAGGATAAAAGAAGTTTTTGAGGTAGATGAAGCTCTTTTGGGTATTGATACATTTGAGCATGAGGTTCAAAATGGAAAATCGGGGTTGTTGCAAGTGATTGATGAGTAGGGCCAGTTAGGACAACAGGGTGAAATGCTGGAAAAGGCTGACCAAGAAGAACAATGTACAGTCTGGAATGAAGAAGGTGTGATTTTTCCCACTCTAAAAGCTATCTCAGAGCAGCAAGAAGACATTAAGCGGTCGCAGGTTCAAGAGTCAAGACAACAGCATGAAGAGGCTAAAAAAGGTGATGTAGGTCATGAGTCCATAGCTTCATTTGTTGAGCTTCCATGTTTCATTGAGTATGATGAGGAAAGCATAAATCTGGTCATAAGTCAGCAACACGAGGTTGGAGAGGAGCAGTGTACAACTAGATTTGATACTTTTGAGCATGTTATGCTTGAGAAAGTTGATGCTGAGCTATATGAAGAAGTGTACACTGATATTATTGAGCAGTTTTTTTCAACATTGGATGGCAAAGAGTCAGAACAAGTTGATAGTCATGATGATCTGGAGCAACAGCTTGAACAAATGCTGAAACAGCAGGAGAAACCTCATGATCGTGATTTACAAGGTTATATCTAGTCGGAGGAACTTCCATTCCATTATACAGAAGAACTTGAGACTTCATCACCACTTGAATTGTTGTCTTCTTTCGTTGAAGAGGACAAGCCTGAATCAGAATGTAGTTCTTCCAGTGATGATGAAAATTATAAGCAGCTTCCATTCTGGTGCATAAAAGAGCCTGAGGCTGATGCGTTGATTGAAGATGTGATGGAGGAAGCTATCTCATTGTTCTCCATTCAAGGAACGAGTGTTCATTTTGGAAAATATGAGCATACTGAAGAAGCTTCTTTTTCCTCACTAAGTCACCCACAAGGGTTATACTTTTCCAGCCAGCAAAGTGATGAAGAGGCAGCCCATGAGCAAGAGATGAGCCAGGAAAGTTCAAGCTTTACCCTTACGAGAGGCTATCCAATCAGATACCTAGCCCAGATGGAGTCTAATACAACACCAATGCTCAATTATGCACTCACACATGAATATACAATAGAGGATGTTATCAAGGATGCACTAACAGCCAAACAAGAGTATGATCAGTTGACCTATCCTCCTTTGATTGACAAAACATATGGTTTGTTTAGTGAGGTAAGTGAACTTATTCACCTCTTTCAAGAGGTAGTGCATCATCTTGTTAAGCATTTTTTTGTGTATCATTTTTACTTAGCTGTCCTTCAGTATGCCAGTCATTATACTTTGAAAAGAAAGGGCAGCTACTTCAACCATCCTGTGAATGGTTTTGTTTGACCAATTTCTCACTGGTTAGTATAGGGTAGGTTTAGTTGCTGTTTCATTTCCCTAAGTGTTGTTTCAACACAATTAGCTAGTTTTACCTTCTGCAGTTTTTCCTGTTTTCAATAAATTTCCAAGTGATCTGTTTCTTGAGTCACAAATGTGTTATAGTCATGTACATCGCTGCTCCGTTTCCGTTCCTCAGTTTTCCCAATGACTCCATGCCCAATGGATTGGCTAGGCTATTGGTTTCCATGTTTAGCAGGCAAACATCCAGCTAAGGTCGCCAGAAATGTTACCCAGTTTTCGCCTGCGGGCTCAATCAGTTGGGCAATCTATGTTTCAGAGGATCATTAAGGCCAAATGTGTCATGTCCCCTTCCAGTTGACATCTCTCAGAGCTTATGATTAGCCTATTATGCGACCCTCGTAGGCTGATGGGATGGATAGAGGGTCTTGTTGGAGCTTGGCTTGGTTTCAGTTGTCAGAGTTTTACCAGTTGGCTTTCGTTCGGACTCATTCGGACACCATTTGCCTGGATTGCTATTTTTAGCAGTATTTGGCACTCAGCGAAGCACCCCTGCTATTTTTAGCAGTATGGTTTGGTCATGTGCAGAATCACTCACTTATTCGCCAGCTTCAGACGGTTCGTGAATCGGACATATTTTGAGGGAGATATTAATATTTAATTGATTAATTAAATATTAATTATTCGGAGCTTATATTATAAAGTTATAATATTTTAAATATTATAACTTTAGTGATTTGCTGAAGGGAGTCGACCATCATTGAAGGGGGCCATTTTTAATTATAATTTATAATTAAAAATGAGATTGAAACTATTGAAATATTAAAAAGAAAAGTTAGAATTTATTTAAATGATACCTAATTGAGAAAAGTCGAGCTTTTGAGGAATATAAGGGTTTTTCATTGGAATTCGAGCCATTATGATTGAAGTCGACTTTTTGCTGAGTTTTTCCTTCTGAGAACAGAGCCAAGGGTTCCAATTTTCAACTTGCATTGGAGAACGTGCAAACTTCAGTGTGTGCAGTTCAGAGGCTGTGAAATATCAGCTGATTTATTGCCAGTCAAAGAGATATCTTCACTCAGGAGTTATCACAGAACATTCACGGAGATTAATCATTCAGGGTTTTGATCAGGGATTCATCTTAGAAGTGATTTTTCATCTTAGGCGCCTATTATCCATATTCCAGATCATTCAAATAAAGTTGTACAGATTGTATTGACTGCTGGTACAGATCCGTACTGTCATTTAATGTTGTGTAAAAGCCATACCATCTCCAGAGGAAGGCATGTTTGTCTTGGGATCCAAATCGCCTCAGTTTTTAGCTTCTGCCATTCACAGAGGGGGACGCCTCAGCAAGTGGAGGAATTCCAGTCAGATTCAAGCAAGGGAAAGGCATTCTAGAGATCAGGCCGTACCATTCCAGTCTTAACCAGTCAACTACAAATCAGGTTTTTGACTGAAAATTTGTCTTATCTTTGTCTAAATCTCAGAGGTCTATTCTTGAAATGGCTGAAGAACAATAATAAAATCAATAGATATCATTTTCAGAGTCTCTTATATTAGATCTGGACTATTTGTATTTGTTAAAGATTATTTAGCAATTTTATTTCAAAATCGCATTGTTCTCTATTTCATGCAAAAACCCAAAAAAATCAAAATACACAAAAAACAAACAAAAAACACAGACAGTTCAGAGTTTAGCTAGAACAGGGGTTTCTACAGTGGTATCAGAGCTAAATCCTGCCATCCTGAGGGTTTAGCACTCTTATGCAGCCACAAGAGGTTGGGTCTTACAGGTATTATACTCGCAGGAGAGCATTGATTGACAGGCAACAGGGTTTGAACAGGCAGCCGGGAAACATGGCTTACAGAACAGAGGTTCCTCAAAACCCTAGGGATCAAGACGATGCAGAGGTTCTAGACACTCTCAGAGATTTACGAGCAGGTCAACGGCAGTCCAACGATGTGCTACAGCAGTTGGCAGTGGCAATCCAGAGGTTAGGTACGCAGAGGGGACCGTCACCACATCGTGACGATAATAGGAGTGATACAGGATCCTAAAGAGCGCCTAGGACTGTGTCACGGACGGCAGACAGGCCCACTAGGCCTACTTTTGTGAGATAGGAGCCCGATGAGGCTAGTGCAGGTGAGGAGCATGAGGAGATGTTCGCTGATACACTTATGGCAGCGAACGATGAGTGGGAATTACTATCACCTGAGGTCAGAGACAGGATTACCTTTGACAAATTCCTCACACAGAGGAGAGAGCATTTCAGGAGTAGACAGGATTGGAGACCTAGACATAATCAGAATAGCGATCTGAAGCATGCCACAAACAGGCTTACTCTAGCTATGTTTGACGGTAGTGGTAAGGTCACAGCACAGGCCTGGATCAGTAAGCTGGACACTTTTCTCACACTGCGTCCTATGGCTGAGGAGGATGCTATCAGGTATGCGACATTGCATCTTGAGGGGGTAGCTTACAGCTGGTGGCACCACGGGATGGTGACACTCCAGCACAATCGGATCACCTCATATCAGGAGTTCGTTGACAGGTTGGTGGAACGATTTGACAGGAAGGATCCAAAATCCTATTTCAGAGATTTGGCTCAGTTGCGAAAGAGTGGCAGTTTGGAGTCTTACATAGGTGACTTCCAGCGACTGTCAATTATGGTTCCTAATATATCAGAGAGGCGGCTTGTAGTGCTTTTCATGGAGGGACTGATGGAACCATTGAGGGGTTGGGTCAAAGCCTTTGATCCTCCTTCGTTACAGGAAGCGATGAAGAAGGCACGAAGTATGGAGTTGGCAGCACCTTCCAGTAAATTCAACTCCAAGAACACTTCTTCATTCAGGGACAACAAAGGATTTAATAAGAATAACCAGAGATCTGATTTTAAGAGTGACTCGAAGGGGAAATCAGCAACACCACCCTTGGATCGCGAGGCTCTTAATGATCTACGCAGGAAGAAGCTTTGCTTCTACTGCAAAGG
Organism: Sequoia sempervirens; assembly: GCA_007258455.2. Taxonomy (NCBI): domain Eukaryota; kingdom Viridiplantae; phylum Streptophyta; class Pinopsida; order Cupressales; family Cupressaceae; genus Sequoia; species Sequoia sempervirens. The sequence goes on from VDFB02270651.1 coordinate 156,917,681, forward strand.
TCCCTATGATGCCAATCATGATTGTCCTTTGCGGCCTAAGGGCAAGGCCAATCGAGTGATGTGGGCTTATTACGAAGATTCGGAATCTGAGAGTTCCGAACAGCAGGAGAGTTCTGAGGAGTCAGAGTCAGAGGCTTCAGAGCCTAAGGCAGAGGCAGAGTCAGAGCTTCAGATTCAGGAGGCACGACTATCTAGCATTCAGCAGGAAGGTTCATTTAGACTTCGTGGAGTTTTGGCAGGACAGAGGGTCATCACCCTTCTTGACACAGGAGCCACACACAATTTTATTGATGCTAGATTTGTGGAGAAGCGCGAACTCATAACTGAGGAGTTCGAAGGCATTAGGGTTAAGGTGGCAGACGGTTACACTCTCAGGTGTGATCGAATGATTAAGGATCTCCCCTTGCGCTTGAACAACTATGAGTTCAAGGCTGATTACTACGTGGTTAACATGGGGGATATCGATTTACTCTTGGGCATGAAGTGGCTTCATTCCCTTGAGGAAGTCACTCTTCGTCTCAAAGACATGGAGATCCGTTTTGATGTCGATGGGAAGACACATATCCTGAAGGCCATTCGGGAAAGCAATGTTAAGACTATTTCCTTTCGTCAGATGGAGAGGCTCATGCGACATGACATGGTAGAGTGGGCTGCCGAGTGCACATTGGCACCTATACAGGAGGGACAGCACAAGACTGAGTATCATCCTGACATTCAGCAATTGAGAGTCAAGCATGAGAAGGTATTCAGTGATATTCCGCCAGGGAGACCTCCAGACAGGGGCATTGAGCACATTATAGAGCTTGAGGAGGGCGCTAAGCCCGTCATGATTACTCCTTACAGGCATCCTAAGAGGTTGAAGGATGAGATAGAGAAGACGATCAAGGAGTTGCTTGCTATGGGTCACATTCGACCTAGTAAATCACCATTCGCTTCTTCAGTTGTTCGAGTGAAGAAGAAGGATGGCACCCTCCGCATGTGCATAGATTACAGAGTCCTGAATAAGAGGACTATCAAAAACAGGTACCCAATACCTCGTATCGATGAGCTTATTGATGAGCTCCATGGTGCATGCCACTTCACGAAGATAGACTTAAGGTCAGGATATCATCAGATTAGAGTTCGTGAGCAGGATGTTGAGAAGACTGCATTCCGTTGCCATTGTGGGCACTTCGAGTTTGTGGTGATGCCATTTGGGCTAACCAACGCGCCAGCTACTTTTCAGTCCACCATGAACAGGGTCTTCCATTCACTGCTGAGGAGATATGTACTTGTCTTCTTCGATGACATTCTAATTTACAGCAGGACTTGGCAGCAGCATTTGGCTCATCTGGAGACCGTGCTCAGTATTTTAGAGAGGGAGTCCTTGTACGCCAAGGAGTCCAAATGTGATTTGGGGATGACCGAGTTGCTCTACTTAGGTCATATCATCAGTGCAGAGGGAGTGCGGATGGATCCTGAGAAGATCCGCGCTATTATAGACTGGCCTACTCCGGCGAACCTTACACAGCTGCAAGGATTTCTTGGTTTGTGTTGTTTTACCGCAGATTCGTGAATGGTTATTCACGACATGCAGCACCTATGACGGATTTGTTGAAAAAGGGTGCATTCTGTTGGACTCCTGAGGCACAGGAGTGTTTTGTGAGGTTCAAGGAGCTGATGACTACGTGTCCAGTGTTGGCACTACCAGATTTTTTGAAGACTTTTGAGCTTCAGTGCGATGCTTCTGGTGAGGGCATTGGGGCGGTGCTTATGCAGGACAAGCACCCTATTGTGTATGAGAGCCGTAAACTCAGAGGGCCACAGAGGCTCTACAGTATTTATGATAAGGAGATGCTAGCTATAATGCATGCCTTGGCAAAATTTAGGCAATATCTCGTGGGCAGTAAGTTTTGCATTAAAACTGACCACAACAGTTTGAGGCATTTCCTGGGGCAGCGAGATCTCAATGATCGTCAGCAGAAATGGGTAAGTAAATTGCAGGCATATCACTTTGATATCTCTTATATCAAAGGCACCCAGAATGTAGTGGCTGACGCTCTCTCACGCAGGCCTTATCTGAGCTCTATGGTTCACATTACAGAGGACTGGAGGCATTTGATTGTGGCAGAGTATGCCAAAGACACTTGGGCATACAGTATTGTTGAGGGATCGATGGTTGATACCAGATACACGCTTGTGAATGACCTGATCATTTACAAGAACAGGATTTATTTGATCCCAGGATCAGAGATGAAGAACACTATCATGCGAGCCTTTCATGATGTACCTACAGCAGGACATCCCAGGTACTTCAAAACGTATAGACAGATTCGGGAGAGATTCACATGGAAAGGACTTAAGGCAGATGTTCTTCAGTATGTGCGTGAGTGTCCTGTTTGTCAGCAGAACAAGCAGGAGAACACGTATCCGGCAGGATTATTGCAGCCACTTCCGATTCCTGACAGGAAGTGGGAATGCCTGTCGATGGATTTTATTACGGGCTTGTCTAAAGCCCAAGGACGGGATTGTATATATGTACTTGTGGATCGGCTTACGAAGTATGCCCACTTCTTTCCGATTACCACCACTTACACAGCTACACAGGTAGCAGAGGTCTTCAGACTACATGGGTTGCCTCGGAGCATAGTGAGCGATAGGGATAGTCGGTTCCTGAGTCATTTATGGCTGGAGGTGTTTAGACTTTGTGGGACCGAGCTTACACCGAGCACCAGTTACCACCCGCAGACCGATGGTCAGACGGAGATAGTGAATAAATGGGTGGAAGGTTACCTCCGGAATTATATTGCAGGGCAGCAAAGGGCGTGGGTCAAGTGGATATATCTGTGCGAGTATTGCTATAATACTACCTTCCACATGACCATTCAGATGTCCCCCTTCATGGCGTTGTACGGTTATGAGGCGCCTAGCTTCCTAGATTTGCTACTGAGTGACAGTAGAGTGCCGAGTGCTGGAGATTTGTTGCAGGAGAGTCAGGACACTATGAGGGCTCTCAAGGAGAATATTGCTAAGGCACAGAATCAACAGAAGTAGTACACAGATCAGAAGAGGACAGAGAGATCTTTTGAGGTGGGTCACATGGTTTATCTTATGCTGCAGCCCTACCGTCAATCTACTCTTAGGAAGAGTGGTTCAGAGAAGCTTAAGCCACGATATTATGGTCCTTTCAGGATCATGAGGCGTGTTGGAGTGGTGGCTTATGAGCTAGAGCTTCCGACAGAGAGCAAGGTCCACAATGTTTTTCACGTGTCACGTCTCAAGAAGGCGTTGGGACACCGTGTGGTACCTTCGGCAGTTTTACCTCCCTTAGATGATGAGGGAAAGTTGATTCTAGTACCTGAGTCTATCCTGGAGTACAGAGAGAGAGTTGCGTAGGATGACTATCAGGGAATATTTGGTGAAATGGAGAGATTTGCCAGTGGAGGATGCTACATGGGAGAGCGAGGATATTCTGTAGCATCTGGAGTTGAGATTGCTTGAGGACAAGCAATTTCAGGAGGGGCAGATTGTCATGTCCCCTTCCAGTTGACATCTCTCAGAGCTTATGATTAGCCTATTATGCGACCCTCGTAGGCTAATGGGATGGATAGAGGGTCTTGTTGGAGCTTGGCTTGGTTTCGGTTGTCAGAGTTTTACCAATTGGCTTTCGTTCGGACTCATTCGGACACCATTTGCCTGGATTGCTATTTTTAGCAGTATTTGGAACTCAACGAAGCACCCCTGCTATTTTTAGCAGTATGGTTTGGTCATGTGCAGAATCACTGACTTATTCGCAAGCTTCAAACGGTTCGTGAATCGGACATATTTTGAGGGAGATATTAATATTTAATTGATTAATTAAATATTAATTATTCGGAGCTTATATTATAAAGTTATAATATTTTAAATATTATAACTTAAGTGATTTGCTGAAGGGGGTCGACCATCATTGAAGGGGGACATTTTTAATTATAATTTATAATTAAAAATGAGATTGAAACTATTGAAATATTAAAAAGAAAAGTTAGAATTTATTTAAATGATACCTAATTGAGAAAAGTCGAGCTTTTGAGGAATATAAGGGTTTTTCATTGGAATTCGAGCCATTATGATTGAAGTCGACTTTTTGCTGAGTTTTTCCTTCTGAGAACAGAGCCAAGGGTTCCAATTTTCAACTTGCATTGGAGAACGTGCAAACTTCAGTGTGTGCAGTTCAGAGGCTGTGAAATATCAGCTGATTTATTGCCAGTCAAAGAGATATCTTCACTCAGGAGTTATCACAGAACATTCACGGAGATTAATCATTCAGGGTTTTGATCAGGGATTCATCTTAGAAGTGATTTTTCATCTTAGGCGCCTATTATCCATATTCCAGATCATTCAAATAAAGTTGTACAGATTGTATTGACTGCTGGTACAGATCCGTACTGTCATTTAATGTTGTGTAAAAGCCATACCATCTCCAGAGGAAGGCATGTTTGTCTTGGGATCCAAATCGCCTCAGTTTTTAGCTTCTGCCATTCACAGAGGGGGACGCCTCAGCAAGTGGAGGAATTCCAGTCAGATTCAAGCAAGGGAAAGGCATTCTAGAGATCAGGCCGTACCATTCCAGTCTTAACCAGTCAACTACAAATCAGGTTTTTGACTGAAAATTTGTCTTATCTTTGTCTAAATCTCAGAGGTCTATTCTTGAAATGGCTGAAGAACAATAATAAAATCAATAGATATCATTTTCAGAGTCTCTTATATTAGATCTGGACTATTTGTATTTGTTAAAGATTATTTAGCAATTTTATTTCAAAATCGCATTGTTCTCTATTTCATGCAAAAACCCAAAAAAATCAAAATACACAAAAAACAAACAAAAAACACAGACAGTTCAGAGTTTAGCTAGAACAGGGGTTTCTACAAAATGGGACATTTGCATCAAGGGTTAGGTCCTTATCTGGTGCTACCTCACAAGGAAGTCTATTGGAAAGCCTCGCCTCAGTCAGATTTGGCATAAAATCCATCAGAGACGAAATTCGGCAAGACCCTCCTGCTGTCTTGCCGACTAGCAGTGCGTCCTATTTGGTTGAATAAACCAGTCGCCAAGACATTCAGTTTGCCAGGAGTCTTCATGTTTCTCTCCGCTTGAAAAGGGTCATGCCAACAATTGTTCATCAGGGAGCTCTCGGCATAAGGTTATGTCTTCGCCAAGGGGTCTCACGGAGGCGGAATGCTTTCACCGCTCAAACTCTGGCCGTTCGCTATGAAGTCCCGGCGACCGCGTGGTGTCTCCCCGACAAGAATAGGCTCTCCCCGGAAGAAAGTCCGAGCTCGCCAAGAGATAAAGGCTTCGACGTAGAGTCTTCCCGACCAGCGAATGTCACCCCGAAAGTTATTCACCAGGCCGGCGTCGGGGTCACAAGATGGAGCTCGTTATGAGGTCCCGGCGGCCAAAAAGTCTCGCCGAAGAGGGTTTCACCGTCGACATAAGGTTTTGCCTTCAGCATGAAGTCTCGGCGACTAATCAAGGGTCTCACCGAACTGAAGTGGGCTCGGGCAAACAGGTGGAGTTCGCTAGGAAGTCCCGGCGACAAACGAGTGGTCTCGGCGAAAAGAGATGTCGGCGGGGAGACAAGAGGGAGTTCGGCAAAACGTCTCGCCGACCATTGGTGTCTCCCCGAAATGAAAAAGAGTTCGCTGAAGAAATTGGAGGTCTCCCTGATATGAGATGAGCTTGCCCGAAGATTTTGAGCTCGGCATGAGGTCTCGGCGACTGACAAAGGTCTCGCCGAAATGTTTGAGCTCAGGGAGAGTGTTTTGTGTCCACCATGAGGTCCCGCCGACAGACGAAAGTCATGCCTAGAGTTGTTCACAAGGCTGTCGGCGGGGGAAGAAAAATATTGCCTTCGGCAGGAGGCCTTGGCTAAAGAAGACGGCGTCGGGGAGAACAGATGGAGATCGACGTAAGGTCTCGTCGACCGAGCAAGGTTTCCCCGACTGAAATGAACTCGCCGAATGATTTAGGGCTCGCCAACACGTCTCACCAACAAGGCGAAGTCTTACCAAAATAAGGTATGAGCCCGAAGAGTTTTTGCATTCAGCGAAAGGTCTCGCCGACCATGATAGTGTCCCGTCGAAACAAAAGTGAGCTCGGGGTGACTGAAATGAGCTCGCCATGAAGTCTCACCAACCTGGTAGGGTCTGGCCAATACAGAATGAGCCCAGGGAGAAAGATCCGGCATCGCTATGAGGTCCTGCCGACTCGGTAGGGTCTTGCCGACATGGATGTGCTCGCTGAGAGAAGAGGGGCTCGATATAGGGTCTTCCCGAACACGTAATCTCTGGCCAACAGCGATGGATTTGCCAATGAAAAGGGTATCGGTGTAACTCAGTGGAGCTCGCTATGACTTATGACCGATGCCGATTGTCTTGCCGATGGGTTTTGGTGGTATCAGTATGACTTTTGCAGCTCGCTAAGAGGTCTCACCGACTGTCGTGAGTTATGCCGATAGCTGCAGAGGGGTGTAATCGCATCAGCGAGACACTTCTAGTGTCTCACCGATATGCCATTCTGATGAAAAGCTTTGACCGCCCGAAGTAACTTGTGTGGCATCTGTTCGACCGATCAGGGGGAGCTATAGGCGGACCATGGCAGTTTGACCAGTTAGAAAAATATCAACAGGGTGAGGCGACGTGGATCGGCTCTGAGTTCTGAAGCATTCAAAGCAGCCCGACAAGGGATTCAAAGGTGGACACGAAGACCAAAAGTGAATGCGGTAGCTGCAAAAGATCTGAAGGCTTCTCCTGGGAACGACTCCACACAGACATGGCCACGGGGATGCAGTATTAATTTCATCAATAGATCTGAGGGCAGATCTTTCTGAAGGCGGATATTTTGAAGGAGGCCGACACTCTTTTGTATATAGGGCATTTTTTGCCTTTTTTCTAATCAGTTCGGAATTGGTACTTTTTTGTTTCTGTAACTTGTAGAGTTCTTTGCAGAAGAGAGGCTATGTTTTGTAACTCATTTCGGAGCATGATATATAAAGTTTGCCTTGGTAACTATTGATGTTCAGATTTCCATCTTGTTCTTGCAAAGTGTTGTGCATTTCAGGTTCATAATCAAGTTATTTTGTGAATTTCTTTTATTCCTTCATGACTTCATCCTTCGTTTTCATGCCTTCCTTTGCAAAAGTATCATTATATAAATCACAAACTGTGTTTACATAATCACATATGGATTCAATTCTGTGAAGAATCTTTTCCTCTCTTGAAAAAGTGTGTGAATCAAACCTGTTTGTGACATATTAATGTATAGCTTGTACAGATTTGATGTGTAATCTTATGTTCATCATCAGTATTCAAGTGCAATTAAAGTATCTCATTGTTCTTATCAGTTTGGTGTATCACCATAGGGTTTAGTTTTAATATTAAAGCATTCTCCTTCTCCCTTTTTCTTAAAAAATCAGTAGTTTTAGGTGATTACCCAACAAGGAAGTCGGCCTTCTCCGGAGGTTCATTTCAACTCTAGGTGACCCATAGCCTTGAAATGATCCCATGTTTCTCTAGAAAGCACAGTTTTTATAACTCTGCATAGGGTGCAATTTCTAGGTGACAACAGTGCCTAAGTACAAAAATTGTTTTGCAAAATAAAATCAAGCAAAGGACCTGATCAATGTTTCAAAATAATTATTTTTTTATATAGCTATCTTTGCCAAGGCTATGTTTAGAATAAATCTATTCCTAGATTTCCTAGTTTAAAGTAATTTATTTTAAGCTTGCTTGGTTTTCAAATATTCTATTTTGGACAACAGCTTTCATTAATTTATTTTTGTAATTGCTTTTGATAAATTGCATTACAATGCAAAATATGCAATTGATTGCATGACCATGCAAATCTTTGTAAACACTTCCAAGTAAGTGCTTCAAGCATTGAGATTAGAGCTAATAATAATTTTATGCCTTCTTGTTGTTGAGATTGTTGTTCAAGCTAATATGTGCTATCTTGTATAACTGCTTTTGTGAGTTATATAGAATTTAATTATTATTGCAAGCTATATACTGCAATAATTTGAGTATTTGTAACTTTGTACATGAATCGCCAATATTTAACTCATGGATTCTTCTATTTATTTCCAATTTAATTCTTCAACTTTGCTCAATCCCATAGTGTTGGATGAAAGAGCTTTGGTGAAAAACAGCTTAGTGTCAAAACAAATACAAGAGAAATTACACATGTATATTGCATGGTTTCTAATGTAAATAAAGGTACACAAGCATTTGAAGATCAAAGTTATGCTCTAATTCCTACTATCTTGCGAGTAAGCGCAAGCTGCACAAGGGTTGATCATGAGTCAAGATACTCTTTCTACTCGTTCGAATAGCTATTTAGAATTTTATATCGTGGCAAATCTGAAGAATTTCATCTTGCACAAGTTTCTCTATGAGTTTGATTAGTGTGTTGAGTTATGCCATAATTGTCATTATGCAAAATATATATGATATGTTTGATTAACATCCTTAGCAATGTTATGCATTCCATGGTTTACATGTAATAAAACATGTTATGTCAGATAACAACCTATTGCTTTGGCTATGATTTCCATGAATGGATTTGATGTGCATCTTGAATGTGCAAGACTATAACAAGTGATTTATCAACGGGAGGCATGTCGAGTAGATGGACATGGATCCCTTAACCATATCAACTCATTTTTGTACCCCAAATTAAAAAAATTGCTACACTTAGGCATTTTGGAAAAATGATCAAAAGTCTTGTTAAAAACTTTCAAAAGGTTGGGAAATTGAAACTTGCATGTCATGGTGTTCAAAAACTCAACATTTTCAAAATTTGAGGATCTGGGTCTGCTCAAAGCAAAGTTTTCTACAAAACCCAGATCTCAGTTTTTCGGCCATAAATTTTACGATATTTTCTAAAAATAGAAAGTTTCTAAAAATAGACTTTTTCTAGGTTTTTTGGATTTCTTCTCAAATGGATGTTGGCAAAATTTTCTAAAAATAGAAAGTCTGACTCCAGGGCTCAAACTGATTTTGATTGGCTTAAAATGCTTCCTCATCAAGCTGGTCTAGTCAGAATTGTCAAAAGACCAGTTTTTCTCTAGTGGGTCAATTCTGCTCTTTCAAGAGCTCCAAGGCTATTAATGGAGGTTGCTCAACTGCCAGGTGTCAAATTCGAAGTCTCAAGCACTACAAAGATCAAGAAATGGCAAAAGATGTTCAAGAAACAAAGAACGTAGGAAGGAGGTTTCAAAATCTTGAAAACTGAGAAAATTTGACAAAGTCTAGAGATGTTAAGCACCCCTGCCTAGTCAAGGCACCTAGCCATTCATGCCTTAGTCATTTTTCGGTCCCGGCAAATGCAAAATGGTGAGGATGAAGAACATAAAGGAAAAGTTGAAAAGGTTGAAAATAAAACTATCTCTGGACGAGATGGCCGCCCCAGGTAGCCATGGGTGCCCATCATTTCAAGGTATCAGTTGATCTTGTTAGGAATTGTGCATACAAGACAACTTGCTCAAAATTCCTCCGGCTCTGCAATGAATCCAACAGCAAGTCCATCGAATCAACCAGTCAGTCGAAATCTCAGATCAAACAGAGAAGTTCCATTGAAGTAGCAAAATGTAAATCATGAAATTCACAGAATATTCTAACTCTGGGAATTTTGGGCACCACAGGTAGCCAAGGGCGCCTAGGGTTTTGGAGGCTCAAGTTCAAATGTTAGGGTTTGCAAATATGCTCGTCTTCATCAAAATTCTGCCAGCTATCTAGTGGATATCTCAGCCAATGCATCAAATTCTTTAGTTACTCATAGTTGCAGATCAACAGAGCTTGGAAGGTCAGAGTTCAAAAAATGAAAATCTCGTGAAAATGACTAAGTTTGGGAAGGATGGGCGCCCCAGCTAGTCAAGGGTGCCCAAAGATTTGAGAGCCTAAAAGATGAAATTAGGGTTTGCAGTCTCCAGCAACTTTTCTTCAGATTCAGTCCAGCTCTTCAACGGATTCAACAGTGAACTTGTTAGAGTTGAAAAGCACCAGAGATTGCAAATTGAACGAAGGCGAAAACATGGGCAAAATTAAGAAAGTCAAAAGAAAGTTGAAAACACAGTAAAAAAAATCTAACTCTAGAGGAGTTGGGCGCCCCGCAGCAAGCCAGGAGCGCCCAAGCTTTTGACCCCACAAATCAACTTTTCAGAAGATACAGCTTCGAGAAGACCCTCCTCAAAATTCATCAAGCTATCCAATGAATCTGACAGCCAATTCATCAGGCCATTCAAACTACCAGAATTGAGAATTCATCATAAGATCACAAATCATTAACAAATTGAAGAATGTTAAAAAAAATGGCTAACACTGGTGATCATGAGAGCCCCAACTAGCCAGCGGCGCCCAACATTTTGAGGGACCAAATGATGTTTTTATCCAATGTTGCCTCCACGACAATCTCGCCAAATTCAATCAAGCTTCGCAATGGATCATTCAGGCAGTTCATAGGATTCACTGAGCACCAGGAATTAAGGATCAAACTGAGGAAAAAATCAAGCAAAATATTGAAAATGTCAGAAAATGGCTAAGTCTACCAAAAAGGGCGTCCAAGTTTTCATGCCTTAGAGAAATTTCTGAATTTTCATCATTCAACTGTCAAACTGCGTCCACATTCGACAAACCTGCTCAAGATTGGCTTTAAAGATTTAAAGCTAGAGAATAAAGCATTTTATTTGCCCTCAAAACCTATTTAAGATGTCTTTGGCATTCATTTTTCACAATTTTTTGTAGGTGGCGTCCAAAGGAGGAGATAAAGAATTTTCCATTTCAAGATTCGAAGACTAAAACGAGTTGTTGTTTCAAAGTTCATATTTTCCATATCAGCTCACATAGAGGCATGCTTTTTCATGCTTCAAATTTCCAAGGCATCAATTTTCAAAAGAAGGGGGTCATCTTTTTCAATTTTCAACAATCTGGGTCAGCTCAGTTTTTGATTCTTCACAACTTTGGAAAATTTTATATTTTTCAAGAACCTGTTTTTTCCTCACATGTCCAAGAAATCTTATGAACTTTCAAAATCTAATCAACTAGATTCATCCAAAACGTGTTTCTGCACAAAACCCAGCTCTAAGCTTTTTCAATAAAATCCTAAAATTTTGCGGTTTCTGCTTTTTCAACCAGCCATCAATATTTTCAAAAATCGGACGATCTAGGTCTCTTTGCAACGAGATTCTACACAAAACCCATATCATAGATTATTTTTGAAAAAATTTCCCGTTTGAAGAAGAAAAATCAGCAAGCTATTTTTAGCTTTTCTGCAAAAACTTGTCCGAGCATAGTCGAGTTTACAGTCAAACTTCAAGTTTTTCAGCATGGAGTACTATCCCATCGAACTCAGAACCAAGTCAGTGCTATATCATGATTTCATCAAAACTTTTGAGATTGATTTGCATCATATAAAACCAGTGTTCAATTTGCATGCTTTGGAAGACTGGGGCAACGTTGCAATCAAACACCTTGGTCATTCTAGATTACTTGCAGCAGCATCAATTCCTGTCTCAGTGCAAAGTCTAGAGTTTGTAATTGCTTGTGTCAAGCATTGCAATCCCCCAACATGACAAATTCAAGTAGTAGATGGAAGAGTTGTTTGCAGCCTCAAGCCGGACATTGTTGAAAAGTGTTTTTCAATACCACCTTGGTCAGAAAATTTGGTCATCTCCATTGAATAATGTGAGGTGTGGCACATGCAAAATGATAAATACTAAAAGAGTTGCACAAAATTGGCTCAAAGATGAATCAAATTGTCGTGATGTCATCAAGATTCGATGAAGCAGCCAAAGATGTCAAAGATTTTTTGAGATCAATTGCAGAAGGCGAGCAAATCCTAGAAAAGCGGAATTTTGCTATAGATAGTATTGATGCTCCTGATAGAGAGGCAGTTTCCAGCTTTTTGGCAGATGTGGTTGAGATTTAAAGCAGCAGTAAAATTGAAGCTTTCTTTGAGCTTTCTTTCTATTCTTGTCTCATCCTTATCCATTCTTTGTCAAAGAAAAAGAATCAAGATGTAATAGTTGGCACTTTCCCTGTTTGATTTTTGCTTTCAGTAGGTTGTTAGATAGCTATCTTGTTTTAGCTTTAGAAATAAAGTTTGCATGTTGGCAAGTATTAGTTGTAAAAGCAAGGAGATTTAAGGGTACCCTACTCCTCTGCTTGTGTATAAATAAGGGCAGCCTTGCTCATTTTTCTTTAACTGTGCTTGTGCTAATAAAACGTTGAGCCTACTAGTGCCTTCTAATTGTTATTCAGTATTGTTCACTTAGTGTAAGAGAAAATTTGCAAGCCTCTTTTTGCTGCAAGATATTGTTCAGTTCATGTGTAACCTGTGTTAAGTGTATTCTGGTTGATCGCTAAATTGTAAGCCTATTATTGCTACAATCTTGTTGTCCCAGAAGTGTGATCTTTGTTGCTTAAAATTTGAGAAAAGGAAATCTTATGCATGTTTTGCTGCTTTGATCTATTGTCTCAAATTTCCACTTTATGTGTTACACTTATATAATCTTTATTTCAGCTTGCATTGCAAGTATAGTAGATGTACGTTGGAAGAAAGTTTGTTTAAGTATTTGTGTCAAAGAATCATTCCTTGTTCATTTCTAACTCTCAAGCTCTGAGTTTACTTGAGTGCTTAGAAACGTCATTAGTAGGCTTAGTCGTAGTTGAAGTTCAAAAGAGAAAATCTTAGCTACGGCGCTAAAGTTTTATAACCTTGTGCTCTTAGCTGAACAAAAAAGATTGGAAAATTAGTTTTAGCTTACTTTCTTTAAGCAACATCAGCAAGGAGGAAGCTTCCCCTCCTAATTTGAAGAGCAGTTTATCTGTGAATAGTTGTCCATTTCTAATCCGCATTTCAAAGGTGCGAATTGAAATGCCAACACTCACCTTATGGAGTAATGAGACCTCTTACCATGTGTAAACCAACTTGCCTCATCGTCATGGTCAAGTGACAAACCCTATGAATCTTGTGGGTGGTTGTGCTCACATTTCCTTAGTCATTTTACATTTTATATGATTTTTTACTGATTCCACAATTCTTGGAAGGGTTTGGAAATTGTGTGCTTTTTGATTAAATTAAAATCAACTAAATGTTGGGATTTATTTCCGTTAGTGATTTTTATTGATTTTAATCTTTCTTATATATGAATTTGAGATTCTATTTAAGGAAAAGATGTTTTTAGTATTTGATGATTCTTGAAAGATCCTTTTTATCCCTTTCATATTTTAAGAATTGTAATTTGATTTTTGAGTTGACTTATTCGGTTTTGGGTTGAGCCTATCAAAATTTACCTGAAGTTTAATTTTAAGATTTCTTCCTTATGAAAAAGGGACCATAATATATTATTCATTATTCTACTTTTGGGAAATATTTTTGTGGATCAAAAGCTTGAGTTGAACTTTAATAGTGGATATAGGGTTTAGGAGCCTGTAAATTTTATTCATGAGTATTTGTGTGATGATTGTGGGTACTCTCCCACTAAAAGATTAGCAACCTTTTCTTACTTTGGTTTTGACCTTTCTTTCCTCTTCTTCAACCATCTACGTCTATTCTCTCTGTATTCCTCCAAGAATTCTTCAAAGGTACTATAAGATTTGTAAATGCCAGACTTTTTATCATATTTGTCAAAGGGCTCTTGAATAGGATTCTTCTTTCATGATCTTCTAGATCAAGCTAAATCATTATCGCTAATATTAAACTAATCCAAAAATTGGTCCTTAAAATTTTGGCTCTTCATTTGTGCTTCATGTCTTGTTCTTTTGTCCATTTGTTTTATTAATAGACAATATGATTCATAGCTCCTTTCACTAGACTACATACAAAATTAGATCTAACCCTACCATTTGACAAGATCAAAACTTTTTAATACCACTATATCTCCCCAATCAGTTAACATTAAGAAATAGACAATTTCCCCAATGTGTGCAAGCTAATATGTATGGCCAAGAACAATATTATTAATGTTGCGATCAACCTCAAAAAATGTGCGGCAAGCCCACAACAATGATTATGCAACAAAATAATATAATATTGAAACACTACCCGTATAAACCTGTATGGTAGAGTTACAAACCTAGTTTAACAATAATTACAACAAGAATTATTGAAAAACTTCAAATAAATCTAGAATAATATTGAATCCTTCACAATAGATAAATTGATATGCAACAGCAACAAAGATGCAAAATCAGTGATCCAATTGATGGAAATCCTTTCACGAACAGCCAATGATGATTTCAATTAGATTTGCTTCCAGGTACCCAACTGATCCAATTGAATCATCAATCAATCTTCAACAATCCGTCACAATGATGATTCCCAAATAGAATCACCTCTCATAGATCAAAGGGCTTTCGTCCTCAGATCCAAATATTGAAACCAAAGGGATTTTCATTCTCTAGATCTGGCACATCAAGGGTTTTCATCCTTGAATGCTTCAATCTCCAAAACAGAAGTATAATGAAATGACAAAATGGATGATGAGCTTTGAGCAATGCCTTTCTTTTATAGTTTCCTTTTGGGCCCTCTTTTTGAATTTACTTTTTTCCTTCCAAGTATTTAAAAATACTTTTTAAATTACAAAACACACTTTTTTAATTACATATTGAATTAAGTGTTAAAAACACTTTTTAAACATTATATAGGCCCTATAATATTTAAATCGCACTTTTCAAAATAAAGTAATTGGGTCCAACTTAAAATATTATTATTATTTTTCTTGTTTATCCCTTAGCCTACGAGAAACCAAAATAGACTACGAGTCTTCAATTAATTATTTTATTTCTAAGAAGAGAGCATGACCCTTCACGCTTAATGAGAGGTCTTGCAAGTAGCTACTATGTCTTAGACTTGTAACAAATCTTGGGGTTTATCATACATTGTTTTGTAGTCACTAATTAGTTGATCTTGTTATTGTCCTATTAAAGGAATCTCTAGGAGCACACTCTTCGGTTTAGCTAATCCTAAAGTGAAGGAGAGATCATCCACTATCAAGCATTGGCCTCTAGTTGTCCATACTTTGTCGATCAGTTTCTACCCTCTCCTCTTCATGACAAGACCTCAACATCTACGATTGGTTCAAACTCTAGGAATGTTGGGCTGCAACTTTGAGAGCCGACACCATGAACAATGCACTCGAAGACATTGGAAAAATTGAATGAATCAAAGGGCCATGGTGGATGGAAAGGAGTTTCAAAAATTCATTTGAAATCACCACACATCATTGGCATTGTTTTCATCCTTTCTACGAAAGGAATTCCTCAAAACAGTAGAGACCAAATTTGCATGCTACTTCATTCTATTGCAAAGGATTCTTAAGTTACAAAGTGTTTGTGATCATGACATAAAACTAGACTAGGAAGCAAGAATTGAGGGGCGAAGCAACAAAAAAGGGAAAAGGAGGTTGCTGAAAGTCGATTTTGTTTTCTCATGGATTAAGATTCATGTTTCTGAGTTAACTATGGAATACGTATGTTGATTACAAATAACAGAGTCCCATAAGCTAAAGTTCATGAAAATTGTTTGCAAGCTTCCAAGATGTATGTGAAGATTTTGGGCAAAAGAAAGCATCCCATTTTCTAATTACGCACCTTTGTAATACTTGTGGTCCTATTTCTCTTTCCTTTATGAGGGAAAAGGGTAAAATTATCTTCCTCTCAACATGGAATATGGTAGTTACTTAGATATTGATTTCACATGAATATTGTTGTTTCTTTTTTTTGTTGCATACAACCATTTTAAAATTGTCCAAGTTCCATTGGAGGTCTGCTTGCCTTATAGACAAGGAATCAAATTATCTATAATGGATACAACAATAATGGAAAAGGCCTCAATATTTTTCCTCACATTCAGAAACAACTTCATATTTTCATGTTGACAATCAATATTGCATGGTTTCTACCATCAAACTTCTTACAATCCACCGTAAATATAGCGAACAACTTTAGCCGCTGAAATTTTGAAGAAAAACAAAAGGACTTCTCCATAAATAACCAAGATCAATACCCAGCACATATTTACTAAAGAAATCATTGAAACTTGAATCCAAAAGAAGATAAAAATATAAGTATTTTAATTTTTAAACAATTTTGAACAACAAATTACTCCAGAACATTGCCTGTGAAATATTGTGATTTACAGGATGCTTGATTGCCAAAACTAGAGCTTGTAAACAAAAATATTATTAGAAATATTTCTAAACCTTCCAGCAGTATTTTAACACTCTGAATCTGATATCAAATATAATGCTAAGCCAGTTTTACCAAAAGTGATAGTTTCTGCTTTCAGTCTAATGATGGATTTTGAATAGTGTACAAGAAATATTCCACTAAAGAATATATCACTATAAAGATCATCTTGCATTTTCAAAAACATAACAATATAACAGAAAAAGAATTGAAAGATCATTTCAAAATGTAAAATCCCAAACTGCTCACGATGGAAAAACACAGTAAAATGCATGACAGCATAGAATCAAGTTTCAGCACATAAATATAACAAATATTAGAGCATTAATTTATTTAAACATATATATTTTTAAGATAGTGAATAAAATGTGTGGATTTAAAAGCACATATAAAACAATAAAATCAAGGATGAGATAGAACATACAGAAATGATCGATGATGATTTCCTTCATTTTCGCTATTTTTGGATTTGGGGCTCCATGTCTTACACTTTGTTGCATCAAGGCCTTCGCTTGCCATAGTGTTTCATTTCTTCCAATAAATCTTGCAAACGATCTATCTTACCAAAAATATTACAACATTTCTTATTTTCAGAAAAATATATATATATATATATATTTTTCACCTTAATTAGTAAACATTAAAAAACAAAGTATGCAACTATGAGGAAACTTCAAAATATAAATGCTTCAAGGATGTGTGGCATGCATTAAAACAAGGAGTGATTGTGCTATATGCAAGATCATGCGGTGTCAAGCTTTTATATGAAAACATGATGAAGGAAAAAACATCATCTCACTTCAAAAAAGGTCAGACAATTGATATGACCACAACAATGCATGAGTGCTACATGGCAACATGTTGTCACCATTTATATAGCAATCAATATTTACAAAATGAATAGCTCAATCCACTATTAAATATACCCCTTTACACCTCTATAAGAAAATTCATACCTAACAACATAAAAGAATTACAATAGAAATTACAACCATCAATGTTCAAAATATGCAAGTCATACCTTACATTTACAAAAGTATATAATTGATGGAATTCCCACAACCACTTTGCTTATTCATTGTTATCCTTTTAATTCAAAAGTGTCTATGTGACACACAACGGCATGTAAACTTTTCTTTGAATTAGTGGGGAACCTCCCTTTGACTTGGAATTAAAAGAATAAGAATAGAATACAAACAAATTGAATTCAAGACCTAATTATTTGTTTCTCAATCTAAAGCACAAAGCAATTTAGACATATCTGCACTAGATAAGTTTTACTTTTTATATATACCTATCTATTGCAAAATGTAAACTAGCACAGCTAAAATATGTTTATATCTTTCAATTAAATGAAAGGATTGAACAAATTAAGATTTGGTGAACAAACAGGACATAAACACAAATTATAAATCTAGTATGGAGAATTATGTACAAAGCCACAATATTTCTTCCAATGACTTTAACAATACAAAACTTGCTAAAGTTATTTAAAACATTGAAGAACTCACAATATGAACAATTGCAAGGATAATAATTTTGTGAACACTAATTTAAGCAATAACCAACCAAGTGCAAAAAGGAACTTGCTTATAGTGTCTACAAGGAATTGCATGAAAATAAATGAAAGAATTTAACTACTACTTCTCTCCTAGGAATAATTTTGCATGAATCCAAGCTTTATTATGAATTAATACTAGCCACTAAAATAAATTTACAACATACAATGTAAAAACTAAATTCATCATTTCGTTTATTACAAAACTAATAACATATTACCTAAAGTTTATAATATTGACGTCAAAAGAAATCTAAGAATAGATTTGCCTCAAAAATAAAAATCTCTCCTAATTACTCAAAATAGCTGACTACGCTAAAGTAAGGATAGCTAAAAATAGCTACCTCTCACCATCATTGGAATTCCCCGATGTTGAAATCTTCTCAATCGCTGAAGGAATTCATCTACTTTAACTTTTGTAGGCTAATGTCAAAAGTTAAGAGAATATTTTAATTAATTATTTAATATTATCCATTTTTGCCACCTTTAAGGATAATATTATTTAATTAATTTAATGGAGTTTATAAAGTGGCTTGATGATTATTTATGAAATACTAAAAAGGTCACTTTATTATTCCGGAGATTATTTAAAATATTAAAAGCGGGAATTTGAAAAGTTAGGGTGGAGATGGATACAAAAGTGCAAAGTGAAGCTCATTTGGTCGATGCTTTTATATTATTTACTTGGTGATTTTGAAGAGCTTCACAGAGATTGAAAACCTAGGACGAAAACCCTAAGGATGACTAGTTTCGGTAGTGTGCCTAATCTGCCCTAGCAGATTGTTGGAGAGATTATACAGATTTCTCACAATGGATGCGACAAGAAGGTTTACGAAATTTGTGAAGCCTCTTTCAAAGACAAATTTCAGTGACATATTTAGGGTTATATGCAGAGTTGTTTCCAAGTGACATTTATTTTATATCCCCAGTTGCAAAATCTATATATTTCCAATCGATTTTATAAACTGTATCACCTATAGAGAGGAGCTATTCCTATATTCCAAAACAAAGGCTTTACTTCATATCGTAGCTTATTTCCAGATTTTTGGAGAACAATTATTATTTATTTCTATCGTAGCGCTCATAACATTCAACACTTTATTTAATAGCATCGTACATGGGAGATTAAGTGGAGGCTAACATGGAAATTTATGGCAGTCAACCAGTCAAAAAAAGTCACCCAAAGTCTTCAAACTAAGCGAACTCCAAGTCTGCCAACAACTTCATTATATGAGTTGTCATATTGCTCATTAGTGTTGTACAAGGAAGTTGTGCAGCTACAAAGGGGGTCGATAATATTTGCAGAAATCTAAGCTATCAATTGGGATATTCTGGAAATTATTTGGAGAGAAATTTTGGCACTTATCGGGTTAAACATTATTTAATATATTTAGTCTCTGTAGTTCTACAATAATAATTTCAGTTTGTAAAATTCCTTGCCAGCATTATGAATATTATTACCCAAAATTGCAATACTTTTGGAACTATTATGATAATAACCATCTGAAGCTTACTTCGAGTATGTAAACCAAGACTTCCCAAGCGTTCATACAAACAAATCAGAATACTAGGCTATTGATGTAATGTCCCCATTTTGGCCATATGCTCTTCTGTGACTGATAGCCTATTTCCGGAAATCCGTAGGTTGATCAGAAGTGAAATTAGGGTTTCCTTCGCTTAGTGGTTTTTGGCATTTCTCGGGATTTACTATTTTTAATAAGTTCTAATTTCGGTAGTGGTCCAATTGGCAGCTCTTTAGTAAGTTTCATTTTCAGTTGGAGCAGTTGTTTGGTTTTGTTTCTGGCTTTTTGGAGCAATTTTTGGAGAAATCATTTAATTAAAGGAAATTAATGTTATATTTTAATATTGACCCCTTGGCCTAATGAGATGACTTGAAGTTGTGTTAAAAAGGTGGTCATAAAGGGTGGACGCCTCATAAAGGAAATATTTGATATTTCATAGTCTTTAATGCCTTGGAGTTTGGACACCAAAAGGTGATGAAATAAAGTGATTTCAAATTAAAAAAATATATATGTTTCAAAAAGGGAACTTTTGGCATCCCTTTCTTGGAGGAGTTTTGGGAATTTGAGAAGTCACCTCTTTTTCTCTAAAAGAGAAGTTTTGCTCCACCTTTCTTCATTCATGAAATTATGCTAATGTTATGTTGTCGAGATAACAACTTGATTTCTACTTCGAGGGATGCATACCTCCTAGTTCCAATCCAATTTCATGTTTGAAAGACAACACCTAGTTGGTCATTTTGCTGCTTCTCAATCACACTAGCAGATTGTGCTTCAAAGTTGGTGAATTTTTGTGAGAATTTCAGTTTTAATGTTGCTGGTGTATACACAGCTGAAGGTTTTTTTTCATTTACAGCTTTTGGTGTGAATTTAATTTGGTTATGGGTATTTGATCATTGCAATTCTATGACTATGGCGACCATAATTGAAGGTTTTCATATTTTAATTCAAAGTTTCTGATTTTTCCAAGTGAAATCACCCCTCTTGAGGGCCGTACCCTTTCATGAGAGCTTTGGAATTCGTGCAAGAAATATATCTTGAGTTTTGATGCAGATTTATGGTCTGATTTTGGGCGCCAACCTCCTAGAAAGCATCTGCAATTGATTTCATTCAATTCAGAGGTAATTTGGTAAAGTTATGAGCATTTCATTGAGTCACAGGGTGCTGGTTTACAGTTTCAGTTTGCTGGTTTTTATTATCAGACTTCAATAAGATCAGATTTTGGCTTCATTTTCAGTGTTTGAGAGCTTTGTAATTTGAGAGGATCATTCTTCACATATTGGCATTGTTTTATCATTGCAATACTAGTAAATTGCAGAGTATTTTGATTGTAAGGTTGTGTATTAGTAGTACTAATCCAACCATTTGTTATTGCTACATTTACTTGTAATTCCTAAAGCAAACATTAATTACCCTGGATGGTTTACCGCCAGTGTGGAGAATAAACTTTGTAACTCTCATTGTACCCACTAAAAAAGTGGAGAATTCCCATTCAAGAGTGGATGCCCGCCGCAGCGGATGAATTAGTTAGTTTGAAACTTCCATGGCTGGTTATCCGCCTAAGTTATTTCAATTTTGTAATAAGTACTCTGCCATATGTTAGCAACTTGCCTTCAAAGGGATCTTGTGTGCACATTCTTGGCGTTGATTTTTACCTTCTATTTCCAGTTCTAATCAATTTCAGTTATTGAGTTTTAGATCCTAGGGATCCTCTGACCATATGCCCGCCCCTCTTCCTTCAGTGGTTTTACGGCGCATTCTTGGTTAGACTTACTTTCCGCATCGTTTTGGTTTGGAGCTAACCCTAACGGGTGCGTGTTGCATTGTAACTGATATTAAAAAACAAGACAAAATTGAGAGGGTATATTTCAATTGAAAAACTGTTTGATGAAATGTTTGTGCACACATTTTAGAGAAAGTGAAAAAAATTGCATTTAAAATTTTCTTGGGATGTTTCAACTTCCCCTAGTACTAACACTAAATCCAACTGCACAATTTGAGTTTGAAAAACAAACTCAACTTTAGAAATCAATTTTTTGAAGTATTCTAATTTTTTCTACCTTCTAGATGTGAACTATAATTTTGTCCACCTGCTTTAGTTGTTAAAATTCCCCTTGAACCCCATTTAAGTTGCAAACAACTCTTATGTGGGCAACAACACTAATTCTGAAATGAAGGAACCAGCATCAAATATTGGACAACGAAAAATATATCTTCTTCAGCAGATCGAAGTTGCTCCTAACGGAGCATATGAACTTCTAAAACAGGCTGCACAACCACTGAAGATTTCAGACACCCAGCCAAGATTAAGCCGCATAAGTTGAAGGATAAAAAATCAGAGACAGTGGTCTAGATAGACATCATCTTGCCCTTCACTCATATGCATATAATCAGATAAAGAAATAAGAAATCACATCCATATTGTGGTGTTTATTCTGCATCTTTAAAACAATTATAATTGCAGATTATATATCAGAATTTATAGAAGATATTTTCTTATTCCAATCAGCATATCGTTAATTATTATCAATATATATGTGTCTAATAATCAAGTCAATAATAGCCTTGAAGGTTGCTCTTCATAAGATTAAAGTTTATCATTGAAATTAGTGGTTCTAGGGATATTTGGATAGCTTGATTTAGAAGACTAAAAAGCAAAGTTAAGGTAAATCTATAAGGGGACATCAAAAGTGGTATCAGAGCTGGTCAAACATGCCAGCCTATGAAGGTGGATGAGTGAAAGAGAAAGGAGATACTACAATAGAGAGATAAAGAAACAATTGGAACGTGCCCAAGCTCCTGAAGGAAGAACAACCTCCAACATCTTGGGCATCCACAACAGTTTGGAATCTCGAAGTAGGGAACAAGGAAATAGTAATATGGGAGACAGAGACTTCAACAATCGTATGGACCAACTTATGGCTGAACCTATGTACCAATTTATGACCAATTTACTTGCAAAGAACCTTGGGCACTAGGACATAGATGCCTTAGAAAAGGGAAGGTCCATTACATAGAAGTCCTGCCCAACAATGAGGAAGAGGATAAATCCGGTGTAAGTAGTGAGCAAGTTGAAGTAGAGGAAGAACGACCAAGGGTGGAAGAACCTACACCTAAAGAAAGGAAGGATGGTATAGTTGCCACTATGACGTGAACTCCAAGATTCAATTCATTTAAAGTTTGTGGGGTATTGCAAGGGAAAAAAATAATGGTGTTGATTGATAGCATAGCTACCCACAACTTTATTGATTCAGCATTGGTAGCCAAGAAAGGGCTCCAAATAGTTGAGCATGAAGGATTTAGTGTGATGGTGGCGGATGGCTACCAAATATCTTGTATGACTAAGGTACCCAAATTGAAGATTACAATTGGTGACTACACCGTCACTGATGACTTTTATGTTGTGAAGTTGGGTGAGACTAACACAATACTTGGAATTCAAAGGATGATGTCCATTGGCAAGTATTCACAAAACTTTCAAACTATGGAATTTAAGTTCAAGGTGGATGGTAAGAAGGTTCTATTCAATGGATTGTCAATGGAGCTCCTTGAATTTTTTCAGCGAAAAAGATGGAAAGCATATTTAGGCATGGATATAGCTTGGGCTGCACAATGTCTTGTTCTTCCCAAATCATCAAGCAACAAGCCTAAGTATCACCATGATGATTTACAACCAATCTTGGATAAGCTTAGTGTTACTTTTGGGGATATACCACCAAGGAGACCCCCTCATAGGGGATTCGAACACACTACTGAATTGGAAGAAGGTGCCAAGCCAGTTATCACCACACCATACCGGCATCCCAAAAAGCTCAAGGATGAAATTGAGAAATGCATCAAGGAGTTACTAGAAATGGGTCATATAAGACTTAGCTCTAGTCCATTCGCATCTTTTGTGGTGTTAGTCAAGATGGAACTTTACAAATGTGCATTGACTACAGAGCATTAAACAAGAAAACAATCCAGAATCGATATCCAATCTCCGGATCTATGAATTATTGGATGAATTGCATGGTGCGATCTATTTCTCAAAAATAGGCTTAAGATCGAGGTATCATCAAATAGGAGTCCGCAAACAGGAAATCCATAAGACCGCCTTTTGTTGTCACTATGGTCATTATGAATTTTTGGTTATGACTTTTGGCTTGACCAATGCACCCACTACGGAAGTTTTTGCTAGTGTTCTTTTATGACATCCTCATATATAGCAAGACATGGGAAGATCGTTTGAACCACTTGGACGAAGTATTGGGGATCATGGAAGCGGAGTCATTATATGCCAAAGCCTCTAAGTGTGAATTCGGTATGACCGAAATCCTATAATTGGATCACATTATTAGCGCTAAGGGGGTACAAGTACACCAAGAGAAGATTCAAGCCATCCTAGACTGGCCCCCACCAAAGACCCTCACCGAATTATGTGGCTTCTATAGCCTATATAGTTATTATAGAAGATTTGTAAAAGGGTTTTCCCAACTTGGGGCTCCCTTAACAAGCCTCACCAAGAAAGGAGCATTCAAATGGATCGATGAGGCCCAACAAGTATTCGATAAGTTGAAGGAGAACGTGAGTAATTTTCCAGTCCTTGCCCTACTTGATTTTAACCAACCTTTTGTACTAGAGTGTGATGCATCGAGAGAAGGGATTGGTGCAGTATTAATGCAAAATGGACATCCTATTGCTTTCGAGTGTAGGAAGTTGAAAGATAATGAAAGACTGTACTCTACATATGACAAAGAAATGCTTGCCATAATGCATGCATTAGCTAAATTCAGACAATACTTGGTTGGTGGAAAGTTTGTTGTGAGGATGGACCATAATAGCTTGAAGTATCTATTGGACCAAAAGGATCTCAATGAACGGCAACAAAAATGGGTTAGCAAGATCCAAGCTTCGACTTTGATATTGAGTACACTAAAGGGAAGAGGAACGTGGTAGCTAATGCCCTATCCCAAAAACCTACTATTTGTTCACTATCTGAAGTCACTACTGTTCACTATCTAAAGTCACTACTAATTGGAAGGCACATTTATTCGTGGAGTATATAAAGAACACAATTGCAAGTGAACTATTGGAGGGGCAAGTGCAAGATGACCAATACAAGGTAGTAGATGACATCGTCTATTAAAAAGATTGGATCTACTTAGTTCCAAAATCGAAACTAAACGAGAAAATCTTCAAGGCCGCTCATGAGACCCCATTGGCAAGACACCTGGGGTACTTTAAGACTTACAAACAAGTTATGGAAAGGTTCACATGGAAGGACCTCAAGAATGATGTCCTTCGATTTGTGAAGGAATGCACTACATGTCAACAAAACAAGGAAAAACATACTTTCCCCGCCGGATTGTTGCAACCTCTTCCCATTCCAGAGCAAAAATGGGAAAGCATTTCAATGGACTTTATCAATGGACTCCCTAAGGTCAATGGTAAAGATTGTATCTTTGTGGTCGTCGATCAATTAACCAAGTATGCCCACTTTTTCACAATCCCTTCTGAGTATAAAGCACAAGTTGTCGAACTATTCTTCAAGGAAATATTTAGGCTACGTGGACTCCCAAAAAACATAGTAAGTGACCATGATAGTAGATTTCTAAGCATCTTTTGGACGAAATTATTCAAACTATCAAGTACAGAGTTGACCCCAAGTATTAGCTATCACCCACAAACAGACGGGCAAACCGAAATTGTGAATAAACGAGTGGAAGGCTACTTGCATAACTATGTGGCAGGTCAACAAAGGGCATGCATTAAGTAGCTTCATTTAGGAGAATATTGCTACAACACCACTTACCACATGTCGATTGGTATGACATCGTCCAAAGCATTATATGGGTATGATGTATCATCCTTTTTAGATTTGGCCTTTGGAGAAAGTAAGGCACCCAAGGCCAAAGAGTGGGTCCAATAATGCCAAGATATTCTTAAGTCCCTCAAGAATAATTTACACCATGCCCAAAACCAACAAAAGATCTGCGCGGATAAGCACCGGGTTGAGTGAAGTTTTGAGGTTGGAGACTTGGTTTACCTTCGGTTACAACCATATTGGCAGTCATCCTTGAAGAAAAGTGGCGCCAAGAAGTTGAAACCCTGATTCTATAGGCCTTACAAGGTGGTCAAGCGGATAGGAGAAGTGGCATTGGAATTAAAACTCCCAGAAAAAAATAGAATACATAATGTATTCCATGTATTATGCCTAAAGAAGGCTCTAGCACAACAAATTGTACCCTCCACTATACTTCCACCCTTGAATAAAGAAGGCAAGTTGGTTTTGACTCCCGACAAGTGATAGACACAAGAGAGAGTAGGTTGAGAAACAGGGTCATCAAAGACTATCTCATCAAATGGAAAGGTTTACCTATGGAAGACGCTACATGGGAGAATGACCAAGTCTTCCAAACATCATAACCTATGAAAGCTTATGGGGCAAGCATTTTCAATGAGGGGAGACTATAATATCCCATTGCTTGTCCAAGAAGATCAAAGTATATTATGCCAAATAGGCAAATATAGATTATAAAAAAGTACTGATCAACCTACATGCTGGCGTTTCAATTCACACCTCTAGAATGCGGATTAGAAACAGACAGCTATGCACAGATAAACTACTCTTCGAATTAGGAGGGAAAGCTCCCTCTTTGCTGATGTTCCTTAAGAAAGTAAATTAAAACTAATTTTCCTATCTTTTGTCCAGCTAAGAGCACAAGGTTATAAAACTCAAGGGTCGTAGCTGAGATTTTCTCTTTTGGAATTTCAACTACGACTAAGCCTACTCTAATGATGTTTCTAACTTCTCAAGTAAACGCAGAGCAAGAGAGTTAGAAATGGACAAGGAAGGGTTCTCTGACATAAATACTTAAATAAACTTTTCTCCCAAAGCATATCTACTTACTTTCAATGCAAGCTGAAATAAAGATCATATAAGCATAACACATAAAACGGAAAGCTGAGACATTATATCAAGGCAAAGTAGGCAGAAGACTTTATTTCTCAAATCTCGAGAACAAAGATTACACTTCTGGGACAGCAGGATTTTAGCAAAATAGGCTTACAGTTTAGCGATCAACCAAAACACATTGACACAAGACACAAGAACTGAACAATAACTTGCAGCTAAAGAGGCATCCAAGCTTGCTCTTACACAAAGTGAACTGACACTGAATAACAACTTGCAGCATTACAGGCTTGCAATTTGCTATCCCAAGAACAGTTAAGAAAATAATGAGCAAGGCTTCCCTTATTTATACACAAGCAGAGGAGTAGGGAACCCTACAATCTCCTTGCTTTTACAACTAAGGCTTGCCAATAGGCAAGCTTTATTTCTAAAACTAAAACAAGATAAGCATCTAACAACCTATGAAAGCATAAAACAAGGAAATGCCAACTATTACAACTTGTTTTCTTTCTCTTCTTCAAAAAGTGGATAAGAATTAGGACAAGAATAGAAAGAAAGCTAGAAGAAAGCTTCTAGATGATTGTTGCTTTATATCTCGTCCACATCCGTCAAAAAGCTGATTTGTTTCTTGATTTTAAGTGCAGAGTGCTACTGAAAATAGAATGCTGATTTTCCTTGAAAAAACAATTTTTCCAAAAAAAGTTGGGACCTGGGTTTTGTAGAAAATCACGTTACGGAGAAACCCAAATGCTCAGAAACTGAAAAAGCTAAATTTCCCTTGAAAAGCAACCAAAAGCAATTTCTAGAAGAGGGAAAAGTTTCTCAAGATTTGAGAGGATGAAAAAGCGGAGAGACCCATGTGATTAGAAATGGAAAAAGCTAAGTGGTTGTCTTGAAAAAGCAACGCCCTAGAAGTTTGGAGCCTGAAAAAGCATTCCTCCTTGCTCACTGATCTCGAAAACGCGAAGAACACCAAAAAAGCATGTCGTTTGGGTCCTCAAATCTTTGTTAAAAGAAAAGAGAAAATCTTCTTGCTCTAGACGCCAACCTACAAAAGTGAATGAATGGAAGGCAAAGATGTCTTAAATAAGTTGAAGTTTGAGAAAATCTGCTTTCTTTTTGCTTTAAAGCTTCTCGAAGCCAATCCTGAGCAGGTGCATCGAACTTGGACGTTTTCTAGGCCGAATGATGAAAACTTTGAAAAAAAATTCTAAGGCATTGAGTCTTAGGCACCCTTCTCAGCCTAGAGCGCTTTTTCTTCTTCAGACTTAGCCAATTTTCATGAAATTCCAACTTTCGCTTGAGTTTTGACCCCAGTTTGATCTTGATTTCCGGAGGCTAGGTTGATGTTGTGATCTGGCTGAAGGATCCATCGCGGAGCTTGATTGAATTTCGAGATTATCCTGGAGGCAACTCTTGATAAAAACATGATCTTGACCCTTAAAATCATGGGCACCTTTCTCCTTCTGGGAAGCCCATCATTACCGGTGTTAGCCATTTCTGTACCTTTTTCATCTCTTCATGTTTTTTTGATCTTCTGATGAATTCGTGATTCCAAGAGCTAGACTGACCCGATTGACTGACTGTCAGATTTACTAAATAGCTAGATGAATTCTGAGGAGGGTCTTCTAGAGATGATCTCTTCTGAAAACTGATTTTAGGGCCTCAAAAGTCTGGGCACCTCTGACTACCTGGGCCGCCCATTGCTTCCAAACTTGTCTTTTTTTGCATTTTCAACTTTTACACTTACTTTCTGATCTTCTGATGAATTCTCATTTCTGGATGATCAGGATGTCCGACGAATTGATGGTTGGACTTGTTGGATAGCTCGGAGGATTCTGAAGGGGGTCTCTTGGGGATGATATTTCCTGAAAGTTGAATCTAGGGGGTCAAAAGCTTGGGCGCCCCTAGCTAGCTGGGGCGCCCAACTCCTCCAGAGTTAGAATTTATTCTGAGATTTTCAACTTTTCTTTTGACTTCTTCATTTTGCTCAATTTTATCCTTCTATTCTGTCTTCGATATTTGGTGACTGCCAACTCTAATGGACTTGTCGTTGATTCCGTTGCAGAGCTACTTCAATTCTTAAGATAACATGCTAGAGACTACAACTCCAAATTTTTCCATTTGATGCCCCAAAAGCTTGGGCGCCTATCTCCTTCTGGGGTGCCCAAGATCTCCATACTTAGTCATTTTTCTTCAATTTTCATCTTTGAAGCTTCAGACCTCAAGTTATGCCTTATGTTCATTCTGAGTTTGCTAGCAGCTGAAAAATCCGATGATCATGCCAAGATATTCAATGCGAAGTTGGTAGAATTCTGAAGAGATTGAGCATATTTGCAAATCCTAACTGCTAGATTTGGGCCTCCAAAACCCTAGGCGCCTATCTTCTTCTAAGGCGCCCAAGTTCTCCAGACTTAGAATATTTTCTAATGATTTCATGATTTGCATTCTGCTTCTTGGTTGAGACCTCTCCATTTGATCTCGAATTTTAGGTGACTTGTTGATCAGATGTTGGTGCTGATGGATTCATTGAGGGGCCGAGAAGATTCTGAGCAGCATCGTCTAGGAGCACAAAACCCTAATTTCATGATTTGTCCTCCTGAAAAGTTGGGCACCTATCACTCCTGGGGCGCCCATGGCTGGGAGAGTTAGTATTTATTTTGTAATTTTCAACTTTCTCCTTCGTTCGTCGTACTTGCCTTTGCCTCGAGTGTCGGGGATGAAAAATTTTCTAAGGCATGAGACTCTAGGCGCCTTGACTGAGCTGGGGCGCCTTGACTCTCCAGTTTTAGCCAAAATTTTGTAATTTTCACAATTCTCCAACCTCCATTCTTCGTTCTTCTTTCCTCGATCATCTTCTGCAATTTCTTGATCTGAGCAGTGTTGATGTTATTGTAGCGGCGGAAGATTATTTCTCCTATAAAATTCAAATAATTTAATAACATTTTGAATGAGGTTGACTCTTGCGATAAGTCGTCTCATTTCAATAAATAATAATTTATATTTTATTTTATGATAGCCGAAAGAAAAATAAAAGGCGCCACCTTGTAAAGTCGTCTCTCTTTGTAAGAGGCCGACCATTCATGAAAGGTCAGTAAAAATGTGTATATATTGAAGACGTTTTCCTCTTCATTTGATATCGAAATCATTATCAAGACAATTACGCATATTTCTGAGTGGAGTTAACCTTCATCAGCAGATCGATATATTGCTCAAGGAGATCGACTTATGAAGAAGTCATTATTGTTTGTTAAATTTGCATCTAGAGAGGTGTTGTTACAATTACATCAGATCGGCCTAGAGATTGGCCATATTGTAAAGCGAATTGCTGCTCATTTATTCAATATATAAGTGATATATTGTTGTTGGGTTTTTCTCCCTCAAGAAGGAGGGTTTTCCTAGGGTATATGTTGTGTTCTATTGTTTATATTAGTCTTATTTCTGCTTAATTCAATTCTGGTCCTAAAATTAACATGGTATCAGAGTGGGTTTAAGTAAGATCAAGATCAGATTTGTTTAAGCAGCAAAATCTTCTTCTCTTCTTCTCATCTAAGGGAGTCTATCTTAGCTTCGAAAATGGTGAACGGACTTAAGGTTGAAGATAGGCTTGATGGTGCATCTAACTTCACCTCTTGGAAGTTCAGAGTTCTTATTGCATTGGAAGAGAATGACCTTCTCGATTTCGTGGAGAGTGATGTGCCCGAGCCATCTGATGAGACTGAGAAAACTCAATGGAAGAAGAATGGCACAAAGGCTAAGAAGATCTTGATTGATTCCGTGAAGGATCATCTTGTGCCAATTATTTCCAAGTTGAAGACAGCTAAAGATATGTTCAAGACTTTGCAAGGATTGTATGTGATCAACAACAACAGCAGAGCTCTTGCCTTGAGGCAACAGCTCCATCATATAAAGATGGCTAAAGGAGATTCAGTCATCTCTTTCTTCATGAAGATCACTGAGTTGAAGGATCAGCTATATGCCATTGGAGATATAGTTGAAGATAGAGACCTAGTCATGTTGGCACTCAATGGTCTTCCTCATTCTTGGGAGCCCTTTATTCAAGGTATTCGTGGAAGATCTAAATTGCCCAAGTTTGACCGTCTTAGAGCTGATTGCATTCAAGAGGAATCCAGGTTGCCAGCAAGAGGGAATGGACAAAGCTCTCACAACGAAGACAATCATGTTCTTGCTACTCAAACTTCCAGAAGAAAAGGAAGAGAAGGGAGAAAAGGTATTTTCAAGAGGAATACAAACAAAAAATCAAATTCTGCTCCTGAGCCAAAGAAGAAGAAGGATCTCTCTCATATTCAGTGTTTCAGATGTGACAAGTATGGTCACTATGCTCAAGATTGTATAACAAGACCAAAGCAACATGCTCCTACTGCGGATGTTGATGATGTCTCACCTCCAAAGGAATCTAGAGACAACTCGGAAGGATTTCTATTCATCTCCACTCTATCAAGCAATGTTCCAACCGACAGTAGCACTTGGTTGATTGATAGTGGTGCTTCACGACACATTATAGGATATTCGGAGCATCTCTCAGACTTGGTAGAAAGAGAAACCAACATACAAGTGATAATTGGAGATGATGCTTGCTACTCAGTGAAAGGTGCTGGAGCCACCTCTCTTCATCTAGATTTTGGCATCCCTCTTCATTTGAGTGATGTCTTGTTTGTTCGAGGAATCAAGAGAAATCTTATTTCAATTTCAGCCTTGGAGGACAAAGGATATCAAGTTGCATTTTCTGAAGGAAAAGTTCTTGCTTGGCCGAAGAACTCTAGCATCAAAACAGCTCGTGTGATTGGTGTTCGTCATGAGAGTCTATATAGACTTTCTATCCGTCCAGTTCAAGCATTGTTGCATGATTCTACCAGTTCCAGTGAGCTATGGCATAGGAGACTTGCTCACCTACATTTCAGAGCTCTTCCTTCCATGGAGAAGATGGTTACAGGTCTACCGAAGCTCAGTCAAGAGCATGATGGCGTTTGCAGAGGTTGTGCAATGGGTAAGAATACTAAGGGTCCTTTTCATAGTAGTGAAAGTAGATCAAAAAGTATTCTAGATCTTGTTCATTCTGATTTGTGTGGTCCAATGTCGATGGCATCTTTGAGTGGTTTTTGGTATTATGTGATTTTCATTGATGACTATTCTAGAAAGACTTGGATTTACTTTTTGAAGTCTAAGGAGTCTGAAGAAGTACTTGATAGATTCAAAGAATTTAAGGCTCAAGTTGAAAATTTGTCCGGAAAGAGGATCAAGACTCTGAGATCTGATAATGGAGGAGAATACACTTCTGGAGGTTTCCGTAATTTCTGCATTCAGGAAGGGATGAAGAGGGAGTTTCGTGTTCCTTACAAACCTCAGCAAAACGGAGTTGCAGAAAGAAAGAATAGATCCATAGTTGAGGCAACCAAAGCTATGATTCATGATCAAGACTTACAAACCTTCCTTTGGGCTGAAGCTTCCAGAACTGCAATGTATGTTCAGAATCAAAGCCCTCATCGAATATTGGAAAATATGACACCTGAAGAAGCCTTCACAGGTGTTTAACCTGAGGGTTAGTCATTTAAGAATCTTTGGTTGTCCTATTTATATTCATGTGCCTAAAGATAAAAGATCTAAGTTAGAACCATTAGGCAAGAAAGGAATATTTGTGGGTTACAGTGAATCTTCAAAGGCCTACAAAATCTACATTCCAAGACATAAACAAATTGAGACCAGCAAGGATGTCTCTTTCGAAGAAGAGGTTGCATTCAAAAGATCTAAAGGGTCTTACATGGAGATAGACAATGAAGAACAAGAGTCACCTTAGGATATGGACATTTCTCCTGATCATGCACCTGAGAATCAGAGGGAGTCTGCTGAACCAGAAGAGGCTAGTGATCCCATTGATCCCGTAGAACCTACTGATGGTCTAAGAGACATTGCTATAGGTCGAAAGAGACCTCTATGGGCTAGACAAACTATGCAAGAGGCAGAGAAGTATGCAGCCCCTCGAGGCACATTTAGAGAAAGCAAGAGACCACAAAAGTTTCATGGCTATGTGGCATTAATGAGTCACATCATTGAGTCTGAGCTTTCCAGTGTTGAGGAAGCATCAAGTCAACAGGTATGGAGAGATGCTATGACAGAAGATTATCAGTCTATTATCAAGAATGATGTTTGGGATGTTGTACCAAGACCTGAAGGGAAATCAGTTGTGTCTTCTAAATGGCTATTCAAGATCAAGCACGCAGCTAATGGGAGCATTGAGAAGTACAAAGCAAGATTTGTCGCTAGAGGATTCTCTCAGAAAGAGGGAATAGATTATGAGGAAACATTTGCTCTTGTTGCTCGATATAAATCTATCAGGACTATCATTGCTATTGCATCAACTAAAGGATGGAAGCTACATCAAATGGATGTAAAGACTGCTTTTCTTAATGGTGTGATTGAAGAAGAAGTTTACATTGAGCAACCAAATGGGTTCGTGATTCATGGGAAAGAGTCCCATGTATGCAGATTGAAGAAGGCATTGTACGGCCTTAAGTAGGCACCTCGTGCTTGGTATGAGAGGATTGATCGATACTTGATGAGCTTGGGATTCTCCAAGAATGATGTAGATTCAAATCTTTACTTCAAGGTAGTTGATGGTGAGGCTTTAATCTTGGTTCTTTATGTTGATGATTTATTTCTTACTGGAGCAGAATATCTCATTGTCATTGGAAAATTCATCTAGTTGCAGCAAAGCATATCTTGAGATACTTGCGTGGCACAGTAGGATATGGCTTGAGATATTCTTCCAATGAAGATCTAAAGTTACAAGGCTATTCTAGTTCTGATTGGGTCGGAAGTGTAGCTGACAGGAAGAGCACCTCTAGATGTTGCTTTAGTTTGGGGTCTGCCACGATTTCTTGGTGTAGCAGGAAGCAGACTTCAATGGCACTAAGCACTGCAGAGGCCGAATATATTGCAGCATGTGTAGCAGCTCGAGAAGCAGTGTGGCTTCGAAAGCTCCTTGCAGGTTTGTTTGGGCAAACATTGGAGCCGACTATAATTCATTGTGACAATCAAAGTTGTGTGGAGCTATCTGTCAATCCAGTGTTTCATGACAAGACAAAACATATGGAAATCAAATATCATTACATCAGAGATATGGTGCTGAGGAAAGCTATTCAACTCAAGTATATTTGCACTGATGATCAAACGGCTAATATTCTCACCAAGCCTCTCTCCAGAGTGAAGTTTATACATTTTCGAGACAAGCTTGGAGTTGTGGAGAATGAAGCCCTTGTTGGGAGGGAGACTCGGCATCAGTGATCTTTGTTATTTTCCATAATGCATATTTCTCTGAGACAAAGAAATATGAGGTGAAAGCCCTTGTCCATCTCTGAGACAAAGATGTGGTTCTTTCCACCCAATGGGAGTAGCCATGGTGGATGTCATGTTGAGAGACTCCGTGACAACATCACGTTGAGAGACTCCGTGATGAATTCTTTGTACTTGTATTTTTCCACACATGGGAGTAGCCATGGTGGATGTCATGTTGAGATACTCCATGACGACATCACGTTGAGTGACTCCGTGATGGGCACTTGTGCACATGTTCCTTTCCACACATGGGAGTAGCCATGGTGGACGTCATGTTGAGTGACTCCATGACGATATCACGTTGACTGACTCCGTGATGAACTCTTTTCCACAAATGGGTGTAGCCATTGTGGGTGTCACGTTGAGAGACTCCATGACATGGATATCCAGAAAGATATCTCCCAAGCTAAGAGGGAGTGTTGATGTCATTGTAGCGGTGGGAGATTATTTCTCCTATAAAATTCAAATAATTTAAATAACATTTTGAATGAAGCCGACTCTTGAGATAAGTCGTCTCATTTCAATAAATAATAATTTATATTTTATTTTATGATAGCCGACTTAAAAATAAAAGGCGCCACCTTGTAAAGCCGTCTCTCTTTGTAAGAGGCCGACCATTCATGAAAGGTCACTTAAAATGTGTATATATTGAAGACGTCTTCCTCCTCATTTGATATCGAAATCATTATCAAGACAAGTACGCATATTTCTGAGAGTTCACTTTCATCAGCAGATCGATATATTGCTCAAGGAGATCGACTTGTGAAGAAGTCATTATTGTTTATTAAATTCGCATCTAGAGAGGTGCTATTACAATTACATCAGATCGGCCTAGAGATTGGCCATATTGTAAAGCGAATTGCTGCTCATTTATTCAATATATAAGTGATATATTGTTGTTGGGTTTTTCTCCCTCAAGAAGGAAGGTTTTCCCAGGGTATATGCTGTGTTCTATTGTTTATATTAGTCTTATTTCTGCTTAATTCAATTCTGGTCCTAAAATTAACAAGCAGTGTTTGAGACTTTGAATCCGACACCTGGCAACTGACTGATCTCCATTAATGGCCTTGGAGCTCCTCAAAAAGGAAAATAGACCTACAAGGGCAAAATTGATCTTTATGTGATTCTGACTGCACCGGCCTAATGAGGAAGTATTTTTGACCAATCAAAATAGGTTTGAACCCTAGAATCCAAACTTTCTATTTTTAGAAAATTTTGCCAACATCCGTTTCGAAAGAGACCCAAAAAAAGTTCTATTTTTAGAAAGCTTCTAAAAATAGAAATTTTCCTAAAATTTAGGGCCGAAAAACTGAGATATGGGTTTTGTAGACTTGGTTGCTTTGATGAGACCCAAAATGTCAGATTTTGAAATTTTCGAGTTTTTGACCCTCATGTAAGACATGCAAACCCCAATTTTGACCTTTTTTGACAATTTTGACAAGACTTTTACTCATTTCTGCTAAATGCCTAAGTGTAGCAAAAAATTTTATTTGGGGTACAACACTACATAAGAGAAACATGGATCTAAGAGAAGAACGATTCCTTGAATAAATGGGTTTAAATATAATGCAAAGGGAGTAATCAGATAATGCTTAAAGACGCCAATAAGAGATGATAAAAGCAGCAACAAATATATGCAAAGAAGGCCAGCAATGTCTAAGGAATAATGATTAATTACATAGCAATAATCAATAATTAAGGAGGCAGCGATTAGAGTGGATATTTAATTATTCTTACCAAACAATGATTAAGTCTAAACTAAAAGTCATGACCATTTGGATGGTCATACCAGTCCAAAAAGGTGTGTCTATTGAGGATGAGACATAAACATATAAAAAAGCAATAAGAGATGAAGGAATCAGCATCGAATATTGGACAAAGAAATATATCTTCTTCAGCAGATCGAAGTTGCTCCTAAAGGAGCATATGATTTTCTAAAACAGGCTGCACAACCACTGAAGATTTCAGACACCCAGCCAAGATTAAGCCGCATGATTTGAAGGATAAGAAATCAGAGACAGGTCTAGATAGTGTAATGTCCCCTTCTCGAGCATGATCTTCTCAGATGACCATTGGCCTATTCTGGAGACCCGTAGGCTACTCGGACGGTTTGATTAGGGTTTCTTGTGTGGAGGTTGCAGTTGCTCGTGAATTGGTGGTTGAACTGCGGATTCCTTCTGGGTTTTCTGTGGGCTTCGCAGTGATATGTTTCTCTTGGCATTCTGAGCACTTTTTGGAATTTACTATTTTTAGTAAATTCTATTTCTGGCAGTGGTCCTATTGGTTTCGGCACAGTTGACTTTCCTCTTCAATCGACTCAATTGGTTTATTCAATTTTGGCCTTGGGAATGCAGTTTCAGAGAGATAAGTTCATTTCACTCAAATAACATTATATTTTAATGTTATATTTCCCCCTTGGCCTAATCTCTTAACTTAATGTTGTTTTAAAAGGTGGTCTTTAAGGGGTGGCGCCATCATTGAGATTATTTCATAATTATTAAGGTTGAATTAAAGCCTTAAGTTGGACGCCAATATTAAAAGTGATGAATTTAATTAAAAAGTCAAAATTGGAGCTTTGAAGAAAGGGACGCCATCTATTGGAGGATTAGGGTTTGACTCTGAAAGGAAGATTAGGGTTTCGAGAAGGTCAACGGAAAATTATAAAAGGAAGCTTTTGGTTCTCTTTTCATTATCTTTTGTCTACAGGAATGTTATGCTGCCGGATTGGCTTTGGGATTGCTTCGAGGAATGTACGCCTCCTAGCTTGGCATTGCTTCTCGCTTGAAAGATAGCGACTAATGGTGAGATAGTGTAGTTTGAATGCTTTATTGTGAGATTTCTGCGTTTTAGTCTTTGTGAGGTATTGTAAATCAGTTTTATGCATATTAGTGGTTTTCTGGAGTTGGACATTCATTGTAGCAGATTGTCGTTTTTATTCATAAACCAAAAAATACAAAAAGAGTGCTTCTGGGTATTGTTTTATTCTCTCTGTTTGTAAGGGGCGACCCATTTCCCAATGTTGTAGATTTTTTATTGAAGGCTGTGATTTTTAAATGCAAATCGCCCCTCTTGCTGGGCCGTACCATCTAGATCTGCCTTGGGATTCGTGCATTAAATAAATAGGGACTTTTGATTAGTTTCCAGTGTTTCAGTTTGGTCGCCATCATCCTAGGATCATATTGCATTTCGTCTCGTGGAATTTGGTTGAGTTTGGAGTGAGTTGTGAGTGAATTTGTGAGTTACAGGGCTGCTGTTCATGCAAGCGGAAAACAGGACTGTCATAAATCAGATTATCAGGTTGGCCTTAATAGTAGAGTTTTTGATCAAAGCTTTATTATTCATTGAAGGGAATTCAATATATATTATTGCAGCTCTATTTACTCTTTGATTCACATTGATAGCAAGGCATTATCTTTCATATTGTAAGCTGACAGTAGTACTGACAGCAGTTGTTATTCTTGCTTATCATGATTTGTAATGCTCAACTTTACATTCAGTAATTGCAATTGTATTTCCTTTACCTCCGCCCTATGGTAGCTCCTTTCCCACTCCAGGTTAGAAAGCACATTCTGGGTGTCAAGTACTTTCAGCATTCTAGCTTATTTCCCTTAATCGCATTGTAATTCTTAGCATCTCCGTCATATGGTAGCTCCCATTCCATCTCGGTTTGGAAAGCACATTCTTGACGTCGAGTCATTTCAGTTTATTAGATGATAGGGATCCTCTGACCATATACCCGTCGTTCGCCGACGCATTCTTGGTTAGAGTTTTTGTATAAGCATTTCAATTCAGATCCTCTGACCAATGCTCACACCTTGCCCACATCGGGATCCTGGTGTACATTCTGGTTAGAGTTGTTTCAGCATCGTTTTGGTTTAGAGCTAGCCTTAACGGGTGCGTATTGTTTGAAACTTGCAATTGAAAAAATTGAGAAAAATTGGCTCGGAATATTTCAGATAGATATCATCTTGCCCTTCACTCATATGCATGTAATCAGATAAATAAATCAGAAATCGCATCCATATTGTGGTGTCTATTTTGCATCTTTAAAACAATTATAATTGCAGATTAAATATCAGAATATATAGCAGATATTTGCTCATTCTAATCAGCATATTGTTAATTATTATCAATATATATAAGTCTAATAATCAAGTCAATAATAGCGTTGAAGGTTTCTCTTCATAAGATTAAAGTTTATCATTGAAATTAATGGTTCTAGGCCAATTTGGATACCTTGATTTAGAAGACTAAAAGCAAAGTTAAGGTAAATCTATAAGGGGACATCACAACTGTGCTCCCCATGAGTGGTAGCCTCTTTGGAAGTGCCATTCTCAATTTTCCTAGGACTAAAATCTTCATCAACTTCTTTCTCCATAGGCTTGGTTTGGAAGCCAAACTCAAAGCCACTTGTAATCTCATCAATGAAATGAAATGAGTGGGCATTAAAAACTAAATTGGAGATATCATCACCTTTTCCTCTTTCATGTCCAACTTCTGAAAGAACCTCAGAGAACCCATCATCAGTTTCAAATCTACAAAACACATCAAGGTTGATAGTCATAGAGTTTTCAACAAATGAATCCAAATTAATTCAAGGCTTCCATTTGTTTTTCTTGCAATTCTGATTTTTCTTTATGTTGCAATGTCATCATTTCTTCCATATTTTGAATTTGTGTCTCTGGATTTTCTATCACTATCTCTGGTTCTTCATCAATCACATTATCCTTAGCAATTTCATGCATGACCAAAGAATCATCCTGAGACTTTGTCACACATTCATCATTCTTCAAAACACTCATTGGATTAGACTTTGTTGCTATAAATCCTTCTACAACTATCTGCTCCTTTTCACCCTTTTGTTCAAATCTATCAATTAAAATTTGAAAAAAATCTTCAAAAAAATCTACCTAAATGTGGAATTGGGTGTTCATACCTTGGTACCACCAATCAAGAGCAGCTCCTTCAAGGTGCAGGATTGCATACTGAATGGCACCTTGCTCCTCCAGGGAACTAGAATAGTAACAGTCATGCATCTCAAATAACCAATCTCTGACTGAGATCTTGTATGATCCATCAAAAGTGGGCGCTGAAGATTTTATGACTTTGCTCTTGAGATCTCTTCCACCTAAATTTGAAAATTGTTTATGACATTTGATGGCCATCATGTTCTGCATTTGAGTGATATAATCGCTATATGGGACTAAATTTCTAAATCCTTCATCTTGATTGGCATAAGTTTCTCTGATGGCTGCCAATTCTTTTGCCAAATTTTCCATAGGATCAAAAACATCAGCCATTTTTAAACCCTTCTTTTCTCTTTGCCGATATTGATCAAACCTCCAGCTGGCAAGATTATGGCTCTGATACCATTGTAATGTCCCTTGCTGGAAATTATTTCAGATTTAAAATAAATATTATTTCTCGTAACAAAGCAATTTCCAACAAACAATGAAATCGAGTATGAAATAAACTTCACCAAGATGAGCAAATCAAACACAAGAAGGTATGTAATTAAGTGTGATGATATATGAATGGAAATACCATGAAATTACATCTGATTTACGGTTATAAACAGCAGCTAACAGCAAGCTTCAGCTGCAGCAAAAATGCATAGAAAAAACCAACAAATATACATATGCACCCAACTGTTGCCAAACTCAACACAACTCAACAAACCAAACTTGGTTAATCTGAGCAGCAATATTACATCAATATATGTTGTTGATACAAAGGTATTTGCTGCAACCTACAGCAATAACAAAATGAAACATCCAAAGAAACCTCTACACTAAACAACACCGGCAATATTCACAAATAAAGCTCTAAACTGTAACTTTGCAGCACACTGTCAAACTCTATTTGGATTTTCCCTTGGAAACCATCAGAATCACTGCCTTCAAGCCTCAGACTCCTCAATTTATCAGCCTTGGAGTTCTTCCTTCCTTGGTTTCTCAACCTCATAAGAAATGTCACAACCTGTGAAGAAAACATGCATAGAATGAAACCACAATGCCATGAAATTGTATTTTATATGAGTTGCCTTTTTCAGGAAACATCTTGGGCGCCCAATTTCCTTGCCAAAATGGAAGGAATCTTGCATGTCATGATTTGTCACTCCTTTCCCAATTGGCCTCCATGAAATTAGTCGTTTCCTAAAAAGATTTTCTTTTATGACAACTATTGTCATAAGCAATTAAATCTACTTTTTTAGCCAAAACATGCACTCCAACAAAACCCACGCCCAGGCATGGGTGATAAATAATTAAAATATCCATTTGATGATTAAATATTATTTTTATTTAATCCACTCATCAAAAAGGATATTAATTCCCTGGTCAACCAATAGTCCCGATTTACTATTTTTGGACAACTAGACTTATTATAAATAGTAAGTGCTAATTTTGGAAAGGGAACAAGACATCCTCAATCCCTTAAACTATGTTTTTTCTATTCAATATCAATTGGTACAATTTCTCCAATACTTTGGTACCTCAATCATAAATGTCTTGAAGCCATCTCTCCAAGTTCTTCTCATAGAGGGCTTGTTGATCGTCGCTTTTTCTCTTTAGTAGAGTCTAGAACCTAGGGCATAAACATTATACGCTTCAAAGTAGATTGTAGAAGATAAGAAATGTTCTCTTTAAGTTGATTAATCTCAAATTTCAAGGTTGCACTATCTTCTATGCCTTTGATTAACCCTCTCCTTCATGTTGCTTGTAACCACTTCTAACATATTCACATCCCTATGACAAGTACTTGTCCCCAAATTTGTCTCAAAAATCTAAATATTAAAAGGCTCTAAAACCTAGATGGATTTATCCTCTACTAGAATGGGCATTTGAATAATCAAATTTCTTTTTACAATCTTCATCATCTTGAATTGGTTCTCAATTTTCTTTACAACTGAGTCTCCAACCACTTTATAAAGATTATCAAATTCAATTTAGTATGAAGACACTTTTCTTTTCCTCACAACTACCTCTTCTACCCATGTGGCAACTTTTCTCTAAGGAGGAGAAATATCTTGTACTAGAGATAGTGCATGAGCCTTCGATTGAACGAGTGAGAATATGGAAAAACCTCCTTCAAAGAAGGTTCTCTAATTGGTGATTCAGGAATAGGAATCAAGATCAGCTACTCATGTTGAATAAGTGTGGCAATACAAATCCTCTTTTTTTATCTCCCTTAAAATCCCTTCTTTCAAATTACTTTCTCCCTTTCGTTAGTTTTAGGATCAGATTTAACAGAAAGCAGAAATACAACACATGAACAATAGAACACAGCATATACCCTGGGAAAACTCTCCTTCTTGAGGGAGAAAAACCCAGCCACAATATATCACTTATATATTGAATTGAATGAGCAGAAATCTGCTTACAAACTTAGGCCAACCACAAGGCCGATATGAAGCAATAAGAAATAGCACCTCTCTTAGATGCAAGATATACACAATATCGATCTGCTATAAGAAATAAGATAATCTGTTGTAGAAGAACAAACTCCTTGATGCAATGCGAATGCCTTGATAATAATCGATCTCCTTTGAAGTGCGAACTTGTCTTGAGAAATAATAATTGATAATGTAAGAATGAGTATCGCCTTCTTTATATACAAGGTGATAAGGCTTCTATCAAACAAGACGTCTTTTCATTGTTGAATGGTCGGTCTCAAGCAATGTGTCTCTTTAGTCGGCCTTATCCTGAATAAAATAAAATACAAAATATTGTTTGTAAGAGGCGTCACTTCACCAAGGTCAGCCTCCTGGATATATTTCGAATTTAAAGGGAGAAAGAGATCTCCCATTGCTATAACATCAACACCTTTTTCTTCTCTTATTCTTTTGCATCTTTTTCATTCCTTTTCATCTTTAACAATGGTTGTGAAGAAAAACGACGAAATTTTTTCCTATTAGTGGCTCAACAACTGGGGTTTTCTCCTTGTGTACTAGATTGCTACTCCTTGTACACGAGTAGAATGATATAATATGGGTCAGAAATGGAACAGTTAGCAGCTAGGGAAAACAAATTTCAGCAACTCACAATTCTCATGCTCCAAACTATCAATAATGACATAATTGTCAAAAATATTACCATATGCTTTATTACTACTATTAATGATCCAACCCTTAAGGTTACATGCTGGTAATTATATGTGATTCTACTACTTTCTAGAACTTTAATTTTCTACAACTTTCGTGTTAAATCCTGTCTCTATCCATTTTTCATTGTCCTCTAGCATATACGTAACTCACCCAAAAAATTTGCCCATTGACACAATCTTGATATTGTGTAATACTATCTCGATTCATTAATTTACTTTTTATTCAAAGATTTCACTACTTATGTTTGTGTCTAATTTCAAGAAACTACTATACATTTAAAATGTCAAATCATCCTTTGAGAATGAAGTTGTGTGTTTCACAAAATTTCCCAACTTCTCTTCTCATATGTCCAAGGCAATACACAGCAATAGAAGCATAGGCTAACGATTGAAGTCTACATTGCATTGCCATCCTACTTGATCAACATAATCATTGGTGACACATGAATCTGAGATTTTTTAAAACATGAAAATCATCATTATACTAAAGACTCTACTAACACTATACGATCAAATTAGATTTGCATTCAAACAAATAAGATATCAGATACAAATATAGCGAATCTTCAAGAACTACTAATGCAAATATGGTTAGATATAACAACTATAAACAATATACATAGATTCAATTATTTCTAAGATTTTTTTTAATTTAATTATACATAATTGGGTTTTTATATTTTAGTTTATAATATTTATTTCTTTATAATGCCTTTAGTGACTTTAAATATTTGTGTGTGCAAGAATATTTTTTATGATTTTTCATAAATCCTAAATCTAGTATGAACCCAAACAATGTGTGCCATATCCAAACATTTTGGATACAACCTAAATATGATCTAATTTATGGATACATCTAGCTCATAGAAATAGAAAAATTAGACTGTTCACCATTAAATTCATAGTGGTTATCATCATTGTTCAACCTTTTTTTCAAACCTAGCATCAACTCATTGACAACTATTGAATGCTCAATTCTTCATTCCTCGGTTTTTTCCTAAGCAAGCTTTTCGAATAATCTCACTATAGTGCAATCAATCCTTTGTTGCTTAATGAAAGCAAGTTGCTTTATGACAGCTTTGGGAGACTTTATCTTCTTCAGCAACCAAATCTTATACAATTTATTCTAACATAAAAGTTTGTCTTCCAAAGAAAATAGGGAAGCCTTCAAAGGTTGATGGGAAATTTAACACATGCTCCTAATTTACCAAAATAATAATGGCAAGCTCTTGAAAAACAAGTCACCATTAATGACCTTTCCCATGGATATTCCTCATACACTTTCCATTTTCAACACTTCAATCTTCTAAAACTTGGTTTGATGAACATGCAAAATCATTGAATGCTTTACCTTTTTAGCATAAACTAGCCCCTATTGATTATATCATGTCACAGAGTCACCATTAGCCTCATCTCAAAGATGTTCAAGGTTTCCCAAAAATCTTTAAAAGTTGGACCTGGAAGCTGCCTAGAGTTTCAATATGTATGCATCCCGGATAGTGTTGAGCATCATGATCTCTTATCTCATGGAAAGAGCAAAGATTGTTTGTTTTATTACAAGAGGCACATCCAAGGCAAGCCTTTCAAGTGAGAAGGTAATCTAAAATGATTGTTTTTGTTGCTCCTTTGAAGATTTCCTTTAAACTGTTGAGCTAAATATTTTGTTGGAATTGCCTCTTCATGTTTGTCATGTATCAATCACCAAGCTCTACATTAAAGGGCTAACGAAAGTTGGTACAATAGTCTTCATGGAATCTTTTCTAATTTTTCCAAAGAAACCATCTCACCTATTATCTTGATTGTTCATGCTTGGGCTTTTTCCAACTCATAAACTTCACAAGTTTTCATCAAAAAGGCAATTTTTGATGGAAGGGCATTAATAAAACAACTAAAAAGAATTTGTGAAGGCTTTAAACAAGTATTGATTCTTCCAACAAGTGAGTTGAATCTTTCACCAAACTCCCTCATGGCTTCATTATTATTGTTCTTTGCATTTGAAAACTGTGAAAAAAGACAGTAACCATCCTCAACTGGTTTGAAGAACCTAACTTACTAAATGTAGTCTTTTTTCTCATTGTCAAAACTTTCACACGGTAATGTCACACAAAAAGTGTGATTTTTTTATGTTTCAATTGGTTTTTGCTTGTGTTGTGTTTTTGGACTGCCTTGCCACCTTTTTCAAGCTTTCTTTATTCATCTATCAATCTTGTCACATTTTCCTTGTTGCTTTGCAACCTTGAAAAGTGACAAACTTCAATTCATGCTCTTTTAAGTACTAGTACTATTAGCCCGCACGGGTAGCAGAGTTGGCTTGGCCGTGGGTTTGCTCCCCATTGGTCTTGAGTTCTACTCTGCTCCCGAGTTAACAGGTGGACCTACTTGCAGGCTGTAGTGTCCACCCACAGGGGACTACTCTTGCCTCAACTCACCACTATGGGCATTGGGCTGAGTCGCGGAAATATCCCTATGGATAAAAAAAAGTACTAGTACTATTTTTCAATATTGTTGCCTCTTTGAGTCATGCCTTTGTGTTGGCATTGCCAAGAAAAAAATGTTATTTCCTTTTATGTTTCTAAGTTGTTTATGTTGGTCGTGTTTTACTCATTCATCTTCCACTCTTGTTGAATTTTTCTTCTATCTATGCCAATAAAAAAAGACCAATACAAATTCTATTTTGACCTAAGTTCATTCTTTGTCAAAGTTTGCTCATCTCTACCACCCTTGACATGGGTTTTGACACCATTTGCCACCTTTGTCGAAACTTAAGAAAATTTTACCCTTCTAATTGTGCACGACATAAGTGGCAATTTTCCTTAAATTGAATGTCACAATTTTTTTGTTCCATCACCACCTTGATTGAAGTTTTAAACTGCCATTGGCATCAATAAAGTGTGACTTTCTCTTGAATCTTATTCACCGCATCCTTGGCATTCTTTTCCTACAACTCTACCACCTTTTGAGCACTAATCGTTAATGATTCTGCCCATAGAAAAGTACACTTGACTTGACTTGACTTGCTAGATTGAGTTTAGACCTTCATTTTCCATTTTCCATCAATTGACAACTAATTTGAGCTAGATATACCAAGTGACTTCAATGCTTTAACATTTGATCTCTCTTGCTCGCTTGTTTCCTCCATTATATGTTAGGTTCCTCTAAATAACTTTGTG
Source organism: Sequoia sempervirens (assembly GCA_007258455.2). Lineage (NCBI taxonomy): Eukaryota > Viridiplantae > Streptophyta > Pinopsida > Cupressales > Cupressaceae > Sequoia > Sequoia sempervirens. The sequence continues at coordinate 156,962,486 of VDFB02270651.1, forward strand.
ATATGTTGGCTGAAACTCCTCTCAATGTTTTTCTCCTTTGGAATAACCTGAAAGAATTGTTGCATTTATCCCAACATGCACCTCTATCTCCTCCATTGTAATCATAGTTTCAAATTTGTTGAAATCATATTTTTCGTACCAAATTGTCAATTTTAAAAGGCAAGGGCAAGACCACTATCTCAAATTTTGACTAGGAGAACATATGACTAACTTGCATTTGATGTATTATCAATAATTTACTAACAATTAACTAAGAAAAATGAGGCTAAAAACTGGAGTTTCATAGCTGTACCAATAGCATTCAATATCTTATACACAAATCTGTGCATTTGAACAAGGGAGGGAAAACATCTAACAACTTTGGGTCAAAAGCTTTATGAGGAAAGGGAATGTGTTATGAACCGGTGATGGTAAATTACTATTGTAAATGTGTCATGTCATTGCACATAGCCCTCCATATAGCATGTCAATATCCATCTTGTGCATATCTATTTTGTTGGCGTAAAATCTAACACCTCTGGAGTGCAGGTTTGTACGGACAGCTATGTACACTACGCAATGAGTGCTCTTCAAATTAGGAGGGGAAGCTCCCTCGTTGTGCTGGAATACATGGAAAAGAAAAGTAATCTAAGTCCTATCTTTTTGTTCTCAACTGGAAGAGGCACAAGGTTAAGAAAACCAAGAACGTTGCAGCTAAGGATTTTCTGGTTTCGCAGATCAGTAACTACAACTAAGCTAACTACTTTAAATCTATCCAATTTCCTTAAGAAAACAGAGCATGAGGAAATGGAGCAGGGATTGACTATCGACGATAAACGAGTTTAGACTCTCTACTTGAAGGCAAGGTGGCGCAACTATCATCTCTCAATCTAAACAAGCTTATTGGGCACAAAACAGATTTGAGAATTTACCATGACAATCTTATGAAACCCTATGTGGCATAACACTTGATCATAATAGTAAAGACTCATAAAACAGATTTATCATCACAATCTCACGAAACCCTATGTGGCATAACACTTGATCGTAATGATAAAAGATTCACAAAACAGATTTATCTAAACTATGGGAAGAATTTACCACGCCAATCTTATGAAACCCTATGTGGCATAACACTTGATCAAAATAGTAAAGACTTCACAAAACAGATTTATCATCCCAATCGCATGAAACCCTATGTGGCATAACACTTGATCAAAATGATAAAGATTCACAAAACAAAAAGAATTCACCATTACAATTGCATGAAACCCTATGTGGCATAACAATTAATCGTAATAGCGAAGACACATGAACAAATACCAAAAGAGCAATATTGAGGGCAAGGTAGGCGCAGCATATATTTCTCTCTCAAGCAAAAGTTAATTACAAATGAGCAAAAGCTCTTATTTATATACATCAAGGTGTAGGGAACCCTAAAATCACCTTGTGTCATCTACAGTTCTCGCAATGCATGCAAGCTATGCGCCAAACCCTAATGAAGTAAACTATACATTAACTGGAAAGCTACCATCGTTAACTACAAATAACCTAAATGGACCATGTGCAAGCATGCACGTCCTTATTTAAAGCAAAGTTAACGGACACTACCTTTTAGAAACCCTAACCTAACTCGTGTTGATAATTCCAAGGATGAGATAAGCATGTGTTAAGTCGCATGAACTGGCGGAAGTCAAGTTAGCTCGGACTCAACCCTTGAAATTAACTGCACGTTCGAACTGGCAGATCACTCCATGTCAACTCGGTCTAACACTTCGACCAAGAACTCATCGATCTCTCTGTCATCTGGCACTTTGACGCTGCCTAAAGCAATAATCTGCTTCTTCAATTCTTTGTCACTTTCCTTGACTGTATGCATACATTCTTTAACATTTTTAGTCGCCTTCTTGAAACTAGCTGAAATTACTGAAAATGTGATCAGAACCTCCATCAAGATATCACAAACATGCTTCTGAAACTCAGTTCGTACAACCTCGAGATCAGCGTAGGTACCATTTTCACGAAGATAATTGCACAAGATCTGAGTGACTTTGGCGGCTCCGTAAACGAAGTGATCTCTATTTCTTCTACAGCTTGACGCTTCTAATGCAATCATGAATTAAGACCGATTTGGTCTTGAATTTAGTCTAGTTGAACCGCCTTCTAAAAAACTTGCCCGTTGACTGTGAACACGGCAATGTTCTGACAACTTTCTGAAGAGGCTAACAATGGCTCCTGGTGAGGCTAAAAATAGCCTATCGGAGGATAATTTTCACCAAAAATTCTGAGACATGGGTTTTGTCTAGAAAATGATTCCAAGACAACCCACAACGTCAAAATTGTGAAAAAACGCCGTTTAGCCTAATATGCAAACACTTTTCAGTCGAGAATTGCAGATGTTTTTAGAGCTTCCCGGGGCAATTTTTCTTGAGAAAATCTAGAACATGGGTTTTGTGCACAACGGAATTCTGAACAAACCCAAATGATGAGATTTTCAAAAAGATGTGATTTTATCCCACATGCAAAGAAATTCTCAGAAAAAAGCACAGAGCTTCAGAATGAAGGCTGCGGGGCAATTTTCTCGAAAAAATCTAAGACATGGGTTTTGCTGCTGATGCTGAAATATGCGAACCCAGATGGTCAGATTCTGAATATATGTTGAATTACTCTGGCATGCGAAGAAAGTACCTAAGGTGAGAAATAGAAGAAATAAGACAGAAGATAGAAAGTTTTGCTTGTCTGCTTCTGAAAAATCTGCAAATCTCTTCTTCGAATCTTTATAAAACCTGCATGCAAAGTGGAAATAAAGTCTAGAATCGACTTCCTCTGAACAATCTGAATCGTAACTTCGAAGAACGCTGAAAACGGACACCTGAATCACCTTAAGCTTGCTGGTCGCTCAAAAGAATACAAGCTTCAGAGCAAAAGATGATGTAATAATGGACGCCATTCTTGAAATATATAGAATTTCATCATAGAAAATTCGCACTAAATAAAGCATGCTTAAAAATGGCGCTTGGCTTCTCATTGGTCCTTATCATAGTTAACTGGAACTGGAACAAGCTAAATAAGTGGTCATGCATTAGGGTTTGCCCTTTCAACACTTCAGTTAACCACTCTATGCGAGTTTGACTTCAGTTAACAATCTATGTTAAGTTCGCCATCTTCAAACTTGCTTTAGACTCACAAAATTGAACTGAGGCGACCCTTTTGATAACTAAAGTTGGCATTAAGGAATTCGCCATTTTCATACAATGAAAATTCTAAAAATAGCGACCCTTTTGGAACTTAAGTTGGCCTTCAAGAATGCGCCAACTTCACATGCTTTAATCAATTCTAAAAATAACAACCCTTTTAGAACTAAAGTTATCATTCCTTAGAAAATGCGTAGCTTCACTAATTTATGCTTCATCAATAAAATCTAAATATGGCGACCCTTTTCATAACTGAAGTTAACACTCAAATGCGCCTTACTTCAAACATTAATGCTTCATCAAAATATGGCGTCCCTTCTTGAACTTCAGTTGACACTCAATGAAGCGCCATCTTCACTAAAATCTTCACAATTGCAACCAAAATCGCCATGCATGTAAACTTCAATTGACATTCAGTGATAATCTTTAGTTAAGTGAACATGCAATCAAGTTAACTCGACATGCAAGGTAGTTAACTGAACATGCAAACTAGTTAACTCGACATGCAAACTGAAAGATCACTCCACATGCCAATATATGAACTGAAGATAACAACCCAGAAATCGTTCAGTCTAACTGCAGTCAGAACTCCAGTTAAGGCGTCCATTCAACTCACTTTCAAAAATTCAACTTTGAACTTTTGGGCGAATTCCAGACTTAGCCAAATTTTATGAAAATTTAAGCTAAAACCTCTGTCGGGACCTCTGTTCATCCTCTGACACTGGTTGACTGACTTCTCCGATTGGCTAGCTGACAGGTGCATTGCAGGGCTGAGTAAAAACTGATCAAATGATATCTTGAGACTACACATCATAAAACTGACATCTGAAGGCTCAAAAATCCAAGCGCCTTTTCCAAAAGCTGCGCTTTTTCTCAGACTTAGTCAAATTTCAACTTCTACATTTCGTACGAAGGGAAAAACAAATCCTTCATAACTTCTGATTTATCAACTTTCAGGACTGGATCTCAGGTTCACTGCGGAGCTGACCTCATTCTGCACGACAGCTGCAAAGGCACATCTCCCCAAAAACATCATCTGAGGGGTGAAAAACTAGGGCGCCTTTTTCAAAAGTTGCTCTTTTCATCCCAGACTTAGCCATTTTTGGAACTGGCTAGAATATCACAAAAACCTCGACTGCAAGCTGCTGAGGCATCTCACGAACTGACGGAGACAGGCAACGGAAAGCTGAACGTAACACAGACACATTGAATATCTGAAATCATCAGAAAGGAAGCATTAAAGGTCTGAAAAGCTTGGGCGCCTTTCTCAAAAGTTGCTCTTTTGCTTCAGTGTTAGCCAATTTTCGCTTTCGCCTCGTTTTGCGTTGTATCTTCCATAACTCGAACAAAACAGGTCCGTTTGACAGGCTTGATAGCTCATTGCGAAGCTGACGTGATGCCGGACGAATGTCTGCTGGAGGTGACAAACCCTAAAAACAGGATCTGGACCCCTAAAAGATAGGGCGCCCATTTAAGAAAGTGCTTCCTTCTCCAGAGATAGAAAATTTTAATGATTCCCGTTCAGATTTTCACTTTTCTTAAATCTTTTCAGCAACAAACTGACATGACACTGACACCAACTCCATATCTGAAAACCCCAAAAACGACCATTTGACAACACTTTAACAAGATTAAGACTCAATTAAGTAAAATGCCTTAGTGAAGCAAAAATTTTGGTTTTGGGTACAACATATTTTATACTCAATTCATTGTACATTCAAGACACATACATACAAGTGCATGCATACTCCTATATATCAAGTACATGTAAAAAATGCATTCATATTACATACCAAACATGCAACATCAATATAAATGCATACACAAGTGCAAGTGCCAATAGCATTTGAGAATTTCAAGCCAAAACCTAATACTATACTTACATCCCTCCGTTCAGACCCTACAAATATGGAGCATATAATATTGTTAATTGGACCATCATTGGAGACAGCATCCACCTCTAAGAGAAGATGATATTCTGACATTTAGTATTTGATCAAGCTATTCAATGTCATGTCTATTTAACGAATAAGTCAAGTAGCATAATGGTCAAAGACTCAAAACCATAGTTTGAAAACTAGCAAATCAAGAAAACTCAGTAGATCAAGTCTTGGATCAAACTTGGCTACTCGGAAAAAGCTCAAAAATTTAAAAACATAAATATCATGCAAAAATAGTTACAAAACATATGACATGAACCTATAGAACATTGGAAAGTGTTCTCAATTAGATTTGAATAGAAAGGAAAGCAATACCACATCAACATGCAAATACTAATAGCCAATAGTACGAAAATTTACACAAGCCATGTTTGCGTCTTCATACTTTTCCTTGTTTCAACATGTACCTTTAAGCTAAGGCTGCAAACCTAATGTGTTCTAGGGCACCAAAAAGCTCTTCCTTCAGCTAGGCTTCAATGAAGCGGTTTAGCCATTGTTGCCTCCACTCATCTTTAGCCCACAATAGTTGCAAATGACTAATACCATGGTCAATCTTGGTACACCATGCCTCTATGCGACATGCCTTCCACCATGACTTCCACTTCCCAATGCCATTTGGATGCAATTTCAAAACCATCCATAGAAAAAATAAGAAAAAAATATATAATTGTTCTAACTTCTAGCATTGATGTTTTTCTAAATTGCAGAACCATGCCTTTTAAAAAAATGAACTAAATCATAAATTCCAAAACCCCTAAATTAATTTGAATGGAATGGATGTGAAACAAATATGGAAATTGGAATCCTTACATTAATTAAGAAATACATAAGAAAGCTAATGCTAATGCTGAAAGAATAATCAGAAAAAAACATACATAAAAAATTTGCAGAAATTTCTCTTCTTCAATCACAACCTCACAGAGATCAAGTGCAGTTGTGAGTGACAAGTGGTAAATGCAATTAAATAGATTTGTTTTTACTATTTACAGTATGTATGCCACGTTTTTTCTGCATTGAGATGCATTTGCTATCTAGATGAGTCTATGGTGAATATTTTCTGAAAAACTTACTGATTACTCAACACAAACTTGTCTACATGTAGTAGGTGAGTCTGAGTGCAAGCTACTCGACCACTTTCTCAACCCATGAGCAACATGAGCACTTGACAACTACTAAAGCCACAGTCATAACAGTTATGGGTTAATTGATTGTTATGAGTTAGCGTGTAGTTATGAATTGGTAGCTATAAGTTAGTTTAACATCAGTTGATGAAGAAACTTGAGATGTAGTGCAAGCTTGAATAATATTCTTTAGTGTTCAATTTATTTCTTCTTTTGATACCCATGTCTAGTGAAGAGCAAAGTATACAAAGAAGAAGAATCCATAGACTAAGCATGCACACTTCAAAAGATAAAACTTATCACTAATTCAATGCTTCTTCAAAAAAGAAAGAAATATATTGGTTTCTTCAAATGACCATAACATCACATATGGAGCTTCAAAATTAAATTATACAGCAAAAAGCAGTCAAAATGAAGACATAGAAACCAAAATGATAAATATCTTGTGTCAATATTTCGCAGTTCCAGGGTTTGGGTGGGATGTGATTTATATATCCTTCCTTAGAGATAGTGCACATCCTTAGAAATTTCACATAGAAGTAAACATAATTATTACAAACACAATTTCTAAAAGCATCAGTTGCAACTTATATTAAAATCTTGTTGATTATGATTGTCATGACCCACTATTATCTCATTGGTGATCAATATTTAGAAATAACAAGCACATTCAATGAATCATACCCCTGTTGCATCTTTTGCTGAAGCATCTCAAGAGCAGGTCTTATACCATGACTGAAAAGCAACTTATAAATATGATAAAGAGTAATAGCTACTCCAAAATATGCCTCCACTTCTCCATACTGTGGTTGTGCGAGAAATGCAGGAGGAGATTGACGGAATTTATCTCTTGCTGTTAGAAATTCAAATGGTGTCAACTGCACATAAGCCGAAAAAAAAAATCAGTATGAAATAGCATGTATTTACACTAGACTAATGCCAACAAAACAAAATTTAAGAACAAAAATTAAAAAAACAGAAAAAGCAGTAATAAAACAATAATAGAATTCATTGTAACTTGCTTTACTGCAAGTTGTCTGCTGTACCAGAAGATTGTTTGACTTTGTAGAAAGAACAAAAAATAATTCCCAAGAATAAGTCCACAAAACCAAGAGAAATTGATTTGTATTTTCCCTAAAAAAACATGCTTGTGGAAAGACAATTTTGTTTTACCCATGCTGCAAGCTCTTAAACTTACTTAAATGGCACCGGTTCTATGGTGCCTTAGAGTTGTAAAAATATGCATAAATGTGTAGCTTACTTGCATACCCATGAACAATTTAAAGCCAAGGAAATAAACCATCTAACACAAGGATTTTATCCTCAAAACCCCAAGGTGAGGAAAACCAGCTGAAAGTGGCAATCACAATTCTTCCTCTTCTTCCAAATGATGTTGTGGAAAGATCTACAAGAGGCATAGAGTAATTCCAACTAAACACAATCGGTTACCCTTCCATTCACTTCATCTCCACACTCAAAGTCTTTTTTGCCTCATCTAGAGACTTACATCATATTTATAATTTTAAATAATCCTACCATGTACCAAAGGACTCCTAAGAATCTTAGAACTGAAGAAACCATTTTTTAACCATTACTTTGTCTTTTACAACTTATAGTCTTCTAGTGATGACACTATCTCATTCAACAATTGACAAAATGAAACCACCACTTTCGGAAATGAAACCACCCCTTTCTGCAGAACAGTAGCTTTGAAATCATCACTGTTCACAAAGTTATGCAACTCACAGAGGCCATACCTTTTGCATACAAACTCGAAATTGAGTGCCTTTCTATGAAACTGTGCAACTTTTTGAAAGGAATTCAAAAATCTAATAATAATAGACTTTTGATGAGCTATAATAGCCTATATTTCACCTTGTTGAAGTAAAGAGTGTTTTTTGTTAGGAGTAACAATTTACAACTTTACTTGTTATTAACTATATTTGATCCTTATCAATCAAAAGTGTTAATTGAATAGAACATTTTTATGGATTCAGAAACACCTATGCTAAATAAATAATTATTAATTGTGTACTTAAAATACTGTAGTATAATTTAAAAACGAAGATGACACAAATCATCCACAATTGACTCAAGAAAACTACTGCAGACCACATTAATGTATTAATGAAATCACCATACAGTATAAGAAGCTCTGGTTAATAGGATTCAGCTCTCCTATTGACTGGGTTGGCTAGTACCACAGTATCAACTTTACTTGCCAATCAAAAAATATAGATAGGATTAATCAACTTCACGAGAACCATTTTGGAGGGTATTTTACACCCATCTGTAAGAGCAAAGAGGGTCTGAGGACAGTCTGAGGACATGTGGAGGTTTCATATTTGCAACATTAGAAAGGAGACTCTGATATCAGCAAAGACCACTATATTTTTGCAGTGCTCTGTCAAACACTTTATCTACAGCTTTCACTGTTAAGATGCTTTTACCAGAATTGACTGATAAGTAGAATTGATTTTGAAGTTGAACGCTTCTGATCAGAATTAATTGATGTTCACTGTTGTACTTAAACAATTTGACTGATGCCTTTGACCAGAATGACAGTTTTTGTTGTTTACTGGTGTATTCTACCAATTCAACTGCTACTTTAACCAGAATTGATTGTAATAATTGGTTTCTATAAGGTGAAAATCCAAAATCAGTAAAATATAAGTTCTTATGCTACTATACTTATGTTGGCATGTAATTAGTACTGTTTACTGTATATTAATGGTAGTTTCCTTTATAAATATTGAATTAATACGGTTATAAACACTGCTCTATATTTCACAGTTGAGCACCCCAATAGAATCCTCAAATTAACGATAAAAGAAAATGCATTGGGCTAAAGCCTACTCTTGCCCCATTTTGGTTGACACCTAAAAACAATCACATGGGAATACTTGAGTATTGTTATTTTCAGTTGACAAATCAAGCCATTCTTTTGAGCACATACACATTTGTGTATATTATTTTAGCCTTTTGCATTATTAGTACCTATCTGCATAAAATGTATGCCTCAACAAAAGGAGGTACATTAGTTGACCAACCCTAATTGCCTATATCAATGTTAGTGGAAGATAAATGAAACTTCCCAACCCTGCCAACTCAGATATATTAGAAAGTTGATGTGATAAACATATGGGCCCAAAGGAACCACACAAAGCAAGATACCTATAGCAATTACCTAAGTTGCCAAATCGGGTACAAGTATTGGTACGTGGGTACGGTATGCCAATACGGCAAAAAAAATTGGGGATTAGGTACACTTGGGTACGTCTGTACAAAATATGAATATAATATATAAATATTATATATATTCATATATATAATTATATTTTATTATTTAATATAGTATATATTATACCATATTTAATTTTGCTATTTTGATTTGGTCATACAAATAAAATATTAAAAATAAATTTAAAATTATATAATATTTAAAAACACTATTTAATAAATTTATTAATATAATATTTCAGAAAATTATATGTATTCACATATATAATTATATTTTAAGTTAATAATATATAAACTATATATATTTATATGTATATATTTAACAGATTAATAAATTAATACTATAGTTTTAGTATTTACTCATATTATTTAATAATATTGTTTAATAAGTTATATAAATAATAATATACTCAATACTAAAAATAATATTATTAAATAATAAATTAGGTTTTCATTAATTAATGATATATTAATAATGTGTGCCAATAGTGGCATGGTGAGATGGTTAAGTTGTTGTGTTGTTATTCTTTCCATCAAGGTTAAACCCCATTGAGGTGTAATTGTGGAGAATTTATATTGGAGATGAGGTCCCCCATTTGTGACCTCACCTGTTCATAGCTCCGGGTCAAAAGCGTTTACCCCTCTTAATATAAATAGATATATTAATAATGTGTGGAGCCTAGATGCAAACTAAGGTTTGTAAGAATTTATGTGTTTTATAGTTTATATTTGTTAACAGTAAACAGTTCATAATTTGCAACATGTGTGGAGCCTAGATGCAAACTAAGGTTTGTAAGAATTTATGTGTTTTATAGTTTATATTTGTTAACAGTAAACAGTTCATAATTTGCAACCGCTGTTGCAAATTCATTAACAAAAATACTCATTCGAAGAGAAACAGAATACCTGTCCCTGGTCATGTTTGTCCCCATTCGCATTTGGGAAACACTTCAATTTAGGTTTTTTCATTTTCGAAAAGTAAAAAAGAACCAACAGACGCCCAGAATCAATCTGGAAACCTATAATATCACGAACAGAATCATATGGGTGCAGGAGGTGTTCGGTGGAATCGTTTCAGCAAGAAAAATGTAGTACCCTGGACGATTCGACCAATGTTTCATAGAGATTCCGATTCTAGGACGTTTCTTACCTGGAATTGGTTGGTAAATTTGTCGATTCAACAACATAGGCAATTACCTTCCAAAGAAATAAAACCAACCACCTCCAATTATAGTAAATGAAGACGACAAACGGGTTCTCAACAAACATTTTGAATAGGAAACAAAAGTACCTCCCCCAAATCTGATAATAGGTTGGGTACCTAAATATTAAGCGATGAAACCCTCCGAAGGGTACATCTCATAATCTCAATTTTTTCGAACCTCATGCCTTCATCCTTCAAACATTTTGCATCAGACCAAGGAAGCCCTTAGAAGGGTACACTGATTCAAAGCAAAAAAACCCTAGGACAAGATATACTAATCCAAGCTAGCCGAGAGAAGGTTTTGAAGGGAGAAAGGAAATATTAATTTCAATTCTATTGTGCATTGATATCACTATCCAAAGCAAGCAAATAGTTGTTGCTGCAACCAAAACTTTAAGGGTATGAAATGTTTATCTCTAGTACCACGTGAGAATCAAGTGCAAGATGTAATCAACATGACAGCAAAATGTCAGGGATGTGAGGTCTGTGGGCTGGTGGATGGAATAAATATTGCCTACATATATCAGTCAATATTTATATCACCGCTTAAATTAGATACACTTCAGTATTTCTACAATGTTGGAAAAACTAGAGGTATCAACCAAAGCTCCGTGTAAAAAGCTTGAGGCAATTATTGTGGCCTGGAAGGATTTGTGTCACTTGTCTACACAAAGAACAAAAAGAGTATTTAAAATTAAGCTGAGATTTATACCTATAAAAAGAGAAAAGATGGAATCAAAAGCTGAATTTTATTCCCTTTTGAATGGATGATCTGATTACAGCCAAATAAACATTGCTGAAGCTGATAAATGCAAAAAAAAAAAAATCATCTTAAAGTACGGTGTTATGCATATAATTGAATGTCATTTGGTTTGTGCAATGCCTTGGCTACTTTTGAGAAAACAATCTTACTCACATTCAAGGAAATGTCTACTCCAGAACATTTGTGGATGATTGGTGCATTCATGGGACGCAGACAGATCATTTAGGAGCACTGTCTTAATACATTAATTTTTCCTAGAAAATAAGAATATCATTAAATCCCAAAAAGTGTCAGCTGCCCATACCATTTGAAAAGACAAGATTCTTATAATAACAGCAGCGAAAGATGAGAACAACAGAAAAGGCAATCCAAAGAATATTCAATCAGAAAATAGAAATTAACCAACTTCCTTCCACTAGGTAGAGCAATCAAAAAAATACATACCCTCCTCTTTAAAGAAACCCATCCGTTCCCAAACACTCAAAAGATATAGGGATAGGATGATCTCAAAGTGGAGCAAAACTTATATACTCTCAAGCAGAGGAAGAAATAAACTGTAGACTTAGCACTGGTATAATCATTCTAGAAAGAGCCTCCAACTATCAAGCAAAAGGGTTTCATACACTTAAGCATGTTAAAAAATGCCTAGGGGAGTCAAAGAGCCAATTCTTCCTTCACAACTGAGACCTATTGCTCCTCTTTCATAAATATCCTCAAAAAACCTTCAGAGGTGCGAACTATACAGAGAAATGAAGAGGATGCATTCTCTTCTTCTACCCAGAACTGTCAAACCCTATCATTCCAAATTATCCACAAAAAAATACCAGCGAATTAGAATAAGTGAAAACATCAAACCAAAATCCTTCTATTCTCTTTTAAGTTTCATTTCTATTTAACTAACCAGCAGAAGCTAAATAAATCAAAAGGAAACAAAATGAAAATGCAAGGGATGATACATACCATACCAAGCATCGGAGCAAAAGCAGAACCAAAACCTAGAGGAGTAATAACAGAATAGGCACAAAGACATATCTAATGTATCTCCTTCACACACCTGCCATAGTCCTCTTCCTTGTCGTCATTGTCCAATTGAAAACCAGACAAGGAAATGAAACAAAATAAAGGATTGGCCCTTGGGGATGCCAGCTGGCATTCAAAAGTGTGTAACCAATAAATAAAAACAATCCCTGATCAATAGCAGAGGAGAGTATGCATTCACAATCGTTTTTAGTTGACAGCAAAGTGAAGGATCCCTCAAAGGTGTAATTTAGACCACATCAAGGTTAGTCATACCTCTATTCAGCTTAGAAATCATCTCCTTAGAGTCAGAAATAATATTTCTTGATTTCCAATTTTCATAGTTTGATTTTCCCAAGTACTTTAGCATACCTAACAAACCCGATATTTAGGGTTCCCTTTAGTTGGGGGGACCCAAATTTCGTGTTTTCTTTTAATTAACAAACTTCTTTTCAATCCCTATATTAGGGACAAAAATATTGCAACAACCTTTTATTAAATCCATTTACTTTCTTGGTGGATCAACATGCATTGTATCTTATTGACAAACCATTAATTTATGGCAAAAAATCTAGAGGTTGCTTTTGCTACAAGAATTTACTTTTTTTATCATTATGCATGAAGGAAAAGGGCATGTAGTTGCAGATTGCTTGTAAAGGATTTGAAATGATGAACCAGCTTAGGGATTTAATGATTACTGATCACTATCCAGATTCATGGCTTTTAAGAATAAGTTATATTGCCAATATTTGGTTGTACTTGCTATTTATAATCTGTACAATGCCTTTTGGTGTGGTTCACAATCACGCTAAATAAAACTAAAGATTGTTTTTTGGATTCACCTAGGGTAAAAGGCTAATACACACTTCAACTCAAGGCAAAATGCTTTTATGCTTTTTGATTAAATGTAAACCCCATGAAAACTACCGCACTTACGATGTTCAACTAAATGCAAAGACTAAGGAGTGCAAAGACACAAAAGAATTTGAATGCATTTAAACACAAGGACAAGAACGCTTTGGTAGAGTAAATTAAAGAATCAATACAAAGCCACAAACCTCAACTTCAAATAAACATGTAATACAAACCTTGCAAACTCACTAAAAGCAATTTGGTCGACCTCAATATAAATAACAAATAACTGAGCATCTCAAAACCAATTTAAAAGCAACATAAGCATTACTAAATTCCAGAGAATTGGGAGTTCCTATATCATGCATGACTATTTGGCTAGAGGTTTTACGGCAAATACTTCCTTGGCTCATTATTGCCGAGATAATGGCCTACTTCTACACATGATAAGGAGAATTTACTTGGTCTTCTTAAGGTTGCAGCCCTACAGACAGTCTTTGTTGAAGAAAAGTGGTCTAGAGAAATTGAAACCACATTTCTATGGTCCCTACAGGATAACCAGGCGAGTGCGAGAAGTAGCCTATGAGTTGGATTTTCCCAAAAAACAGCAAAATTCACAATGTTTTTCATGTGTCGTGCCTCGAGAAGGCATTGGGGCAGCAGGTTACTCCATCAACAAAGTTACCACCGTTGGATGAGGAGGGACATTTGGTGTTGGTTCCTGAGGATATTATTGATGTCAAGGAGAGGAGATTGAGGAGCAGAGTGATCAAGGAATATCTGATTAGATGAAGAGACTTGTCAATGGAGGACGCAACTTGGCAAGGAGGACAGATACTACAGCATCCTAATTTACAGTTGCTTGAGGGCAAGCAATCTCAAGAAGGGAGGACTATAATGTCCCCTTCTCAGTGATCACTCCTGGAGGACATATTAACCTATTTAATTCTCGTAGGTTATAGTCAAGTAAAGGGAATTGATTTATTTAATTCTTTAAAAAAGTAATGTCAAATAATTAATTAAGAGGGGTTATAAAGTGACTTTTGGAAATATTTAAAAAGTAACTTTATAAAGTCACTATATTTATTTTAACAAGTGGGAAAAAGGAAAGCAATATAAAAGGTGTTTTTGGAGCTCATTTGTACTATGCTTGTTTATTTTCTCAAACTCACTTTTGGAGAGCTTCTTGGAGTTCTTGGTCTTGGGGAAGAGAAACCCTAGGGCAACTAGTTTCAGTGGTGAAACGATTCCACCCTAGCTAGTTCGTGGGGGAGATCATCCAAGTCTTCCAGTTGTGCGATTAAAGCAATTTTGTTAGTCTCCTATGGAGACAAAATTGGTGATAAGCGAAATACATTTCTATTTCGTTGGAGGCTAAGGTTGGCGGTCAGATTTGAAGGGTTTCAGCATTGTAACCAGGCCGCCATAGTTCTGCATTTTCTAAGCTTATTCACGGTTGTTATATTGTTGGGCATGGCTATAAGGAACCTATGAACACCATAAACTCTCAGCGCTGAATGTAACCAGTTTGCAAGGCAAAAGCGTGGGATATGGAGAAGTTTGTGGGGGTATTGTGAAAGGCCGTGGACAACAGAATGAGGGCACAGGACTGTTAAAACCCAACGGCTATTCCTTGCAAGTTGTGAGTATCCTGCAGTGAGGATGTTGGAACATTTGTGGCGAGATTTCCTGTGCATGGGCGTGGTTTACCTTGGAGGTCATGGGCAGAAATAGACCTACTGTTGCATACTTAACCCTGTCGCCTAAATCTGAGGCATTTAATGAAGTCATGCAGGTTTGATATGGCAGGGGCGTGATGGTCTGAAAGGCTACGAGTTTATGTGTGAAAATATTGCCTATCTCTTGGGGTTGTAGTCTGAGATCTGAAACGTCATACTACTGCTGCAGGCGTTGTGGTCAGTGCTGGGTGCGAGTGCTAACCGTGTGATCTTTGATGCAACTGGCAGCCACAAACAGTCGCCATCTTTCATTCTCAGAAGTATTGGCTGCTAGGTGCTTCTTCATACCTGGAAGTGTCAACATATTGGTTCTGTCTTAATAACATGGTATTTATTTCTGAGTAATACATCCACTATATGTATATATATTTCTGAGTTGTATCTGCTGCTGTTCAGAAATGCGATTTGTAAGAGTTTGTATTTGGTCTGAAGCGTATTGAATGAGTTACACCCTATGTAAATGTAATGAATGAGCCTCATACTGAAATATGTTATGTTGATGAGAAAAATGTATTGAATCTATCATAGTGTTTACAATTTCACTGCTATTGGAAGGTTTCAGTTCAATTTTTGTGTTATCTATTTGACAAAATTACTAATGTGTCAAATTGAAATATCGTTAAAATTATCGTCAAAATCAGTAGGGGTTTATACATAGAAGACATCCAGCCTAATTAACTTTTACTACCTTAATTTGGGATTCAGTGTCTGAGAATATCAAATGACAACTAGCATGTTTGCTGCTTGCATTTTCTCAATGCATTAAACCTGAATAGCTTAGAGATTCTTTAAGTGTTAGGTCTCATGTCTAGCATTGTATATGTTTGTTCATGATTCAGGAATTTCTACCAACAATTGACGACTCTAAGATGTGGCATGCAACTTTCAAAAGCTGACTTGCAGTTAGATACTTAGTGCCCTTCAATTTCATCGAGAATCAAGGATTTTGAACGCTAATGTTCGTATGTTGGAAATGTTGTCATTGATGTCAAAGTCATGTCAAGAAGGGTTTTGTTGTCTGAGCATAGTATCCTTAATGTATGGACAAGTTTGTTGGAAGTTGTCATTGATGGAAGACCTGTACATTGATGTCATGGAGGCCTTTCAAGAGAGAAACATTTAGCATACACAGAAAATAATGATGCGATACACATGAATACACAGCAATGTTTGCAGCGATAAAAATAAGCAACAATTACTTCATTAAGTCTGGCCGATACACAGCAATTATCAAGCACAAAGAAGAGAACAGGCAGTGATCAGTTTATGAGAAGATAAAAATGGCAGCAAGTTTATTGAATACCTTTAAAGCAACCAGCATCAATCACTATGCAGCAACAAGACAAATCAGAAGAAGATGAAATAAGAAAAAGAAAAAGAAAAAAAATAAGTAAAAGACAAAAAGACCTAAGGCAGCGATTAGTGAAAAGAAGACAATTGTTAATAATAAATATTAGTCATAAATAAAAAGGCAACGATTCCATGAAGGCTGTGATATTTTTGTTTTGTGAATAAAACAGAAAGCAGATAAGACCATTCCATATAAGACAAAAAGCACATAAGGACAAAATAGTAAATAAGACCAAAAAAAGCAGATACGGACAAAAGAAAAAAGCTATGAGGCAGCGATTAGTAATGAGAAGTTTATAAACAAAGAATAAAAAGTGGCGATTAATATTTGCGAAGAAAGGGTACAATTTTTATTAATAGCAATTAAGAAGATGTTAATACATTGGAAGGGAAGCGAATAACCTTGAGGAGGTGTGATTTATTTTTAATGAAGAGTTATGTTTTAAAAAGGGGTGTCTCCAAGGAATCGACTCTCTTGGGAGATATAAAATCATTTTGTGTGGAAGGAAATAGTGGAGTGGAGAATGTGCTATCTAATACAAATAGATTTATAAATGTGAGAGTGGAGAAAAAGAAGAACGAACACATCATATACACCAGATTTATGAAGACTTTATGAGCAGATTTAAGAAAAATTATGAACAAATTTATGAGAGTATGTGAGCAGATTTATGGAAGACTACAAGAGCAGATTTAAGGGCAGAATTTGAGGATATGCTACAGCAGGCTTATGAGCAGCAAATGAAGGATATTTTGGACTAGGCCAATTTTTCAGCTTGGAATTGATTTACTCTTTCTTATTTGAAAGATGGCAACTCCTATTGCATATCTTTGTGGTCACTAGTCAATCTACATTTCCTAATCTATATCTTTTCATGACACGTATTATTGCTGCTGACACTGAAGCACAGTCTTGACGCTTTCTTCCATGGGAATGGGAAATACTAAAAACAGAAAGTGCAGTTCAATTCTGAGATGTTGGGACTTCTTGCCTATCTAGGAACAGAAATTGTCATTCAAAAGGGAATCCTTTGTAATTTGCAATATATAAGATCCAGAATTCCTAACAAAGAATAAAAATAGAAGAGCAAAACTTCTTGAATTGTGGTCAAAAAGCTTTTCAGAAAGGAATTTATGACATAATGGCATAGTGAAGGCATATATATAGTCACTTTGTAACATGTAGACTAATCCTTGCATGAATTGCGAATCTGATTGATCTGCCAAAGATAGGAACCGGTTGGTTTTTTAAAGCTAAGATTTGTTAGTCAGAAAAATCACTCTTGATTATAATGTATGGTCTAATCAGATTCTAAAAACTAAAAATTTGAAAAAATACTATTCAGCCAGAGCATAAGAACATTTCACAGAACTTGTGGCTTAAATTATGCACAGTTCTAACTTGATAAATATTGCCACCTAATGCTCTTTATCATACAATACTTAAGTCTTCTTTTCTTAACTGCATGCAATGAGGATAACTTGTTAATCAGCTTAAAAAGTGTCTTATTGTTATTTGCTAACTAAAAACCTTTCATCTAGATGCATATATCAGAATTACTTTTTATTTATAACAAAGAAACCACTCAGTATCATACCTTAGTCACATCTTTGCTATAAAAAACTCCAAGGCTACATAGCTTCTGTACAACAGGTGTTATAACCTCCAGTAAAAGATTGCTTACATTCATAGATTCTTTGCCCATTGCCACCTGATATCACATAGGAACAGGTCATACAAGAAGTGCATAATAATAAATTAAAGAACTATATAAGTATTATATAATAGCATACTGTACCGTAATCAAATCAATATCTTTGTTGTGAGTGTACTTCCTTACATCAGGATCATTTTCATTGCGATACTCCAATGTTGAAATTTGAAGGTTATCAATAACCATCTGAATAGTTGCTTGCTTTGCTAAAGCATGGACAAAAGAAGCAGGCAACTTGGTAAGTCGCAGCTTTTACTTATTCATTTCTTGTCTTCCATAGTACTTTTGACTACTCGCTCTATTTAACAACTTATCCCACTATTGGTATCAGCATCTGGTCTATAGTTATCTCTGAAAAAACTAAAACTTACATCCAGGGGTTGCTGTTAAAGCCAAGATACGGAGCTGTACAGGCATGGCCATTATCTGTGAACAAAAGTAAGGAAAAGTATAAGATTGGATTACTTTAAGGAAACAAAAGGCCATCTCATAACCCAAATAAAAGAATTAAAGGATATACATTTTATTTAATATAATAGATTTTCCAAAGTCAGGAATATGCATTCAACAAATATAGATAATCCTCTTAATTAAGAAATTATATAACTTACTTCACGAACAACTACACAATAAGCATAATTTCCCATCGCACGATGAGCCTCATCAACTACCAAACAAACAAGTTCTTTCACCGGGCATGAACCTATAGACAAATCCAAAGAACACAGTTATTGGTTACAAATAAGAGAACCTACTCTCCATTAATCCAAAGGCTTAAGTTTTGATGTTTGAGCAACCAACTGTTAATGCCAACTTCAATGACTTCCAGCTAGTGCCTTCAATAGTTGTTTAGAAGTAAACCTCAATTCCTCTTTTCACCGAGGTTAAAGCTATCAAGGGAAATGAGACCTAAAAGTTCTCAAACGTCACAAGATAATATGACAAAAAACGTAAGGACTTTGTCTATTTCTCATCAGTCAATGTTATCCCTTGTTCACTGTAGATACAATAAATACTGACCAGATTGAATATCTTTTTCAAGCACTTGGGGAGTTACAAAAAACACCCTCTTGCTCTGCCAGAATCCCAATCGCTGTGTTGGATTCATCTGTCCCGTCATGTCAATAGTCCATTCCTATCAAATCCAAACAAAGATTCCACAAGGTTCCCAAATGTTTAAACTTAATTATAATATTGAAACTCATGTAAACGACTAAAGAAATGCTTAATAGTAAGAAACCATTGAAAACAGCAGCAAAGACTAATCGTAAGAACCAGCACTTGCAACAATTAACTTACTTGAGGAATGCCCACAATATTATGGCATGCTTCAATTTGCTGCAAGACAAGCGGTCGAGAAGGAGCAGTAAAAACAATCTTCCCTATAAACCATTCACATCATAAGTTTCCATTAAGTAACAATAGCAATTATGATGTCCTGTTAAATTTTACAAAGAAATATTGAAGTACACAGGTTCTGCAGGCTGCACCATGGCGCTATTAAGTTTGATTAAAGGCAGTGGATTCTCAATAGTTATTTAGCATTGAAGATATCTATTGCATCAGGAAGTATGATTAAAATACAGCATACATTTTTCAATTTATTTTCTTTTAATGGTATTCTTAACTATGTTGGAGTACTTTCATGCTCAAGTCATCACCACAGTGATCATTTTCATGAGTAGTCATTACTTTAATCAACTTTATATCATGTATGTTGCTAATAATCACAAGACAAGATGCAACCACTTCTATGCATTTGTTAGTATGGAGGAGGAATGGTGATTATAATCCACTACTTTGAGCTTTTGACACTATAGCCTCTTTCCCAATTGACAAAGCTTTTGCTGAGTATATCATTTATGAGCATTCCTTCCCTCACAATTATTATAAATGTGGGTATCATAATTCAACATTTTGTTAACAAATGGGAGCTTCTAGAGTGTAGCATTATTTAGATATTTTATTTTTTGTGGGGTTTTTCACCACATTGGAATATTTTCATGCTCAAGTGACACCATAATGGCTAATTTTTATTGGTCATTAATTGTGCGACGTCAATCTCATGTATGTTATAAGGATCACAAGACAAGGGGCACACAAAGTACTCAAGCATCTTGAAGCATTTGCTATCATCAGTTGACAATCAACCCCAACTAATTCTATTTACCTTCCTACACCATTTGATTAAACAATACAATCTTAAATTGAAGATTCAATGCACAAGAAGATTTGGAAAAAAATGTTTCTACAGTCTAAAATTGCTATGACACAAACCTTAATCGGTTATTACGAATGGTGCACAAACTCATTCATCTCATGTATTTTGATAATGATCACAAAACAAAGGGACACACAAAGCACTCAAGCACCTCTAAGAATTTGCTATCATTAGTTGACACTCAACCTTGTGATAACTTTTATAATAGTCAACAACTATTGCTTATTCTTAGATATACCGTTACTTACAACCAACCAAACCAATTTCATTGGAATTATACTCAAGCAGCTCTCTCTATCTTGGAATGTCAATGTTCCTAAATCCACTTCCAAGATATCTTTTCAAAGATACATTTTTTTATAGTTTTGTATGGCTATGAGGTTTGGGTGCCTACATTGGGATCCATTAATGTCACTTGTATTGAAAGAGTCCAAACTCTCGTGCTACAACACATTATCAAGTGCAAGTGAATTTTTCCTTAGAACATTGTCCAAGTTGAGTTTTCTACCCAATTGCTACATCTCAACTTTATCTTCCAACTTACTTTCTACATACTCAAACTTAAATATATGGGATATTTTGATTTTGATCATAACAAATATTTGTACCTAGCTCTTTGTTCTTATGAGAACATTACTTCATTAGGCCCAATTCAATGCTATCATTGTTGATACTCTAAGACTAGCTCGCTCCTTTTATTGGCATCTCTATTGATAGGCTACCTCCTTTCATGGATTCCTTGGAAGCTCCTCCTCTACTTCGTCCTTCGAAGGAGACAATCACAAAAGCTACTAGAAGGGACATCTACAAGCAATACATCCAAGTCACCTAGACCTCCCCTGCTAAGCTAATGTCCCCTTTCGGCACTTAACCAATTTGTGCACATTTAGCCAATTTCCAAGTCTTCCGGAGGCTAACTAGCTAATCTGGGAGAGTTCCAACATTCTTGAAGAGCTCAATTGAGGGTTTTCTTGTCATCCGATGGTGGTGTGGAGTTCAATTGCATCTAAGGTTTGCAGTGACACTCTTTGTAGCATTTTGGGCCTTATGGGTTGTTTTCCATAGTTGTAATATCCCTCCTATCCCTTATGATATTTTCCAGTGCAACTGCTAACAGATTTTTTTGTGCTTTCTGAGTTTTCTTGTTTTTTTTTTAGTTTTTGAATATTTGAAAGCAATGCCAAGAAATAAATAGCAAATGCAAGAAATACAAACTAAAGCTAATCTGAACTATTAAATAAGCATTACACAATCATATATTTATACTAGATTGATCTCTATCAGTTGCTAATTACATAGGCTAGCAATTTTAAATGTTTTTATTGAAGCTTCCTCTTAAACTCATACCCGGGAAAGTTGAGCATGATTATTTGCAGAATCTGGAAATGAAAACCAGCAATTGTCAAACCCTTATTGAGGTCGATTTGCAGCCAGCTATGACTTCTCCACCAATTCAATGCTCTAATCTTGTTTCCAACCTTTAGCCGCCTCAAATGAGACAATTTGCAGCTCCAAACACAAGGCGTTTCAGCCTTAAATCTAAATGCCTCACTCACAAGTCTGTACAGCCTGGCTGAATGAACACTGTACGGCCTGGTATTTGCTCCTGTACAGCCCAGCAATGGGTAATCTTTGATAAATGCTAACAGCAATGATGATCTTCAGATTTGACGATGATAATCCTACAAACCCTTGTAAAAAACTTCACAAATTTGCTCCAATGTGACTACTATTTGCAGCCACCTGTTTGTGCAACCTTCAGATGGTCTCTCACACCCTCAGGAAGCTGAAACAATGAAGAAGCTATGCTCTCCAATGCCCAAGAAAGCAAAAAACCCTGGTTTTCCTTCTCCCAATGCAAAAGCTCATAAACACCAAGTGTATGAGACAAAAATCAATTTTCAAAGCTTATATATGCCTCCTGAAAAAGCACTACCCCCTAGGTGCTTTTTAATCATTAAATACATATGTTATATTTGCATTTATTTTTGACTTTATTAAACTCATTAAATGGGTGCCCACTTCAATGCACTTTTATAATTTAATATTTATCATTAAATGGCCCCACTTTAATAAAGTCAAAATATATCATTATAATGCACTTTTTACTAATTAATTATTATTAAAGCTTAACTTTAATAATAATTAAAAATAACATATCTTTCTCATTAATCATCATTTCTCGATTCCGTTTGAACTAGGAGGTCAACCACTGCATCCACTATGCATCCAGGTGCCTTTCCAAAACTAGTAACATTGGACTCTAAGGGCTGGCTTAACCAACACACTCTAAGCATTGACCGCTTAGAGTGTTCTGGTGGGCCCGCCTAATCTATTCTATTACCCACTCATTTCCGCTCCAATAAATACTCGTTGTTACAGTGCAGACACTCGCCGTTACAGACTAGACACTCGTTGTTACAGTCTAGACACTCGTCGTTACAGTGTAGACACTTGCTGTTACAGTCTAGACACTCGTCGTTACAGTGTAGACACTCGCCGTTACAATCTAGACACTTGTCGTTATAGCTAGCGGTCAGCAGTTCCCGCGCATGAAGAAAATCAAAATCAAATCTCAAACACTTTTCCCGCACAACTAGGGAAGTTTAGTGGATGCCATAAAGTGACCTGAGGGAGTTGCACTGTTTCACCATATGCAACATACAGGTCTCCAACCTGATCATTAAACATTTGCCAGCGTATTCTCAGCCTGTGCCAAAATGGGAGCGTTGGAAAAGGGTTTAGGTATACAGCAAAAGCATAAAGAATAGGCGACTTTTATCAAATCTGGTTGGAAATAGTTTGGTAGGCATGCTTTCAAAATGTGGAAGCATAGACAAGATTCTTGAGCTGTTTAACCGAATGCGTCAAAGGAATGCAGTTGCATGGAATGCCATGATTGCAGGATATGCACAAAATGGATTTTTTGAAAAGGCTTTAGAAACGTTTATTTCAAGCAAATGCAATTGGCAAGTGCGAAGCCAGCCTCTGCAACCTTTAGCTGCATCCTCCCAGCCTACGCCAAAATGAGAGCTTTGGAGCAGCGTATGGGCATCCATCAAAGCATAAAGCGTAGAAGAATTGTGTTAGATGTCGCAGTTGCTACTACTCTCGGAAATGTGTATGCAAAAAGTGAAATCATAGACAAGGCACATGAACTGTTCGACAAAATGAATTGAAGAAATGTGGTCTCATAGAATGCCACGATTGCAGCATAGGCACAAAATGGTTTTGTTTACAGGGCTTTAGAGGCATTCAAGCAAATGAAATTGGCAGGTGTGAAGCCACTCTCTATAACCTTCCCCAGCATCCCGTTAGAATAGAGTCATTTTGAAGAAAAAATAAAAGCAATTTTGAATTATATATACAAGTGTGTATATACACTTTTCACCTTATTATCTCCTCCTCCATTGCTAAAAAAAAAATACTAGTTATGTATGTGATACATTATATTTATTAATTAAATATATGTTATGCTTGCTACATGATTAGATATTGAAGTGAAAAAGGCATTTCTTGGGGAATAAAATGACATTGTTGATCTCAACACTATTGTATTGGGATTTCAAATTCTCCATTTGTCAATTTTCAAAAGTCTTCATATTATTTTTCAAGTCTAGCAACAGGGAAATATGGACATAGAGTTTTATTTTCTAGAAATACCTTTTCTTAAATAGATGTATTTCACAACTTCAAGGATCAAAATGGAAATTCGTTTTCCCTACAAAATAATCTGAAAACAAAATAAGAACCGTGTTGGTTTTATATCTAGCCTCTAAGATTTCTTTCCCAAGAGAGAATATCACGAGAGGCTAAAGCATTTGCCTCTAGATATCTAATACAAGCACTCAAAAGGAGTAATGAATTAAAAGACAAAACCCAGATTCTAGTAGAGGCGAGCGTACAAACTCTCCTATTATTATTCTATTTTTATTCAAATTCATATTGTGTTAACAACTAGATGATATCATAACTCTCTATTTCTTATAGGTGGAATATGTTATGAGATACCCATGGAGATGTAGATTAGCCAGATGGGAGGCATGGAACTCTATCCAAATGGTTTATATAGGAAACAAATGCTTGGATGTTGTTGGAGGGAATCTATAAGTAACCCCTAACAACCTTTTTTGAAATAGAAAGACAATTCAATTAAAGTATAAACTCTTAATTGTTTTGATAATTCTTTCTTTTAGGGTGCCAAGTGTATGGAGCAAAAAGATTTTAGAACTAGCAATAGTGGATTTCAATATCTTACAATCTCACTAGCAAAATGAACTCAAACAATTGGTCAAGTAGTACAATTATATTTGAATTCTTTGTGATAGTTATAGTTAATATCAAATTTTATATTGATTGTGTATAAGAATTAGCTCGACAATATTTTCTAGAAGATTGAAAAGGAATAGAATCAAAAGTACAATAAAAGCATTCAATCTATCATTCATAACATGTATGCTCATTAATTTAGTATCAAAATAGTGAATCAAGTTTAAATTCATTGAAAGCTTATGGTTGTTTATCCTTTAAATTGAGTTATATATTTGTAGTGATACAAATATTTAGATGGTGGGATGACATAATTGTGAAGAAACTAAGTTTCTTTAGGCATTGATGTGAAATATTATTTTTGTTATACATGTGGATTATATTAGTATGAATTTATAGCAACAAGATCACGCTATGTCAAATTGGGTACACACATTACTGTTGATGATATTTTTTATAGTTATGGAACATTTGATGAGCTCATACCCTTTAGGGAGGCTTTGATCAAGTAAGTTATTTATCATAGAGTTTTTTTTTTTTTGATTGTTGAACGCTTTTGACTGGAGCTATGAACCAATGAGGCCACATTCAAGGGACCTCATCCCCGACATTCTCTCCATGTTTCCTTTTGTCTTCTCCTTTCTTCATGCCTCCTACTTCCTTCCTACCTCCTTATCTCCTCCTTCTTTCCTCCCGTCGCCTCCCTCACACCTGCACACCTCCTCCTCTCCCATCTCCTCCTTTCTTCCTCCTTTCTTATTCCTCCAAACCGCTGTCGCCACCAACTCCCTACTGTTGACACTCTTTCTTCAACCTTCTCCTCCTCTCCTCCATCTCCTCCACACCCGCACCTACTTCATTCTCACCTCTTACTTTCCTTCCTTATTCCTCCAAACTGCTGCTACTACCAGCCCCCTATCAATGTCACTCTTTCCTTGATCTTTGTTCCTCCACTACCACACATCCTTTACTCCCGCCTTTGACCCCACAACAAATCCTGGCCACCAGCTCCGTCACCTTTACGACCTCCGCCATGCACTTCATTCCTTTATCTCTCAGCAGCCGCCAATACTCTGTCACCAACGTTATCTTTGTACTCCACCTTTCTTGCTCCTTCGTTTGTCCTACTTCCCACACAACTTTGTGGGATTCAAACACCTGTGGCAGTGATTCCACTGCCTTGCAACTTGTCATTGCATTGCAGGGTCATCCCCATTTATCATAGATTTTATTACTATCATAATCTAATTTGAAAATAAAATATTTTTTTTAAATCATAATAATGTATGTCTTATCTTTTTATTTTCAGTTTACTTGGTATATAAAGTTATTTATTCTAACTTCAATATGTAATTGGGATATGCCAATGATAGATCAACTTCCATACTATATGCAAATTAGTCTTCAATTTTCCCATAAAACATATATGACTATAGCTATTAAGGCTCAAACGATACATGGTCCTCATGTGCAACAATGGATGAGAAATTATTTAAGTTATGGGTTGCAATTTATTAGCAAGTTGATGTTTATAAATCTATACATATTAATTTTATGCATTTATGATTCTCTAAAAAAATATTTAATGATATTAATTTTAAGTTTCATTTCATATCTCATATTGTAGTGGAAGACACTAATTTGGGAAAAATTCTAAGATGCTAAATGGATCGCTAATGACTATCATCCAACTTTATTTAAGTATTTAAAGAATTCCTTAATATCTTCTAGTGTTCATGTGGCTACATTATTTCCCTTGATTTTAATTGACGACTATTTCCTAGATGGCATTTTGAAGAAAGTTAATAAGTTTGAAAGTAGTGTAGCCTTTGGTTTGTAAATTAATCGATGACTCCAAAGATTTTTAGGTACTTATCTATAATATTTCATAACATGAATTTGGATTTATTAAAATTATGAATTGTATGTTTAATAGAAAATTTTATAACACATTTTTTCTTATTATTATTGCTAAAGCATGAGAAAGAACATGGAGAGATTGCTAATCAATAGAATTTTATGTGAGAAACAACCCTAGAACAACTAGGGAGGAGGTTCTAGATCATGTAAGGATTCTTATTGGACTAGACACAAAAGGATTGAACAAGGAGCATTTGTTTTATGATCATTATATACCAACTTGGTGTAAAAGGTTGTATTTTGATTCCATGTATAGATCTATGGCTTGTATTTGGAGGGGCATAGATGGGTTCTCAATATCACATCAAGGTACTAAAAATGACATGAAAATTCTAATTGAAGCAATACCTCTCTAAGATAGAAGAGAGAACAAATGAGTTTATTTTATTTGTTGTTTCTTTGAAATTTTTATTGTAGACCCAAAATATAATGGATGAAAAATTCACAACTAGAGTGTTTGGAAATTTTGATTTCCAAGAAAATAAAGTATTGCCCCATTTCATGTAATCATTTACATATACATAACAATTAAGATTTTTTAAAATATCTAATTTTATTATCTTATATAGATTTCAAAGCTATATTATATCACTTACTTTTCATTGGATATCACATAAATAATATACTTGAGTAATAAAAAACATTTATTGATCTAGATTGTCCACTTGAATACTAATCATCATATCTTAAAACCTTTATTGAGATGATATATTTGTAAAATTGTTGATTTCTCCATTTGGACAAGGTCATTGGAAGTTTTGAGGACATTAAGATTATGAAAGATGGAAACACCCTTTCCAAATATATATTCCATTATATTAAATGTGTACTTTCTTAAGGGTTGTTCCGACGTGCACTAATAAAAAACTAGTGCAATAGTGAATATTTATGATGGTTGTGATTTGAACGCATATGACAGATTAGGCTTATGTACCTTCTATATTGATAGCATAGATTTATTGATTTCATGATACATGAAATATTTGATGAGTTGGTTAGTACTTGACAAGGGAATATAATTTCATTCATTAAATTATTGTATTACTCAAATTGTTAGAAGTGAACCATCTCTCAACATTTGAAAATATCATAGACAAAATTGTTACACAATTTTTACTAAATAAGAAATATATAAATTGTATTACAAATTATACATACAAAAATGTGAAACATTTTAGCAATGCTCATACATTAAAAGATAATTTATTTATAATTTTATATTGAGGAATAACACTTGGATGGACAATCTCATGACTTATAGATAGGAATGCACAAATGTCTTTACAAACAATTTAAAAGAAAATATGTGTTCACAAGTCTTGACAACCATAATTACAATATTATTAGGATTATCCTTTTCATGATTGTTTAATGTATGAGATGGTATAGAATGCTCTACAGTACCATGAAATATTTGGTTGAAGATGTAGCGACCCAAGAGCTAGGAGTTATAGTGAAAGCACAAGAGAGATCAAATATGAGAGAATAACGCTATTATATCAAAGGACACAAGTATATGAGAATGAGTTAAGAACAGAAAGAGAACTTCTTGGTTATAGAGACCAAGGTAAGACACATGATTACATCTCCTAGAGTGTGGTCCAAATGTCACAAAGACACCCAATGCCAATAGTGGCCATCTAGGTGTGGTCTTAGGATATGGTCAATCTTAAAATCCCACACAATTTTCTTTGAATATGATGATGTGGGTTAAAGAACTAGTCCATAGAGATAGCACAAAAGATGAATCCACTTGCAATGTATCAAGATTATCTCACCAAGATTTATAGTTCCATATATCCAATATGATTACAAAAAAGTGTCTTGACATCCATGATAAAATCCTCAACTTTAGTCACAAAATAGACCAATCAAGGGCATATCTTGATAGCCATGGATGTTTTTGCTAGTTACAACTAGATATAGATTTCTACTTAAGATTAGCATAAACTAACTATTAGTACTCCTTTGGGTACCTTTTTCTATTAGGTCATGTCATTTGGGTTGAAAAGTGTTGGGGCTACCTATCAAAGAGTTATGATAGTAATATTCCATGAAATGCTACATTAAACCATGCAATATTATGTAGATGCCATCTTGAGTAAATAAAAAAGAAGGGATGAACACATACATCTCCTCTAGGGAATCTTTTGATGGCTACATGAATACAAGGTATGCCTCAACTCAAAGAAATTAGTCTTTGGGGTCACATTAGGTAAGATATCAAGCTTCATTGTCTCTAGGCATAGCATAGAGATGGATCCCACTAAATTTGTAATAATCATTGAAATATCTCCATTGAGAAATATTAAGTATTCCATAGCCTCCAAGGAAATATTTAGGCTATCCATAGGTTCATTGCACAACTAGGCAATAAATGTTATCCATTATCCTATCCCCTCAAGAAAAGTACTAGCTTTCATTGGGATGAGTCTTGTTAGAAGGCCTTTGGTCAAATCAAAGAATACCTTTCTATGTCACCTTTGTTGATGTTGATGGAACCCATGGCAAACAAGTCAAATACTTATTTTACATCTCTATTACACTAGTCGGCTTGGGAGCACTTCTACCACATAATGATGAACAGGGCCATAAATGAGCAATATATAATATTAGTAAAATATTGGTCATATATGAACTCCACTACATAGCTATGAAAAAGCATGCCTAGACATTGTCTTCACCTTACAAAATCTATAGCATTACATGCTTAACCACCACGTTCAACTTATTCCCAAATTGACCCATTCAAGTATCTTATAGCAAGGACTTCCCAACAAGATGCATGGCTAAGCAATTCATGATATTTAGTGATTTTGGAATTGAATATATGGATTGCAAAGCAATTAAAGACTGGAATTTAACTAATTAGCTAATCAAAGAATGAATAATCAACACTCATCCATTGATCCTAGACTTTCCTAATGAGCACATATTGACTCTTGACAATTCTTCTCCTAGAATGTATACCTTTTTTGTAGCCTTCCCTTTTCCATTATTTTCCCCTTCCTCCGCCCTTCATTCCTTCTATCCCATAGCATACTTCTACTACCTTGACTTAACAATCTTTCTTGCCCCATGCTTGACATGGACCCAAACATAGTTTCATCCCATTCATGTTCACCTAATCCTAATATGATCCCATTGTCCTAGCTCCCTCTACTCTCCCACCTTTATTACTTACCCATACTTCTTCCCCTACCATTTTCCCTTTCATTTCTAATCATTTTTCTACCATTCCTCACTTAGAGACTTCTACCATTTTTCACCCATTTTAGTGAGAACTTACTATTCCCACCCTAATACCAACCCTAATCAAATGTAAATCAATTATCCCATTACTATCCCTTACAACCTTGATCACCTCACAAGCTCTAGTTTGCCCCTAGATGACCCTCACATGAGGTAAGATGTTCTACCTCCTCTTCTAATAGAAGACATCTATCCTTTGACACTTCAATCTCTATGCCACCTTCTAGTTTTCTTCCTATCACAATGATCCCATCCACTTTATTAACACACTTTTTTAGGATTTCTTCCTACATTACAAGGATTCACTCTATCACATGAACATAAAAAATGGAGAACATAGGGGAGGAGAAAACCAAATGAAAGGAGGAGTAGAAATAACAAGAATAGCTTAATTTCCAAAAGGAACACACTAAATAATGATAAAGGCGCAATACAAAAATAAATATAAGAGCCTTTAGGTTCAAAACTTTAAAACATCAAGGTTTCACACATAAATTTTCTCACACCAAATTATATGAGCTCAATACATTTATAGCTAGATTAAAAGATAGAAGTGTAGAGAAAATAAAGGAAGAATATCATTGTCAACATCATGGCTTACACCAAACAAGCATTAAATCCAGTGACGAAATTTCTTCATACCAACATGCCACCTATCACAATCTTGGTCACTCCTCATGGCACTTGATTTTCTATTGGAAGTTGGTTCATGCTAGTATATCCCATTATTATGTTGGTGTGGGAAGATCATATTTGAATTTGATATTGGAAGTTCCATCTTTACTTATGTTGGCTATCACCTACAACAACTACCTTTGTCAACCCGGGAAGGCTAGAGCCTTAATGGTGGCATGACCAATTGCATCCTTAAGGTTAGATTTTGCATTATCCTTGTCCCTACCTCATTAGGCACTCAACTCTAAGTAGTCAAATTTACCTACAAATCCCCTGTCAAGACATTGAAATTTCATTAAAAATAAATCAAATGTTTGATTGAGCCTACAAATACTTTAGAGTTTGTTGGCTTATGTAGTCTTTGCTTACTAAATTTATTTTGGAGAATTAAGGCCAAATTTGAAGTAATTTTAAATTGAGGAACTCATGGGTATCCAACCTGGGAATTATCATCATGTACAATTGACTCATCAAATAGTTAGAACCATGTCATATACATTTAATGGCCAATGAGCACCCACAAGCATTTCTTCTTATGAATTGTCTTAACTATCATGAGCTATTAGATCTTAGCTTTAATGGCTTATAAGGTGTTCAGTACAATACCACCTCCTCATGCTTTTTTCTACCGATGATCCATCCAAAGACAAAGTGGGACCACTTAAAATGTCATGTCATGAATGGAGGATCTTGTTATTGCATGGACCATGTAGAAAATTGCCAATTGCTCAAAAGTATCAAAGAAAATGCCTATCGTTGTTTGAAGGGGCCCACTGTATTATTGTAATTAAATGGTCAACCTAACATAGACAAAAGATAACATAATTAATCCAAATAAAATAATTATACAAAATGTTGAGTAATTGTGAGAACCCCTCTCCCATTTCTTGCCAGTTAAGCATCTTTCCATTTACTTGAAGTGCTCCTCACCTTTTAGTTTTTACTCGTTCTCCACCTCCTCCTCCAACTTTTCATGTATCATATATGTGTTGATTTTATGAAAGTAATTCAATTAGATATCCATGAAATTAATCTTTGATAGATACCCAAAGCATATATAAGTAGTGATCTACAATTGCACCCTATGCATATAATTTTATGAAGCCAATGTCATAGTCTATATTGTCAAATTCTCAAAACAAAAAAACAATAGCAAAATCTACGTTTCTAAAAATTGAAAAAAAAATTGCTCCTTCAATATTAGTTTAGGTATAACATGGTGCACATTATTATAGTGTGAGCCTATTTTTTAAATCATTTCATTTAATGTCATCAATAATCTCCATAAAAAAACTTTCTCCATGTGTTTGAAATCATGGAAAAAATTCGCATCTCTCACAATAATTTCTCTTGTAGTAATTGTAGAGATTAATTTCATTGCAATGTGTCAATCAACACATACTTGAAGGTTCTTCACAACTCTAAAGTTGTTCTTGAGGGGCATATCTACAAACCAAAAGCAATTGCCAACTTTTTACCATCATGGTAGAGAAATAATTATTTTTCCTCCTTGTCCACATCACTAAGTAAATGTCTTGAACTTGGAAAATATCCTCCTACCTTAATCTCCCAAGCCATTTTCTCCAACTTTGCATAAATCTTCTATGTCTAATATGGTTTGTCTCGTACACAAAATGCATGTACCATTTTATGGCCTTCACTCCAACTACATCTAGGCATCTTTTAATTCTTTTATCTTTCATTAAACTCTTTACCATTTGACCACTTCTGCATAGATGGTTGAGAAAGTCACATCAATTTTAGGATCCAAATCAAAAAGTAATGTCATTGTAAAATAATTCTAAGATTGTGATCTTGTGGAGGAGCTTGAAGAACTATTTTTATGGAATAGGGGATTCCATGAGACCAAAAATGATATAAGAGTAATTAAAATCTATTTTTAAATAATTAGAAGTCTCTACTTTTTAGTTCATAATTTTAAACTAGTGCATTTGGGGTGGGGCCGGAAATTGCCTCAATCAGTTTATGAAATTTTCTGCTACATGTCAATAATTTAGAGTTTTTAGATTCCCAACAATTATTTCTTCTTATCATTTTATATTTCTATACTTTGTTACACAAAATAATAAAATTCATGAGACCACCAATTTCCTAAATTTTGAAGCTTAAACTTTTAAGCTTAACCTGCACTACAAAATTCATAAGACCACTCGCTTTAAAATGCTCTTAAAAAAATTCAATAACACAGTAAAAAAAATTTAAGCATTCCTCCATGACAATGCAGTGCTTCATTCATTTGAAGATTTTGAAGGCATTTTTACAAAATTCAATTTTGTTCATATCCTATAAGTATTGCATTCCATGAGATCACGTTTTTTTGAGGCATTTTGTCAAAGAGGCCACATTTCTTTGAGGCATTTTGTCGAACAGTTCACATGCCTTGTCTATGATTTCACTTTTTGCATACACGTTTACCAAAGCAGTAGCAACTACAACATCTGACACAATTCCTCTACGCTTTATGCTTTGATGGATGCCCAACGCTGCTCCAAAGCTCTCATTTTGGCACAAGCTGGGAGGATGCCGCTAAAGGTTGTAGAGGTTGGCTTCGCACTTGCCAATTGCATTTGCTTGAAATAAACATTTCTAAAGCCTTTTCAAAAAATCCAATTTGTACATATCCTGCAATCATGGCATTCCATGAAACCGCATTTCTTTGACGCATTCGGTTAAACAGCTTAGGAGTTTTGTCTATGCTTCCACAGTTTGAAAACATGCCTACAAGACTATTTCCAACCGCATCTAATAAAAGTCGCCTATTCTTTATGCTTTTGTTGGATACCTAAACCCTTTTCCAACACTCCCTTTTTGGCACAGGGTGAGAATATGCTGGCAAATGTTGCTCTTAGCTCTCATCCTGATGATGGATCACGGAGTGTGATCCGAAACGTTGATGCAAAAAAATTCACACACAATCGAATCCAAAAATCACTTACCAAATGTTTAATGATCGGGTTGGAGGCCTGTTTGTTGCATATGGTGAAACAGTGCAACTCCCTCAAGACACTTTATGGAATCCACTATACTTTCCCAGCTATGCGAGAAAAGTGTTTGAGATTTGAGTTTGATTTTCTTCACATGCGAGAACTACTAACTGCTCGTTGTAACGATGAGTGTCTACACTGTAACGGCGAGTATTTACTAGAGCGGAAATGAGTAGGGTAACGGAACAGATTAGGCAGGCCCACCAGAACACTCTAAGCGGTCAACACTTAGAGTGTGTTGGTTAAGCCCAACCGGACTCTAACAATCGGGTGACTTACTATAAATAGTAAGTGTGCACAAACTGAGTCCAAACCAATTCCCAAAGGCAAATCCTAGAATACCTCGAACTCCAAAGAAGAAAACACTTCAAAAGTGCCACCAGAGAATCTGACAACTCCCACTCAGGACCCTCTAACCAACTCCATTAGCCTACGAGGGTCAGATAATATGCTAATCCAACGAGAAACAGAAGCGAGCTAAGAAGGGGACATTACAATCCGCCTTCCCTAAAATTGCTTGTGCCCAAGCAATCTCAACTTTGGATGCTGCAAGATGTCCTCACTCTCCCAAGTAGCATCCTCTACTGGCAGATCCCTCCATTTGATCAAATATTCAACGATGACCCGTCTCTGCAAATGATGCTCTATGAAATCAATGATGGCCTCAGGTATTAATATCAGTTTTCCCTCATCATCCAAGGGTTATAAAGTTGTAGAAGGAACAATGTGGTGTCCTAAAGCCTTTTTGAGGCGTGACACATGGAAAACATTATGTACCTTTCTATCCGCCGGTAACTCTAGCTCGTAAGCCACTTCTCCTACACACCTGATAATCCTGTAAGGATAGCAATAACGTGGATTAAGCTTCTCAGCCCCACTCTTCCTAAGAGTGGACTAGCGGTATGGCTGCAACATCAGATACACCATGTCCCCCACATCAAATGATCGCTCAACCCTCTTCTGATCTACATACTGTCTTTGCTAATTTTGTGCCTTCTGAATGTTCTCCTTTAGAGACCTCATGATATCTTGGCTCTCCTGAAGAAGATCCCTAGCACTGGGCACTCTACTGTCACTCAGCAAAATATCCAAAAAGATGAGCACATCATACCCATATAAGGCCATAAATGGTGTCATCTGAATGGAAATGTGGTGAGTGGTATTGTAGCAATACTCGCAAAGATGAATCCACTTCACCCAATCCTTCTGTTGCCTTGCTATATAATCACAGAGGTACCCTTCCACCCATTTATTAACATTCTCCATCTAACCATCTGTCTATGAGTGGTAACTAGTACTCAAAGTAAGCTCGGTCCAACTAAGTCTAAACAACTCCTACGAGAAATGGCTCATAACCCTGTTGTCCCTATCACTGACAATACTCCGAGGTAAACCATGTAACCTAAATACCTCACGAAAGAAAAGATCCGCTACCTGTACAACTGAATATGTAGTTGAGATCAAAAAGAAGTGGGCAAACTTCGTAAGTCGATCGACAACCACATAAATACAATCTTTGCCTTGGGCTTTAGGTAAGCCCGTAATGAAGTCCATGGATAAACACTCCCACTTCCTATCAGGAATGGGGAGTGGCTGAAGAAGACCTGCAGGATATGAATGCTCCTCTTTATTTTGCTAACAAACAGGGCACTCTCTAACATACTAAAGAACCTCAGACTTGAGACCTTTCCAAGTAAACCACTCTCGGATCAGCCTATAAGTCTTAAAGTAGCCGAGATGTCCTGCCATAGGTAGATCATGAAAGGCTCTCTACACTTTGCTCTTCATCTCCGATCTTGGTACCAAAAGAATCCTTCCCTTGTAAATGATGAGCTCATTTACAAAGGAGTATTTACTATCCTATACTATCCCATTAATAATGCTAGTAGCCCATAGATCCTTGGCATACTCTGCTGAAATCATATGCTTCCAATTAGTTGTAATCTCAACCATGGAGCTCAAATGAGGTCTACGAGACAGCGCATCAGCAACTATATTATGTGTCCCTTTGACATATGCAATGTCACAGTCATAAGCCTGCAGCTTGCTCACCCATTTTTGTTGACGGTCATTAAGGTCTCGCTGCCCCAAGAAATGCTTCACGCTATTATGATCCATTTTCACACAAAAATTGCTGCCAACCAAGTATTGCCTAAACTTAGCCAATGCGTGCATAATGGCTAACATCTCCTTATAGTAGATACTGTAGCTCCACTCTGGCCCCCTCAATTTCCTTCTCTCAAATGCTATGGGGTGTTTTTCCTGCATTAACACTGCACCAATTCCCTCACCACAAGCATCACACTCAAGCTCAAATGGTCTAGTAAAGTCAAGTGTAGCAAGAACAGGGCAAGTATTCATCAAATGTTTGAACTCCTCAAAACACTCATGTGCCTAATCAGTCCAAACGAAAGCTCCTTTCTTCGTCAAATTTGTGAGAGGCGCTGCATGCCGTGAAAACCCACTGATGAAGTGACAGTAGAAACCACACAATCCCATAAATCCCTTGAGCTATGTGAGATTCTCAGGAGTAGGCCAATCAATGATAGCCCGGACTTTATCCGGATCCATACATACACCCTCAGCACTGATGATATGACCAAAATACAGTAACTCTGATAAACCCAATGCACATTTGGATTCCTTGGCGTACAAGGATTCCCTCTCAAGAATATCTAACATTGTATCCAAGTGAGCAAGATGCTCCTCCCATGTCCTGGTCTAAACCAATATGTCATCAAAAAACACAAGGACGAACCACCTCACTGGTGCTAAAATACTTTGTTCATGGTAGACTGAAATGTGGCAAGGGCATTGGTTAAGCCGAAAGGCATAACCAAGAACTCAAAGTGACCACAATGGCATTGAAATGTTGTCTTCTCTACATCCTGCTCTCTAACCCTGATCTGGTAATTCCCTGATCTCAAATCGATCTTCAAGAAGAAGCAAGTACCATGTAATTCATCGATCAACTCATCTATGCGAGGAATCGGGTATCGGTTTTAATGGTCCTCTTATTCAATGCTCGATAGTCGATGCACATACATAGAGTTCCATCCTTTTTCTTTACCAATATCACTGATGAAGCAAAAGGAGATTTACTTGGCCTGATGTGGCCCATACCAAACAACTCCTTTATGGTCTTCTCTATCTCATCCTTCATCCGCTTTGGATGCCTGTAAGGTGTAATCATCACGGGTTTAGCACCCTCCTCTAATTCAATAATGTGCTCAATTCCTCTATCTGGTGGTCTTCCTGGTGGTATGTCACTATACACTTTTGTGTGTTTAGTTCTCAACTCCTAAATGCCTGGAGGGTAACTCGGTTTCTGCTGCTCCAACTATGTAGGCATCATCAAACACTTTGCAGCCCACTCCACATAGTCATGGCAGATTAACCTCTCCATCCTCCTAAAAGATATCATCCTCAAACCACCATCTGTAATTGCCTTCAATACATGTTTCTTTCCATCTGCTTCAAATTCCATTTCCATCTTATGAAGGTTAAGAGTGAATTCACCTATGGCATGAAGCCATTTCATGCCTAAGACCATGTCCATGTCTCCCATACCAACAACATAGAAATCTGCCTTGAAGTCATAATTGTTTAAACGCATAAGGGGATCAGAAATCATTTTGTTACACGAGAGTGTGTAATGTAAGAATCTTGGTGATTCTCAACCCCGGAACCCTAACTGAAATGCTGATTTGTTTGAAGGTTTTTGTATGTTTTGTATTTTTTTGTGTTTTTGAGGGTTTTTGCATAAAACCAGAAAGCTGCGATTTTCTTAAATAAATGCTTGAAAAATTCAAAATAAATCTAAATGCAAAGAATAGGCTTTGAGATTGCTCAGAGAAGATAGGCGCACATATTTATTGATTATCCAGAGCTTTTACAATATCAAAATACGACAGATGCATAAATAATGAATTTATTTTCATAAGAAAAACCTGTTTCTCCTTGCAGCCGCCTGAAGGAATGATGAAATTGTACGGCTGAATGAATAAAGGGATCTCTGGACTCTAAAAGCCAATACTGGACCTATGTAAACCCTAGGCGCACCAAGTCCAACTGACAGAAGCTGAGATCTGAAGATTTCCCACTAGCAGATGAAAAGTACGGCCTTTCAGCAGTAGTACGGCCTGTACCTGCAGCAGCAATAAATAAAGTACGTCCCACTAAGAATGATGCCAAATCTCTGTTAGAACAATCTCTAAGAGGTTGCCCCTGTTAACTGATGATAAATCCCTGAATGCTTTCTGAAATCGATTCAATATGATCAACTGTAACTTCTGAATGAAGCCACCAAGAAGACAATCTTCAACTGGTATTGCACAGTCTCAGTATGTCAGATTCTGAAGAGGTATCGTTCTCCAAAATCGATTCGTCTGCTGAAACCCTAGGTTTTGCAAACTCCAATGCTTAGAGCAAAATACAAGACAAATTTGAATAACATATCATAATGGTTCGATTTGTCTTCACTGTGAATATATAGCTCCTCATAAAATTTCGACCCAAAACCTCCTTTTAATAATCATTTAAATAAATGATTAAATGCGCCTGTCTAGACTTAGGAAAAATATAATAATTAATTGGCATCTCATTAATGAATAATCACTTATTCATTATTTTAATTTTTCCACTTTATTACAAAGTATAATAAATACTTTATAATACGCCCCTTCAATTAAATATTTAAATAATTAATAAAGTGACTTTAATATAAAGTCAAAAGTATTAATTATTCATTAAACCATTAAATACCCCATGATTTCTCCGTCTGACTGCCAAACTGAATAACTGGGTCGACTCTGAGCTAAATAGCTGAACCAGGTGCCCCACCCAAAAAAGCAGCTTCCGCCTGTCCGACTTTCTAAAAATAGAAAGTCTCTGAAAAACCACTCTGAAGGATTTTGCAAAGGCCCAACCTGAAAAAACTGCAACAATGAAGCTCCAGAACACTGGGTAACTGCCTCAATTGATCCTCTGCACACATCTGTCAGCCTACGAGGATCAGAATGATAGGCTCACTCCTCGACAAACAATGTCAGCTAAAACGGGGACATTACATGTAACCATCAGCCACCCTAACCTCGATTCCTTCAAACTCTTTCATTTGAATGCCACACCTAGCCACCAACTTCTCATCAATGAAGTTGTGCATAGCACCTGTATCCAACAAAGTTACCACCTTTTGACCTGCCAATACTCCATGCATCCTAAAGGAGCCCTCACGTTGGATGCTAGAAAGGTGAACTTCTTGAGCCTTCACTTCCTTCTCATTTTCAGACTCATCAGAAGACTTTTCTGCCTCCAAATCCTCATGATCAGTTTGCTGATCAGAATTATCAGACTGGTATTATCAGCATATACCCATTCCATTTGTTTAGATTTAGCTTTAGGTCTCAAGGGGCAATCGTGATTTTGAGTGTACGGACCTTTGCACCAAAAACACAACTTTTTTCTTCTCAAATCATTAAGTGTTTCTTGGTCTGGTTTGACTGCAGATTTGTTTTTATGGTCTGATTTTTCTGATTTCTTATGAAAAGATCTGCTGTCTCTACTAAAGCCTTTGGTATGAACTTGCTTCTTGGGGCCGCAAGTTCCATACTTCTTGCTTTTCTCATGGCTTCCTGTAATGTGGGGGGATCATAAGCCTTGATCCATCCTCTCAAAGGTTCAAATAGTCCCTTTGAAAACAAGATAACTAACCTCCTCACAAACAAGCTAGGCACCATCACTGAAAGCCTTTGAAACTCACTGATGTATGCCTCCAAACTACCCACCTGCTTGAGTTGTGCAAGCTCTCTGAAATACAACTCGGGATCTTTCCTATCAAAAAGCTCAATCAACCTGTTAGTAAACTCATGATATGTCATGATAAGGTGGTGCTGTAAGGTGACCATACCGTGATGCCACCAATCATGTGCCAAACTATCTAAATGCAAAGTGGCAAATTTAATGGCCTCGTCCTCCTGCATAGGCCTCAATGACAGGTAATTATCCAACTTTTGGTCCCACAATCTAGCAATGCATTTGTCACTGCCATCGAAGTCAGGCAAGGTGACCTTGCTCACTGCTTGATGAAAATCGCGAGAAGCCTATGGTGCCTATTGTGCCCTCTTCTCTACTCTAACTCCACCTCCTCAAGGCCTCTTCTGATCTAAGAATTGATTAAGTGTCAAAAGCTCCCTAATCTCTGCAAGTAGAGTCATATACTCTGGCTAATGTTTGGTGATATCGATTCCAAAGAGAGCATCAAAATAACTAGTAAACGAAATTGCCACAAATTACTCCAAAAACTATTTTGCAAACTTCCAGAAAACAATTACATAGAATGTAGAGGAAATACAGTTGATATGGAAACACGCCTGGCAGTGAGTCGATTTCTGGGTGGAGCGATTACAGAGCTCCACCCTTATAGGTAGCGTCGCTCTTTACAACTATCACTGGTCTTATGGTGTTCCTGGGTGATTATCGCTCGAACAATCTGGAGCTTGAAATATCCCGTATGGGGGATAAGCAACTGTATGTGAACAATTAGTGTATGCGACTCATCTCGTGTGGTACCCAACCTGAGCGCTGAACTAAAGATGATCGAGCTAGTGTGATCGCTCGGCCAGAGCCGTTAGGCTTAGCCAGAACACTAGAAATGATCGCTCTCTCAATTGCCCATGCTCTAGCCTCGACAACACTAGTTATGGTATGTTCGTTTCAATCAATGGACAAGGGATGCTTAGGCGCTGGATTTGTGGCAAGATTGATAGGTTCGCTATCATGAACAGGGGCCACCTCTGATCTGCAAACACATGAAACCTATAAACGAGCGAGTGATGATGGTATGTGGGAACAGCACGAATTCTCCCATGTTTGAAGCTACGCCCAATACCTGGGTACCAAGCGCGTGAGTGACTATGTCCTCACCAATGTCCTTGGCAAGACTCTCATCCAAAATTCGTGGTGATCTACTTGAATTCATGAACTAGCATATATACCTGGCCTCCCAAGAGGTCGGCCCAGAAACTAGAATAAAACAAAATTCAAATTACAAACTTGGCACCAACTTAAGTTGGCCAAAATTCAAAGATTTAATTTAATTAATTATTTTTAAATTAGTGTTGAGAAACACTTTTTTTTTGTGAAAACTTGTCACTTGATCAGCTGTTTGTGTTTGGGACATGGCACTCTCTAGAGGTAAAAGTAGGCTAGTTAAGCCTGAGAACTAAACCCATAGATGATGACGACTGCTGAAATACCACACTCTGTGTACCACTCGCCTGTCCCTAGTAACCTGTATGTTGGGGTGGCACAAACTGCCTCATAGTGCCCATCAACTGCAACATCATGTCCATCATATTGTCGTACTGTCTCCTGGCTCTAAAATCAAGATTGAGTGACTCTGCTCAACCCTTATCTCTCCTAGCCATAGTGCCTGTCACATTATCACCATCACTTGAGCTAGACCTATGTATACCCAATATCCCTGAAATTGTGTCACCTTCAGGAACTAGAGGTGGCTCCCACTGTTCAATACCTCTGGTATACTGTATGAAATCTTTACTCATCAAACAACAACCTCACAGGATGGCATGAGACCACTCTGATACCACCGTAATATCCCTCCTATCCTTAGGATATTTTCCAGTGCAACTGCTAACTGATTTTTTTGTGTTTTCTTGTTTTTTTTGAGTTTTTGAATATTTGAAAGCAATGCCAGGATATAAAGAGCAAATGCAGGAAATACAAACTAAAGCTAATCTAAACAATTAAATAAGCATTACACAATCATATATTTATAGTAGATTGATCTCTATCAGTTGCTAATTACATAGGCTAGCAATTTTAAATGTTTTTATTGAAGCTTCTTAAACTCATACCCAAGAAAGATGAGTATGATTAGTTGCAGAATCTGGAAATGAAAACCAGCAACTGTCAAACCCTTATTGAGGTCAATTTGCAGCCAGCTATGACGTCTCCACCAATTCAATGCTCTAATCTTGTTTCCAACCTTTAGCCGCCTCAAATGAGACAATTTGCAGCTCCAAACACAAGGCCTTTCAGCCTTAAATCCAAACGCCTCACTCACAAGTTTGTACAGCCTGGTTGAATGAACACTGTACGGCCTGGTATTTGCTCTTGTACGACCCAACAATGGGTAATCTTTGATAAATGCTAACAGCAATAATGATCTTCATAGTTGACGATGATAATCCTTCAAACCCTTGCAAAAAACTTCACAAATTTGCTCCAATGTGACTACTATTTGCAGCCACCTGTTTGTGCAACCTTCAAATGGTCTCTCACACCCTGAGGAAGCTGAAACAATGAAGAAGCTACACTCTCCAATGCCCAAGAAAGCAAAAAACCCTGGTTTTCCTTCTCCCAATCCAAAAGCTCATAAACACCAAGTGTACAATGAGACAAAAATCAATTTTCAAAGCTTATATATGCCTCCTGAAAAAGCACGACCCCCTAGGTGCTTTTTAATCATTATACATATATTATATTTGCTTTTGTTTTTAACTTTATTAAACTCATTAAATGGGTGCCCACTTCAATGCACTTTTATAATTTAATATTTATCATTAAATGGCCCCACTTTAATAAAGTCACAATATATCATTATAATGCAATTTTTACTAATTAATTATT
Source organism: Sequoia sempervirens (assembly GCA_007258455.2). NCBI lineage: Eukaryota > Viridiplantae > Streptophyta > Pinopsida > Cupressales > Cupressaceae > Sequoia > Sequoia sempervirens. Next base: position 157,004,594 of record VDFB02270651.1, read on the forward strand.
ATTAAAGCTTACCTTTAATAATAATTAAAAATTGCATATCTTTCTCATTAATCATCATTTCTTGATTCCGTCTGAACCAGGAGGTCAACCACTGCATCCCTTATGCATCCAGGTGCCTTTCCAAAAATAGTAACAATGGACTCTGACGATTGGGTGACTTACTATAAATAGTAAGTGTGCACAAACTAAGTCCAAACCAACTCCCAAAGGCGAATCATGAAATACCCCAAACTCCGGAGAAGAAAACACTTCAAAAGAGCCACCAGAGAATTTGACAACTCCCACTCAGGACCCTCTAACTAACTCCATTAGCCTACAAGGGTCATATAATAGGCTATATCCAATGAGAAACAAAAGCGAGCTAAGAAGGGGACATTACAATAGTTCTTGGAGAACACTGTTATTTTTAGTAAGTGTCTGTTTCGGCACTCAGCATCATTCTTCAACATCAACTTCTTCTTGGTGTCATCAATTTCAATTTTTTATGCCTTGGTGATGCTTTCCGCAAAATGGTTTGGATTATTTAAATTATTACACTAAAGTTATAAAGTTAATATTATAATATTTACTTCAGTGTTTTAATTTAATAAAGTTATTTTATGTTCCCTCAAGTGTACGTCTAGGGGAAAAGGGGACTTAGACATAAAGTTGTTTTTTTTAAAAACAAAAAAGCATTTTTTGGGACAAAAGTTAAAAATGCTTTTTACGAGAAAAAAGCAAAAAAAAGTAACGAAATGTAAAAAAAGGTTTTTTTTTTTTAAAAGCAAAAAAGCATTTCTTCGGAAAAGCTATAAGAGGAGGTTTTGGGCTCTTATTTGCATTATTGAAGTTTGCACACATAACAAGATGTTGTCGAAGTGAACATTGAGTTCTTCTAGGAATTGATTGAGGACGAAAACCCTCATCAATATTCACTAGTTTTTGATGGTGCAAGATCCATCCTAGCTGGTTGGGTATTTTCATTCAAAAAACACATTGAATTTTAATGGAGTTTGAGTTTCCAGGTATTTTAGAGATGAAAATATATGAAGTTTTTCGAGTGTTCACAGAGTTATATCAGACCTATAGCTCATGTTTAATCATTATCAGACCATTTTGCTTAGAGTGAGCTGGAAACATTTTTCTAATTCTATATTGGCCATTGGGTGCATTTAGGAGTGGATTATTGAAGATTTCTGAGTCATTATCTTGCTGTCCAGACCGCTGCAGTGAAGTTTCAGACCTATACCAGTCATCTATTTTCCATTTCCTTGACGTATACTTTCTATTTCAATGATGGGTGGTTAGTTCTTTAAAGTTGTCTTACATGTGGGGATGTTATATCTGTTTTCTTTCATAGCAATATTTGTAACAGCAGATGCATATTTTGAATTGGGGAGTTTTTGAATGAGCTTACATTGTAACACTGAGTGGTAGTACCACCAGTGAATTGCTCTTGATATTTTGTTGTTACTTACCCCACTGAATAAGTGGCTTATTGGTTCTCACTCACCGTTGAAAAGTGGAAGTGTTGCTCTATCTTATTGTATTCACTCACCGCTAAAATGTGGGAAAGTTGCTCTTTCTTGTTGTACTCGCTCACCACTAAAAAGTGGAAGTGCTAAGCTAACCACACTGGATAACTAGATTACCTTTAGCTGTTTCATTTCAAGTATTATTGTAATTTCATACACCGTATGCTCTCACCTTGCCCACATTGGGAACTTAGTGATCAGAAAGTGGAAAGGAAAGTTGTTTAGAAATTTCCATTATGTTGAGCCAACAAGATTTCAAAACAAAAATTTAAGGGTGCATATTACGAGCTCGCTCCTTTTATTGGTATCTCTATTGACAGGCTACCTCCTTTCATGGATTCCTTGGATGCTCCTCCTCTACTTCGTCCTTTCAAGGAGACAATCACCAAAGCTACTACAAGGGGCATCTACAAGCAATACATCCAAGTCACCTAGACCTCCCCTCCTAAGCTACTCAACCCAAAGCTTGCTTTTTATGCTAAGCATTGTTTACAAGTGGCAGATGGTATTTTATGTCATCCACACTATCTCCAACATCATTCATCACATGGCTTAAAGCCTCCCCTTGGCCAAATGAAGGTATGTTCCCACTAACTATGGATCGAGAAAAACCACCATATTCCCCATCCTAGTTGAATCTACCATCTTTGCTCCCGTAGAGAACGAGGAGCATTTCATTTTCAAATGCCACATTTACTATGGATTTGTAATGTCCCCTCTTGGGATCACCTTATATTTTTCCCTGAAATCACAATTCAAAATGAAACCAATAGTAGATTGTAGTTAAAGATATAATTCCATTGAGATGATGTAAGTCTAGTTATGGAAACTTGCAACCATGTTAGATGAATGTGATACACAATCCATGAAATACATTTAGTTCTAAGTCTAAGAAAGATTATATATATATATACAACCAACCCCAAGGACTACGTGGGCTCAACCATAATGAGGAGGACATGATGAGGTGCCCCAAGTATCCTCCCCTAGGCCCAACAGCAAGACTTTATCCTTTGTGGCCTCATGTGGTCCTTAACCGATGGTCCTTAACCATCATCATAAGGTAGTGTACCTAGTGAGGGTTTTGCATAGCGCCAACCTCTCCTCTTATGATTGAAGACCTTTCTTCATTTACTTCAACAATTGATTCACTCAGGGTAGTTGGGAGGCTGCAATAGGGTGTCCTCACAATTCTCCCTTTCGCATAATAGGGTGTCCTTTTCGCAATTCTCCCTTTTGCATAATAGGGTGCCCTTCTCGCAGTTCTCCCTTTTGCTTAATAGGGTGCCCTACTCGCAATTCTCCCTTTTGCAGTCTTGCCTCATCCCTTCATGATCAATTGTTGCTAAACCAGGATAATATCACTATTAATAATATCAAAAAATGTATGCTACAAAGTATGCTGTTGTATCAGTCTTTCATATCTATATTCATCTAATCAGATGATCGTTGGCTTGATGTTCAAATGTTATTGATTTTCAGACTGAGTCAACTTGCTATCTAATCAATGCCTGGATGAAATACTTTCCTGAAGCTGATCAATCTATCTTTCATATTCAGAAGATATTGTTTAAAGAGAAACAAATGGTAATATTAGTTCAAATGAAAGATTACTAATAAGGATTAATAATTGCTGCAAGCATCATTACTACATAATCATATTATATATGTACTTACTTTCCATATTAACTTATCATTTATCTTCATTTATCTCTCATTGAACTATAATGTCCCCCACTCTAGTCAGTGTTCAGGTGCAGTGGAGATAGCCTATCTCTTGGACCCTCGTGGGCTGACAGGACTTGGTTAGAGGGTTAATGTCTGTTTTGGTGGGGTTTTCCATTCCCACCTCTTTCACCTTAGTATTGGTACCAATGCAGGCAGATGAAGTTCAGTGTTCGTCAGCTTCTGACGGCACGACATTATACTAATTTTGGAGGAAGTTATGAGAATTTCAGTGGTTAAGTTATGTATTTAACTTAAATGATTAAATATAAAGTCAAATTGACTTTATAAGAAAATCGCCACTTAAATATATTATAAAGTAATAAAAGGTTACTTTATAAAGTGATATTAAAATCACTTAAACATTCAAGAAAGTGCGCCCAAGTATTTTTGGGGAAAACTATTGAAATAGATTAAAATACATTTAAATGTATTTTAAAAAGGAAATTCGTACTTCTTGAAACCCGTGCCTTTTTGTGAGTATAAGGCAATGCATTGCAAGTCAACCTAATATCTGATTATCATTTGACATTGCAATTTTCTTTCTCTGGGATTTGTCTGAGGACAAGGGTTACAAGAAAACTCCATTGAAGAACGAGACATCTTTGCTGGATCTGTAATTGTGAGGCTGTGAGACACCAGCTGAATGATTGGCATTGATGAGAGCTTCAATCAGAAGCTCTTTTGGGCCAAATCGGTATATATTTGTTCTGTTATTCAGTCTACAGCTGCAAGAGAGGGTTAACAGTTGGATAGCTTCTATCTTTTTCCATTTCAGATTTAGAGGTTTCCAGTTGCCAGAGATCGTACTTCTCCTTACTTTTGGCGTGTTTCTCCAGAAGAGGCGTGGCTCCTTTTTGGCCTGTTTCTCAGTTGCAACTTGGGCGTCCCACCTTCTCAACTCCTATTCTTCAATTATTCTGCCGGAGAACTCAGATCTAAGACCCTGGCGTGCATTTAGGCCATTCCCAGCCATTGTTGCCTGGCAAGCTTCATATTTTCTTATTTAAATAATCTGGAGGACTTTGGGTACATTTGTTGTTTGTAAATTCATTGTATGTATTGCCAATGATGATTTATAGTACCTATTAAGCAATTATTTCTTGCATTTTACTTTTACCTGCATTTTATGTTGTACGCCCCTTCTACTTCTATCTAGAACTTTCTCTAAAAAACTAAAAAACACAAAAAGATAAGCATAAAACTACAAGGGTTTAGTTGGAGCCAGCTGAGCTCATCACAGTGGTATCAAAGCTCATAATCCTGCCAGCCTGAGGGGTTATCATCATATGTGTCCTTATCAAGGCAGGTATAACAGGTATTATTCATGCAGGAGGCCTGGTAATCACATAAATCAGTTTGAGGATTATCCCTTTGACAATCCATTCGAAGAAATGGGTGACAGAGAAGAGATTGGGGAACCTCACAACCAAGCTCAGAATGAGGACAGAGAGGCCCAAGACATTCTGAGAGGCCTGGTAACAGGACAGGAATAGGTGGCTAACACATTAGCAACAGGTCAAGCACAGGTGGCTAACGCACTGCAACAGTTAAGCACAGCAGTGCAACATTTGACTGGCCAGAGGATACCACAGGAGGAAGATGGCAGTGTGCAAGGAATTCCATGCTAGAGAGTAACTCCTACACATACCTATGAGAAACCCACACGTCCTATCTTTGCCAGGCGTGATCTAGTTGATGGCAACATGGAGGAGGGAGAAGGTGACGTGGTCTTCGCTAATAACATCATGACATTACATGATGAATGGGAGGCTTTGCCCCAACGAGTTCAGGATCACCTAAATTTCGATAGATTCATGAGTCAAAAGCGAGAACATGGCAAGAATTGAGTTGATAGGAGGCCTAGAGATACCAGAAACAATGATCTGAGGTAGGCAACCAATAAACTCACTCTTCCTAACTTTGATGGCAGCGGTAGAGTCACTACTAGAGCTTGGATTAGCAAGCTTGATACTTTCCTGACTTTACGTCCAATGGCGGAGGATGATGCCATTAAATTCTCAACATTGCATTTGGATGGTGTGGCCCATGATTGGTGGCACCATGGAATGGTTACTCTACAACATGACCGGATTATTAGTTATCAGGAATTCACAGATAGACTTGTGGAAAGGTTTGACAAAAAAGACCCCGAACTGTATTTCAGAGACTTAGCACAGCTCAAACAGTTAGGCAACTTGGAGTCCTACATATTAGTGAATTTCAGAGGGTTTCGGTTATGGTCACAGGGATCTCAGAGAGAAGGCTGGTTATTCTCTTTGTAGAAAGGTTTTTTGAGCCAATGAAGGGCTGGATCAAAGCTTTTGATCCCCCCACTTTACAGGAAGCTATGAGGAAAGCTCGTAGCATGGAACTCACTACTCCACGTAGTAAGTTCAACTCCAACCCATCCACTTCAAATAAGGACAGCAAATCTGATTTTAAGAAATCAGATAATTTTGATCAAAAGAAAAAGTTTGCAGCACCCTCGGATCGTGAAACACTTAAAGATTTACGAAGGAGAAAGCTTTGCTTCTATTGCAAAGGACCTTATAACATGAACCAAGACTGTCCTCTCAAGCCAAAGGGACAAAATAGACAATTGGAATGGTTTTATGACGATGAAATAAATTCTGATTTTTCTGATCAGCAAGTTGATGATGAAGATTTAAAAGGAAACACAGAAATTTCAGTGGAAAAGGAAGTGGAAACTGAGTTGCATGAGGCTCACATGTCAAGTATGCAGAGGGAAGGTTCATTTCGTTTGCGAGGTATCTTGGCTGGTCAAAGGGTCATCTCACTACTTGACACGGGTGCAACACACAATTTTATTGATGCACGGTTAGTGGAGAAAAGAGGGATCCAAACTCAGCAATTTGAAGGTATCAAAGTCAAAGTTGTTGATGGTTATACTCTCAAATGTGAGAGGATGATTCCGGATCTGCCCATGAAGCTCAACAATTACGAGTTCAAGGCAGATTTTTATGTGGTTACAATGGGTGACACTGATGTGGTTCCTGGCATGAAGTGGCTTCATGCGATCAGTGAGTTTACTCTCAACCTTAGAGAGATGGAGATGAAGTTTATGGTTGACATAACAAACCACATTCTAAAAGCCCTCAAGGACAGCAGCTTGAAGGTTATTATACTCAGGAGAATGCAAAGATTAATTCAGCATGACATGGTTGAGTGGGCAGCAGCATGTCAGTTACAGCCTTCTTATGAGGAGCAGCATAAAACACCTTATCACCCCGATGTACAGGAGCTTCGGATGAAGCATTCAAAGGTGTTTAGTGATATACCTCATGGTAGACCTCTAGATAGAGGGATAGAGCATATTATTGAGTTGGAGGAGGGCACCAAGTCCGTTATGATCACTCCTTACCGGCATCCTAAGCGATTGAAAGATGATATAGAGAAAACCATCAAAGAGTTGCTCACTGTAATGTCCCCATTTTTTTTGCGAGCATCAGAGTTCGGTGGATTTAGCCTATTATGCGACCCTCGTAGGCTGATAGGATGGATAGAGGGTCTTGATGGAGCTTGGCTTGGCTTCAGTTATCAGATTGTCATCAGTTGGCTTTCGTTCGGGCTCGTTCAGACACTATTTGCTCGGATTGCTATTTTTAGCAATTTTTAGCACTCAGCGGAGCACCCCTGCTATTTTTAGCAATATGGTCTGGTCACGTGCAGAATCACTTCCTTCTTCGTCAGCTTCAGACGGTTCGTGCATCGGGCATATATTGAGAGAGATATTAATATTTAATTGATTTAATTAAATATTAATTATTTGGAGCTTATGTTATAAAGTTATAATATTTTAAATATTATAACTTAAGTGATTTTTGCTGAAGGGGTCGCCATCATTGAAGGGGCCACTTTTAATTATATTTTATAATTAAAAGTGCTTTCGAAAACTATTGAAAAATTAAAAAGAAAAGTTTGAATTTATTTAAATGAAACCTAATTGAGAAAATTCGAACTCTTGAGGAGATATAAGGGTTTCATTGGGTTTTGAGCTCATTATGTTTATGAAATCAATTTTTGATCAAGTCTTCTTCTAGAGAACGAAGCCAAGGGTTTCAGTTGTCTACAGGCATTGGAGAACGAGCCATCATCAGTGTTGCAGTTCAAAGGCTGTGAAATATCAGCTGATCTATTGCATTCAGAGAGATATCTTCATTCAGAAGTTATCACAGAACGTTCACAGAGTTTTCTTTCAGCTTGCTGCAATAATCAAGTTTTCATAAAAATATCGTTGCCTTTTTATTTGCATGTAATTGGATCTTCATTGTAATCATTTCAGAAGATTAAATAATAGTTTGGCATCAATATTTGCAATAGATTCTGTCATTTCCGGAGTTGTAAGAATTTATTTAGATTTTATATTATTTTCTTGCAAAATCGCCATTTTCAATATTTATGCAAAAACACCAAAAAACCAGAAATACACAAAACACTCAGAAAAATAGTCAAATTCAGGAAACGGGAAACAAGGGTTTCTACAGTGGTATCAGAGCCTGAATTCTGCCAGCCTGTGTTGGGTTTCAAAAAAGAATTTTCAGATACAGGGTTTACATACTTCTAGGGTTTGTGGATTCTGGAGTATTTTCAGAAGAAAGAAACAAAAAAAAAAAAAAAAAAAATTCCAGAGGAAAAGAACAAAGAGAATTCGTCGCTGGGAGAAATAGGTTATTTTAAGGAAGCCAAATCGTGGCTTTACAAAATCGTGGCATACGGAAAGCCGTCCTATTCTAATCTGCCGCTGGATGTTGTTTGAGCAGCTGGAAGAAGACAAAACAAAGAACGACTTAGGGAGAATAGGACAAATTGCTATTAGGAGTCGATTTATTCAATATTTAGAATAAGTCAAAGCTATCGATTCTTTTTGAAGGAAGAGACGAACTCAGATGCAGACAAAAAGAAAAAGACAAGTCTCCCAAAAGACAACGATAGAAACAAGAATTGTAAAAATCGTGGCTAAGCAGCTGAATAAAGAAATCGGCGCATGAGGAAATCATTGGCTTTATCGGGTCCTGCTTGAGCAGCTAGGGACGAAGTTCTATTATATTGGCCAGTTAAAGACAAATATAGAAGAAAAATCATATCGGCAAGTTTGTGAAATTGACGCCAAGCTGGATACACATTTTTGGGTCAATGCTATTATTCAGAAGAAGACGTCTTTATTATTGACAACCTCAGATAAGACAAAGGGAGGCGTCAGATTAGTAAAAGAGAAGAATTAGCAAATGATCGGGAGCAGCTTGGCTCAAGATCAAAGAGATGCGATTTAGACAAATAAGATAAAGACGTCAGACTCATTTAAAAGCAGCGATTTTAATTTCAGGAGCTGTTTTTAATCAAAATCGTGGCCTTTCTGAAGGAACCGAACAAAAGTAAGGAGACCACCAAATTACACAGGAAGGATCACCAAAATTCAAAGGAGACAAACTATCAGGGAAGAATTTGAATGAGTCAAGTCAAATATAATCAGCTTTGAGGTTAGACGCAAAAGACAAATCGGTTCCCTTTTTGAAGAAACGAATATAATTATTGAAACCGTCAGATACATGAGTTGGGGCCGATCTTGGCAGAACAAGACAAGTACAGAAAAATCGAAGTCTCTGAGGTAAATTGAATAAGACTACCTGCTAGGTCAGAACTAATATCTCCGCTATTTTCAAGAGACGACTTCAGGAGCTTCTTTGATAAAAGCCATCGTGGCACAAGAGGACGAAATAATCCTTCAGGAGAAGTGGAAGGAACAGAACAAAACAGGAAATAAGGCAAGAGGAATACATCTTAGATCTCCCTATCAAGTTGCCTGGAGCCGCGTAAAGAGGGCCGATATTATATTTAGACAAATTGAGATGTGGCAGTTGTGAAGCCGTGTGATTCTGGAAATATTGATTGAAGGAGCCCAAACAATTATGTTGGCAGCTGCAAATCAGACTTATACAGCAATATCGGTGAGTTGGAAGTTGCACACAAACTGTTTGTCCAAATGTTTGTTTCCTGTAGGAACATCACTACATGAGTTTCAGTTATACAAGTCAAGTTTGCATTGCATTCCTATCTTTTCAGTCATTTGAATATTGTGAGAACATTGCATTAGCAGTCTTTAATATTCATGACAGCATCCTGAAACATCAAATACAAGCAAACTACAAATCAGAACAATCACAATAGGTGTAAAATCAGTTGTGCACAAGTCAGCTGGATTTGGTTTTCAGTTGGGCAGTGAAAATGGGCTTCATGACAACATTGTTCAACAATAAACAGGCATTGAAAGAATTTGAACAATCACAATACAAGCTCAATCGAGAGTTGTTGCGTTTAAAGTGGACGCTTTCAGAGTTTGGGTTGCCTAAAGAATCTATATCACTTCCTACCAGCAAAGTTCTAACACCACAAAACAAAGAAGAGGTAGTGATTAGCATGTTTGAGGAATATAACACTCTTCCTCAACGTGTTAAGAAGAATTGTTCCTTCAAGAGTTACATGGAATTGCACCCGAGTCTTTTCCATAAAACTGAGCAAGTAAGGAAGGAGTATCACACTATAGCCCATGGATTGTTTACACACGAATTGGATAGAGAATCTTCACATGTGATTGATACAACTCTTCATGAGAATGATGTGTCTTCAAGTTCCGATGAGGTATGCAGAAATTTATATGATGAATTTGATAGACATGTTGATTTGACTGAAGGAGACATTAGAACGGCAGTGATTTCACATATGCAAAATGATCCTATTGAGTTGTCACATGAAGGGACTCAAGAATTGGGTACTAGTGATGCATTATGTGTTGAGGATTCATGTCATGGTGAGTCTGATTTTCCAGATCAGACTTTAGAAAATAAGTTAGAAGGTTCACATGTTGACATGGAATCCCAGGATCATGAGTTGGATGGTGATGCAGTTACTTTGGGAGTGGAAGTGTGTGAAAATACTATCATACCAGCAACTTCTACTTTATCAGTTGAGCCATCCTTTGAGGTACAAAGCAGCAGTACCTTAGTTGTTGAGGTGTGCATGGATGAAAGCACACATGATGCTGCTTATCATGTAGTGAGTGATGACGAATCAGCCTCATATCATAGTGCATGTTGTGAACCGGAAAACTTGTATGAGGGTCATAAGCTACAAAGTTCTCATCATTTGGTTGGGCAACTAAAAGTGAATGATAATATGATTGCCACAACCATTGAGCATTTTGATGTTGCTCGTCAGATGTTGGCTACCTATGGTTGGAGTACTCCTTTAACAGATGAGCACAGTGATAGTGGTTTTTCCCTTGCAGAGATACATGCACTTCGAGAAGCAATTGGAATGATGAAACAAAATTACCTAAAACTACTTGCAGACAGGGATTTTCTTCTCGAGTGGGATTGCATTTGTTATGATGCATTGAAGGGAAAAGAGGAGCAGGTCGATGAGCTCACTCACGAGCTTGAGGTGACTATGGACTCATTGAAGAGTAGTCAATTGGCCCTTCAAGAGTCACAATCACGGTTGGAGGAGCTGCCCATGGAGTTGAGTTTGGCACAGTCTCCACCAGCTGCAGATACAGTACAGTTATATACAGAGGCAGTTGATGAGAATCTCATATCCACGAGTTGTAGTGAGGATGTGATTACATCTATCACAGATATTGGTGCAGTCAATTCAACTGGGATGAGTGTTTTAGTTGAGAGCTCTTGTGATGAGATAGTTGATTTCTCCGAGAGTTGTGTGATAGATCACGTCACTACTTCATCGTCGTCACAGGAGATATGTGGGGCATCATCCAGTATGGAGATTTGTACTTATGCTGATTTGTCTCCCCAAGACTACGATGGTCAGCCATTGACAGAGGTGGGAGCATTTTATCTTGATTGCATAATGAGGAGTGTTCATCACTTCTCCTTTAGTCCACACACGGAGGATTTGATGATCCATCAGTGTGGTTTGGCTCCTGAGTTATACCATCCGTTGTGGGATGGGTATTCACCATCTTCAGAAGATGGGATTAGCAGCTGCAAGCGCCAGACTCAGCGGTTTGTGGGGGATTACTTGCAGGGACAGCTGTCAGTTTTACATCATGCTGATATGTATCCAACAGGGTTTGCTACTTCTATGTCAGAAAGTTTTCTTATGGGTACATGGTTACAGGATGACTATGGTTTCAGTTGGCATGATGGTTTGGTCAGTTATCACATCCATGAGGGTTTAGCAGAGGACAGGCAGAGTTTTGATATAGCAGATGCTTCTAGAAGTTCTTATCTCTGCATAACAGATGGATGTGAATTCAGATTGTATTGGGATCCAGGTGGTGACAGTTTTGGCACTGAGTATTGGATGGGTCCCATTGGGTTACTTCACCACTCGCAACATGGTGAAGTTGGAGGCAGTAGAGCGCAATGGCAACCTAAGGATGACAAACACGACAGACTTTCACTCTGGGTTTGGGATCCAGGAATAGCTTGCGCAGTTGTGTTTTTGTTGATGCTACAGGAGACAGTCAGAGATGTGTGGGACACTTTACAGTTCTTCTTTTGGGCCTTCCGAGGAGTCGGGTTTCTTTGCAGTAGCGATTGCTTGAGGACAAGCAATTTCAGGGAGGGACTGTAATGTCCCCATTTTTGCGAGCATCAGAGTTCGGTGGATTTAGCCTATTATGCGACCCTCGTAGGCTGATAGGATGGATAGAGGGTCTTGATGGAGCTTGGCTTGGCTTTAGTTATCAGATTGTCATCAGTTGGCTTTCGTTCGGGCTCGTTCGGACACTATTTGCTCGAATTGCTATTTTTAGCAGTTTTTAGCACTCAGCGGAGCACCCCTGCTATTTTTAGCAGTATGGTCTGGTCACGTGCAGAATCACTTCCTTCTTCGTCAGCTTCAGACGGTTCATGCATCGGGCATATATTGAGAGAGATATTAATATTTAATTGATTTAATTAAATATTAATTATTTGGAGCTTATGTTATAAAGTTATAATATTTTAAATATTATAACTTAAGTGATTTTTGTTGAAGGGGTCGCCATCATTGAAGGGGCCACTTTTAATTATATTTTATAATTAAAAGCGCTTTCGAAAACTATTGAAAAATTAAAAAGAAAAGTTCAAATTTATTTAAATGAAACCTAATTGAGAAAATTCGAACTCTTGAGGAGATATAAGGGTTTCATTGGGTTTTGAGCTCATTATGTTTATGAAATCAATTTTTGATCAAGTCTTCTTCTGGAGAACGAAGCCAAGGGTTTCAGTTGTCTACAGGCATTGGAGAACGAGCCATCTTCAGTGTTGCAGTTCAGAGGCTGTGAAATATCAGCTGATCTATTGCATTCAGAAGTTATCACAGAACGTTCACAGAGTTTTCTTTCAGCTTGCTGCAATAATCAGGTTTTCATCAAAATATCGTTGCCTTTTTATTTGCATGTAATTGGATCTTCATTGTAATCATTTCAGAAGATTAAATAATAGTTTGGCATCAGTATTTGCAATAGATTCTGTCATTTCCGGAGTTGTAAGAATTTATTTAGATTTTATATTATTTTATTGCAAAATCGCCATTTACAATATTTATGCAAAAACACCAAAAAACCAGAAATACACAAAACACTTAGAAAAACAGTCAGATTCAGGAAACGGGGAAACGAGGGTTTCTACACTCACTATGGGACACATTAGGCCGAGTAAGTCTCCATTTGCTTCTTCAGTTGTATTGGTGAAGAAGGACGGTACACTCAGAATGTGTATCGATTATAGGATGCTAAACAGAAAAACCATCAAGAACAGGTATCCCATTCCACGTATTGATGAGTTGATAGACGAGCTTCATGGAGCTTGCTACTTCTCGAAGATTGATTTGAGGATAGGGTACCATCAGATTAGAGTCTGAGAGGAGGACATTGAGAAGACCGCTTTCAGATGTCATTGTGGGCATTATGACTTTTTGGTTATGCTTTTTCGGTTAACCAACGCTCCAGCCACTTTTCAGTCCACGATGAACAGGGTCTTTCAGCGTCAGTTGAGGAAGTTCGTTCTAGTGTTCTTCGATGACATATTGATCTACAGCCGTTCTTGGGAGGAGCACCTGGCTCACTTGGATACGGTGCTGAGTATACTAGACAGGGAGTCCTTGTACGCCAAGGAGTCCAAATGTACATTGGGCATGGGAGAGTTGCTCTATCTTGGCCACATCATTAGTAGAAATGGTGTCAGCATGGATCCTGACAAGGTTCGTGCCATTGTTGATTGGCCTACTCCAGAGACCTTGACGCAGCTCAGGGAATTTGTGGGTTTATGTGCTTTCTACCGTCGTTTTGTTAGTGGGTTTTCGCGACATGCAGCACCGCTTACAAATCTAACGAAGAAGGGAGCCTTCGTTTGCACACCTCAAGCACAGGAGTGTTTTGAGAAGTTCAAACATTTAATGACGACATGCCCAATATTGGCGTTGCCAGACTTCACCAAATCGTTTGAGCTTCACTGTGATCATGCAGGACCGTCATCCAATAGCTTTCGAGAGCAGAAAGCTAAGGGGTCTTGAGAGGAGCTTTAGTATTTATGACAAGGAGATGTTGGCTATCATGCACGCTATGGCCAAATTCAAGCAATATCTAGTTGGCAAAAAATTGTGTCAAGACGGATCATAACAGCTTGAAACATTTCCTTGGGCAGCGAGACTTGAACGAGAGACAACAAAAGTGGGTTAGCAAACTGCAGTCATATGATTTTGACATTGCTTATGTCAAAGGCACACAGAACGTAGTTGTTGATGCATTATCTCGGCGACCGCACTTGAGCTCCATTGCAGTAATTTCAGAGGATTGGAGTCACATGATATTAGTTGAGTATGCCAAGAATCCGTGGGCTTCTGGCATCATTGATGGGGCTATTCAGGATAGCAAGTACTCTATTGTGAATGATCTTATCATTTACAAAGGGAGAATATTTCTAGTCCCAAGTTCTAAGGTGAAGAATAAGGTTTTGCAGACTCTTCATGATTCACCCATCGCTGGTCATCCTGGGTACTTTAAGACCTACAGGAAGGTACAGGAGAGATTCACGTGGAAGGGTCTCAAAATAGACGTTCTTCAATATGTCAAGGAGTGCTCTGTTTGTCAACAGAACAAACAAGAGCATACTTACCCTGCTGGGTTACTACAGCCGCTTCCTATTCCTGAGGGGAAGTGGGAATGCTTGTCGATGGACTTCATTACGGGCTTGCCGAAAGCTCAAGGTAGAGACAGCATTTTTGTGGTAGTTGATCGATTGATGAAGTATGCACACTTCTTTCCGGTCACTACTACTTACTCAACTACACAGGTGGCAGAGTTGTTCTTTCGAGAGGTATTCAGGTTACATGGGCTACCTCAGAGTATTGTCAACGATAGAGACAGCAGGTTCATGGGTAATTTCTGGCAGGAGTTATTCAGACTTTGTGGGACCGAATTGACTCTGAGTACTAGCTACCACCCCCAGAAAGATGGGCAGTCTAAGATCGTCAACAAATGGGTGGAGGGATACCTACGAAATTATATCTCTGGACAAAAGAAGGCTTGGGTGAAGTGGTTATATCTTTGTGAGTACTGCTACAATTCCACTCACCACATGTCCATCCAAATGTCACCTTTCCGAGCATTATATGCCTATGATGCTCCGAGTTTCATTGATTTGCTGCTAAGCGACTACAGAGTACCAAGTGCTAGTGATCTGTTACAGGAAAACCAGGATATTATGAGAGCTCTTAGGGAGCATATTCATAGGGATCAAAATCAGCAGAAGCAGTATGCGGATCAGAGGAGGGTTGAGCGGTCTTTTGAGGTTGGTGATTTGGTGTACCTCATGCTACAACCCTACAGGCAATCCACTCTTAGGAAGAGGGGCTCTGAGAAAATCAAGCCACGCTACTAAGGGCCATTTACCATTGTCAGGCGAATTGGCGAGGTGGCGTATGAGTTACTATTACCGGCAGACAGTAAGGTACATAATGTGTTTCATGTATCTCACCTCAAAAAGGCGAGATAATGTGTTCCTTCTACAGACCTATCACCCTTGGATGATGAGCGGAGGTTGATTTTAGTACCTAAGGCCATTATGGAGTTCAAAGAGCATCCTCTACGGCGACGGGTTGTTGGGTAATATCTAGTTAAGTGGAAAGATCTGCCGACAGATGATGCTACTTGGGAGAGTGATAGTATTTTACAACATCCAACTTTGAGTTTGCTTGAGGACAAGCAAATTCGGGGAGGGCGGACTGTAATGTCCCCACTCTAGTCAGTGTTCAGGTGCAATGGAGTTAGCCTATCTCTTGGACCCTCGTGGGCTGACAGGACTTGGTTAGAGGGTCAATGTCCGTTTTGGTGGGGTTTGTCATTCCCACCTCTTTCACCTTAGTATTGGTACCAGTGCAGGCAGATGAAGTTCAGTGTTCGTCAGCTTCTGACGGCACGACATTATACTAAGTTTGGAGGAAGTTATGAGTATTTCAGTGGTTAAGTTATGTATTTAACTTAAATGATTAAATATAAAGTCAATTTGACTTTATAAGAAAAATGCCACTTAAATATATTATAAAGTAATAAAAGGTTACTTTATAAAGTGATATTAAAATCACTTAAACATTCAAGAAAGTGCGCCCAAGTATTTTTGGGGAAAACTATTGAAATAGATTAAAATACATTTAAATGTATTTTAAAGAGGAAATTTGTACTTCTTGAAACCCGTGCCTTTTTGTGAGTATAAGGCAATGCATTGCAAGTCAACCTAATATCTGATTATCATTTGACATTGCAATTTTCTTTCTCTGTGATTTGTCTGAGGACAAGGGTTACAAGAAAACTCCATTGAAGAATGAGACATCTTCGTTGGATCTGTGATTGTGAGGCTGTGAGACACCAGTTGAATGATTGCCATTGATGAGAGCTTCAATCAAAAGTTCTTCTGGGCCAAATCAGTATATATTTGTTCTGTTATTCAGTCTACAGCTGCAAGAGAGGGTTAACAGTTGGATAGCTTCTATCTTCTGCCATTTCAGCTTCAGAGGTTTCCAGTTGCCAGAGGCCATACTTCTCCTTGCTTTTGGCATGTTTCTCCAGAAGAGGCGTGGCTCCTTTTGAGGCAAAACACCTCCTTTTTGGCCTATTTCTCAGTTGCAACTTGGGCGTCCCACCTTCTCAACTCCTCTTCTTTAGTTATTCTGCCGAAGAACTCAGATCTAAGACCCTGGCATGCATTTAGGCCATTCCCAGCCATTGTTCCGTGACAAGCTTCATATTTTCTTATTTAAATAATCTGGAGGACTTCGGATACGTTTGTTGTTTGTAAATTCATTGTATGTATTGCCAATGATGATTTACAGTACCTATTAAGCAATTACTTCTTGCATTTTACTTTTATCTGCATTTTATGCTGTACGCCCCTTCTACTCCTGTCTAGAACTTTCTCTAAAAAATTAAAAAACACAAAAAGATAAGCATAAAACTACAGGGGTTTAGTTGGAGCCAGCTGGGCTCATCACAGAACTATCTTCTTCATACATACTTCTTGATATCAATCCCTTATTGTATTTAATGGCTGCTGCATTTCTGGGTGCGGATCATTATTTATTTCTGATTGTTTCCCTAACAGACATTTATTGGTTTCCTTATGTTATATTCCTTCATTCCCATCTGCTACTTTTCCAGACTTCTGATTTGATTTTCCATGATTATAATCTTTAATATATAACTGCTGTTATATCCAGGGATGTTCCTTTCATTCGATGCCTTTACTTCCTGAATAATTTACTGATTTAATTCAGACTTCTGATATTTTTATATCTGCTTTCCTTACTGCTATTTTAGTGCAGACTCCTTTCTTATTTCTGGATTGCTTGTCTATTATATTCCTTTCAATCTGCATATATATCTTTTCTTTTACTTGAAGGGAGGTGTCCCTTAGAATAGACACAATCTTAGATATATTAGTTACTGCCCATCAATACTTATCGCTGCTTTATACTAATGCTATTGAAGTCTTTATGCAGCACTGCCTCTTTAAAAGGGAATCGCTACCTTTAATGCTGCCTTTAGGGATCGCTGGCTATATTGCTGCACCTTAATATATATATTCGTTGGTAATCATTGCTGCTTGTAATTAAATACTTATTTTATTTTATATTTATTATTTTATATTTATATATTTTATATTGATATCGTATATATTTATTTTGTATTTAATGTTTATATTGCTATATTTGATAATTATAATTATAATAATATTAAATGGTTAATATTTTAAATATGTATTTTATTTATTTACTTGCATTTCGCTGCTTTGTATTTTAGTGTTACAATTTCGGAGACATGACAGGATCTGAAGGAGTACTACTACCTTTACAAAGACTCAAGCGACCATCTCTCTACTTTCTTTAGATATCTAGACTAACAGTGTTTGGCCCTTTATCTTCAAGAGGACATCACCCTTTGACGTAGATCCTTACATGAGGTTTCTTAAGATTCTAGAACCCCCAAGCTAATCACCTCCTTCTTCCGACACATCCAAGAGACTAGCCTCTAAACAACCTTTGGATACAACTACTTCTTTTATAGATGCGGATAGACTTGTGAGACGATGCCTCTCACAACTTTTGCCTCAACATGTTTATCATGGTCTTGATTCTTCCAATGGTGTGGTTCAACTTCTTCTTCTTGACATAGATCTGCTCCCCTTCAACTGCCCTCAAACCACCATGGTATTCACATAAAGTGTTAGCACCTAAGCTTTTGAATAAACAACAACACCATGTTCATTAAGATCATAAGGTTTCACAAACTATGAGATTTTAAGACTAAAGATTTTAGGTAAAACAGTTAATATTCATTGTCGACTATTAATATATTTGTCTAGAGAACCCCAATTGTTGGATATAATTATTCCCAATGCATTTCATTGGCTAGATCTAACTTGAAATGTTTCTTCTCGTATCTACCTATCATAAAAAAGCATCCATATATGCTACAAACCAACAAATAACTTCTCCTTCCACAATAAAAAAACCAAAATACCCTTCTCTTGGTTGAAATGTTGTGCTTAGACCTCTAATGGAACTTTTCAATACATTTTGTTCAACAATGAAACCTATTCCCATTTCTTCATGAGTTTATACTAGTTTGTAGAGATTTCCCAATTTTTTCCCTTTTTTCTAATTTTAACAACCATCTTTTTGCGATCCTTAGAAATTATGCATTCAAAATTTTGATAGCATTGATAGCTTGATACAGCGAGAGTCTATTTTTGTTGAATTGATTAAAACTTTCAAATCCTTAAATGACATTAAGAGTGCAAAGGTGAAGTATAAAAGTTGAAAAATCGCATTCTATCTGCAAATTCCTCGTACAAATATAGAATATGCATCCTAAAAAAGAAAAATTAATTATACTTTACAAATCATTTGTAGTGTCAGCCTAATATAAATCATACCAGCAGGAAACCATCGGAAATAATTGTACATCACAACCGCAGCAATCAGCGTCTTTCCAAGACCAGTTGGCAAAGACACTAGGGTGTTTGAGAACAATGCTGTCTTGACAATTAAAAACTGGTAGTCACGAAGAGGAACATTTACTGCCAATAAAATATTTAAAATAAAATATAAGATCCTTATGCTATCAATTATCCACAAAAAAAATGTAATGAAAGAGCATAAGATAATCCATTTGCTTCAGAAACAAGACCAATAGTCAAACTATAGTTTACAAGATGCATTGGCAAGACATAATCATTACTGAACTTGCATGCATCTTCCTAAGCAAAATGCAAAAGTAAAGTTTGATTTTCGGATGACTAATGAAAAGCACAATGGTAAAAAGAAATGCACTGCAACAGAAACTTTTGCCAAAGAAATTTTTGATACATTATTCCAGCCTACCAACCATTCACTGGTAACGAATGAATCTCAAAATGAGTCTATCTAATTTTTAAAGTTCACCTGATGAACAGAATCTACTACCTGGATAAGTCCATGTCTGGGCTGCAATAGGATCGATATCACTTTTAATGTCACCCGTGCTATATAAAACATTGCCATTGCCACAATTAGTAGTAATTTTTGCCTTATGGCTTTGATGGCCTTCTGAGTGTTTTTCACTCACTTCCACAAATTTATCAAGAGTGGATTGCCGGACAGCCTTATCTAGCTTCTTTCCCACCTTACTCTTGTTTAGTTCTAATGTCTTGTAAATGGGATTCTTAACATCGTTGACATCAACATTATTCAAAAAGATAGGGAATGCATCCTCATGTAATGTACCAACCAGCACTGCTCTGTTGCAGGCATCATCAATCTCTGCAACAGCTGCTTCCCAATCGAATTCCTGAATATAGTAAACACAAGTTAAAGGTAAATTACGAAAAATAAGATGAAGTTAAAGCACTGAGCAAAAAAATTGATTGTAATTGCTTCACTGTTTACCCTGCTTGGACAAAGTGAATAGCATCCTGAAAAATCAGCCCAAACTATGTAAAATCAGATGAAGTGAAAGCACAGAGCAAAAAAATGTACATGTAATTTGCTTTCGTGTTTATCCTACTTGGGCAAAGTGAAAAGCACAAATCCTGACAAATCACCCCAAATTATGTAAAATCAGATGTAGTTAAAGCAAAGGGTAAAAAATGTACATGTAATTGCTTAACTGTTTACCCTGCTTGGACAAAGGTGACAAACAAGAACTAAAACACAAAATTCTGACAAACCTCCCCAAATGAGGATCAGATTTAGTATAGGTGATTCAACCTCAAATAGACAGGTTGGACTAAAATATAAAACCAGCATAATAATGGATGGTTGAAGCAACCTTTTAAATATATCTCAACTTGAATTGAAATTTTCTGCCTAATCTGCAGTTTAGGAGTCTACCAGAAGGCTGAAAATTACCAATCCTTACGCCAAAGTTATAATTTGTGTGTAATGCCCTCAAAATATGACCTTGGTTTTATTGTGTGCATTTATTGCTTGGTGTTTACCATGTGGGACCACGAGTTTTTGAAAATCATGTGGTCTTCAATACTGGTGGACCATGATTTTGTCCAATAGTGCCTTTTGAAAAGTTATTCCTTCCAGATTTCTCCAATACAAATATTCAATTCTCATCTTGCGTTAGTTTCTATCATCATATACACGTCCAAAATATAGTAAAGGTTAATCAACTATGGTCTTTATCAATCCTACACCAAGAACAAAAATTATTTGATTATGTTACTGACTATCCTGGTGATTCTATTTATAGGAAATCTACCTCAAACTATGTTTTCAAAACAAATGGTGCAAGTGATATCCTACAGATGGAGTAATACTTAAACAAGCTACCTTCTAAGGCTCCTTAATCAAAAGGCTAAATACAAAAGGAGCTCCCGAAGAATCAATGTGGCTTTGAAGATTAGCAGAAGAATATTATCTAAGTACTAGTAAAAGTACCACTTTATTATATGATAACCAAAGACTTTTATTTCCAACAACAGGATCATGGGCACTTCACTCGAGGGAAGGTATTCCATCATAGAATTTCTCTCCTGTTTTGGTCATTTGATTATCAAGTGGTATACTATGATCAAGAAGAAATAGACTGAAATCTCAAACATCACATATCAAACCTCTATGCTATGGTCGGTTTGAAGATGAGGCCATTGCTTCTCTATGCATGTTAATGACACCTCGTAGTTACTAAATGCTAGATGAAAGACCTAATAGGCATAATATAAGTCCTCTAGGCATTATATGCTCCAAATTCATTTATGATTGGCCTTAAGGTGATGTCATTGAGGGAGAGTGTGCATATCAGTGAAACCTACTAGTGGCTAAATCGTAGATGTAAGACCTAACATACATAACAAAAGACCTCCAAGCATTATATGTATAAGTCATTTGGACATATTGTTTGTAAATTCTTCTCTATGTAAATCTTCCATTTGTAAAAACATTATATTTTATAAGACCTAAGGGGACTATGTAATGAACCTTGGGTAGGTTGGTTTGAGGAGTCTTGGGCTCCAATAAAAAATTTATAAGACCTCAAAAGTATCATTTTTTAAAACAATATGATTATAAATTATGACAAGATGACTTTCAATTAGTCCAAAATACATGGTCTTCATGTTGGCAAATATTTGTGTCCTTGCTTATCACTATCAAAGAAGGCCTACATTACTAGGGCACTTCATTTTTTCTTTTATAGAAATTGACAAGTAATGCCCCCCACTATCATCAAGGGAGAGTGTTAGAATATAATGCTCTTAGGGGTCATACTCTTGTACTTGTAACATTTATATAATTTTCTAATATAAGATTATAAAACCTTATATATAATATATGATTTATTAAGCATATTTCATTTAAAATAATTATAGTCTAATAACTATTAGATTATATTATTTATAAATGGTAGTTTTGAATAGACGTGATTAATACCCCTTGAAGTATTTTGTGAACTCTTCTCCAATATTTAAGAAGGTTCCCTCGCATTGAGAGAAAGTAGGAATTTGGTGACTTATTGTGAATTATATCACTATGCGCAAAAAGTATTATCGGCCATGTGGAAGTGAGGAAAAGTAACATCCCCAAGTTCTATCTATATTTTTATATAGACAATTGTGTAAGTGTTTTAATTATTAAAATTTAAAATAATGCTTTATAGAGTTTTTTACCTAAAAAGATTTTCCTCGTGTAAATATTATGTAATGTGCTGAATCTATATTTTTAATTCTCATTTTATTTATTAATTATTTTATATTTGTTTTTAATGATTAGTAACCTAAATTCCTAATTTCTAACAGTTATGAATGAAGCACAAGCAACCACACAAAGGAAAATGTAAAGGTATTTATTAAAATTGAGTTTCTGACTGAGAGCTACTACTAAAGAGAATTTCAAAAAAGAATATAATTGATGTTCATATGCTTAAATGGTATATAAAGTTGTCAATCTTCAAAGTTATGTTTACTGATGTAAAAGTCCTGATGATAAATGATTACTTTGAATATGCACAGATAGCACCTCAACAGATTAGAAATTTAGAAAGAACATAGGCAGGGGCAACCAGTTTGTATAACACAAACATGGATTTGAAATTAGACATTCCAATCTTGTTTTCATCATTTGGTCCCCATTTATTCAAACAGTCACATTTGAAAACTCTGCATAATTTTTCGTTATTACTTCACCGCTACAATCTCAATCGCTAAAATTTCATTTATTATTCTATAGAGGAGATTATATGTCCTTAGTACCATCAAGTTGCATGAACTAAGAGGACCATCAAATTCCAAACAGCAGCATAACCTAGAAACTCACCTCGTCATTATTGGAACCCAATGCCATATGCAAAGTTTGTGCTTCCTCTGCTTATTGACTTGGAAGATGTTAAAATGTGCAAGGCTGTAAGCAGGTTATTTGTGATGTAAGAAAGAATCCTCCATTAGAAAACTGAGTCAAAATCTTTCTGCAGACTATCCAAAAGAATATGAAGCATATCATTTAGACTTGAGTGAATCTTCCTCCATTACTGCCAATTGCACAATACTATGCAGAATTGCCATCCCGCACTTCTTGTTTATTCCGCGGCCACTGACCTTTCCACTGCAGGAAAACCTTTTAGACTTACGCTTCTAAGGGGAAAACTGCCATAGTCTTGGAGACAAATTTCAAAATCTGCACGCAAGTACTTCTCAGAACAACGATAAGTAAATTGTCGCTGCAAGCATGAACTTCGTGAAAAATAGCACACTGGTACAATGCATAAAAAATGACAAAAGATGCATTACCGGCAATCTTTTTTGTTAACAAATTGGCAGCTAAACTTACAAATTAAATTATTCCAATTTCCAACAAAGTCCAAGGACATAGAAAAACTAACAGTAGCTAAAAAGGCAAGAACTTGCAGGTACAGATAGCATTTTGCATTTGCAACCTCCGAATAGAAAAATATAACATATCTATATTGAAAAACTCAATGAAAAAATAACTTCACTGAAGAGTAATGAGTTAGCCGAAGGTTTGAGGAAAATTCAAAAAACATTATAAAATATATTTGAACAAAAAGGCATAGACGGATGAGCATTTGAAGAGAAATGCAAAGAATGCTCAGCAAATATCATTTTCTGATTTTTACAAATACTGACTATAGGTCTTCAGGATCCAATTAAATGGATAACATATTAAGATTATATTTACTGAGCACATACTACCAAGATATCAGGAAACATTTTCTTATTACTGAATTTTTCCACACACCAGCAAAAGAATTTGGCTTAATCAATTGCCAGATGAAATAATACAACCAAAAAATAGGCATAAAACAAATGCAGATCATCCCTATGAAAAGGAAATTATATATTATATCACAAGAAGGCTTGATGGTCTACAGTGGTGAGGCACATTAACCGGGTTCAAAGTCTTCGAGACAAAGTATCCGCATTAAAAAGGCTACAAGAATTTTATCCAAAATCTTTTGGAATACAATAAACCTAATGTTTCTAAGGATAAGTCATCTAAATTTCAAATTGTGCTTCCCCCTTGCATAAAGATGTCGGCAAGGGAGAGAGTTTACAAAATTACCAACTAAAAAAGTACAATAATGCTCTCTATAGCTGAAGAATGAAAGGATGCATCACTTTGGAAAGGATGCAATGACCATAAAGATGCCATTGCTCACCCTCCATGAGAAGCATATAAGAAGGGGAAACATTTGCTTGAGGGGAAAATGGAAGGAATATTACTGGATATAACAGCAGATATCATAATAGGTTCTGATCATCAAATCATATACAGAAATAAATCTGCACTCTAAAAAACAGATTGGGAATAAATAAAAACAGACAGAACAAAGAGATATATACAGATCTTAAAGAAGTAAATATAGATTTGAAAGGAGATATAAAAAGAGCAGAAATAGCAGGTAAGTGTAATATAATTGTATGTGTATATATATATATATAATTATTATTGTAAGGCTCATACAAGAGTTATTATTGTATGTTTAGAAACTAATTAGTAATAATTATATATATACACATATATATGTATTATATTCGATTATGCAATAATGATGCTTGTAGCAATTATTGAGTCTTATGAGTAATTATGATTCTTTAATACAAATTTGGATAATAGATTCTGATTCGATTGATTTACACTAAGCAATCATATGGAGGGGAAGAGGAAATGCAAGGAAGGGGAGCAGATACGAGATCACCCTCTAAGTAGACCACCACATGCTGGATGTCCAATGTAACTGCCACTTGTGGCCAAGAGGGTGAGTGTCCGCTCTAGGGCTTAGATAGGGGGATTTCTGGGCACCCTATTGCGATTTCCCTTCCAACCTCTATGATGGTTGATTGTGGAGAAACCACAAGTCATAAGAGGATGAATAAGAAGATATGAATAGGGAGGGCAGATACAAGCACCCCACTAGGTAGACCACCCCATGGTGGATGTCCAACGTGCTTGCCACTTGGGGCCAAGAGGGTGAGCGTCCGCTCTTGGGCTTAGTGTGGAGTTTGCTTTGGACCAACCTATCATTAATGATCTAAATTATTAGTGCCTCTATAATTTGTTCATGGGAAGAAGAGCTGGAAGTACATGAATGAGGGGGAGAGATTCTTGATGATTCATCTATTTGTACTCATATGTGCAAGTATTAACCCTAATAGAAATAATCAGATTTATGAATCTAAATCAGGATTTATCTTGTTAAAAGACATTTAATTGGTAAGTTATATCTCTTGCTATCTTACAATTCTTGTTTTAATGAAATTTGTGATTCTAGGACAAGATTTAGGGTAATTCCCAAATAGGGGACATTACAGGCAAACTGTAGGAAGCCAGGAAAATCCATCTGAATCATATTGCGATATGAATAGAAGTAACCAGCTTGTAATCTTCATTTGAGGAATATGGCATTATCTTCGTAGTTGCATGTCAAGTGAAATTATTTTGAACATTTAGACATGAAATCAGAACATGTAAATTTGGAGAAAAAAAGCGTTCTGACCTCCATGATTATCCAGGAGTTCAAACTCATAGTAGTGCTTGCAAGGCATATGACAGGTAAAGCCAGTCAACATGAGAAATACTCCAATAAACAATTTCCGAAAGTAGTATTTATGAATTAGAGACGTATGCGGTTGAAATCTTCGTTATCAGAAGAGGAAATGTACCTATCGCTTTGCTCGAATCAGATATAATAAATTGACTTGTTCAGTGCACTGTGGCAGAATGTTACAGAAGAAAATGGCTAACTGCCACTACATTCTGACAGCATTCAACATGGTTATCACTGCCGCCTGCTCACTGAATCTAAGAAGTGACCTTGAGACAGATATACAGCATTTATAAGACTTTGCAGTTTTCAATCATAAAAAGAAAAATGCGTGTTTGGACTCATATTTTGTCAGAACCATTAGACAATCCAGACCAGTTCCACACTATTCAGCCTAGAGACTGTGCAAACTCTATTGCTGGGTCTGCACAGGTGATACTATTGGACTTTTACTGCCGGTAGGGCTGGGGTGATTCCTCCAGCAATACGCTGTGAGCATAGGGTCAATCTATCTGCATGTGAGCTTTGAATTTGATCATTGTAATGAGCATGGATTAGCAGTTCTACCATGAATCTCGCCAGTTCAAAATCAAGTATCAAAAGAAATTCAGAATATAATCAGATACTTTGAGATAGCAAGGTCGTCGCTCCGTTTACAAAAAGCAAAATTCATACAGATAGATTTTCTTCTACAGATATTTTTGATGGCCCGGTAGAACCTGCCAATCCAATTGTGCGTAAATCAACTGTCGAGTATTGAAGTGCATCGAATTTGCTCGGCATCATATCAATGCTATGCACTATCCAGATTATTTCCCCCTACCTTGTCTACATCATGTCAATGAGTCCAATTGATTCTAACCCAACCAGAAATCAGAACACAAATGAAGACAGTGTGTTTAAACATGGGTTCACCTTTAATTCAGAACAAACTCTGCAGCTTATGTCTGGTCAAGATAATAATGTTGCGGAGAAAAACAATCTGGTTTCATCAACAAATGGCTAAAATTTCAAAATTCTAAAGAAAAAACAACAAACCAGCACCAACCTTTATTTGAAATGCAGTTTAAGCCGACAAATATTTTTCCGCGTTAAACCAACACCATTGACAAATGCCCGGAGCTCATCCAATGGAAATTTGAAAAACATTTAACACTAGCAGAAACTGTAGAGAGATGAAGAATGTTACCTCAGTGGTTGTGATTCAAGGGCAGTTTTCTTCATTTTCACTGCAACCCTCGCGCCACTTTCTTTCCCCATCTCCCCAAATTCAAATTTAGATATTTTTATAGTTTTTTTGCTACACTACGCTTAAATTAAATTTGATGTTTGTATGCCTGTATTTAAGTTTTTATTTGTAGAATTTTTATATATTTTTTAAATAAGTTTTGACAAAAGAGAAAGAAATCAAGGCTTGTTAGGAAAGGACTTAGTAGCAAATAATCATCTCAGTTTTTCTTATACAACCATACAAATAATGTGAGCAAGATGAAAAATATCACAAAAAACTTCAACAAAAGAAAAAGAAATTAAGGTTTGTTAGGAAAGAACTTGTAGCAAATAATCATCTCTTAACAATGAGTTTTTCTTATACAACCATACAAATATGTGATTGTTGATTCATTGGTTATTTCTCTTAAGGTTAAGGGAGTGAAAAATTGTTAATTTTGTTGAGATGATGCTCATTGATATTATGTAATTTATTTTTTATGTATATGTATATATGTCTCTCTTTTTTAGGTCATTCTTGAATAATTTAACTTTTTTGCCATTCATATTGTGTAATTTATCTTTATGTATATACATATCTTATTTTTTGAAATCATAGTTGAATCACTTATTTTTTTGTCATTGATATTATGTAATTTATTTTTATGTATATTCATGCTATATTTTTTAGAGACAATTGAGAAAGTGTGTAGAAGATAATCTATACACTTCAGTGAAATAACAAAAATTGATCTCAAGAGATTGGCTTCATTAGAAATTCATGAATTATGTGTCATGCAATTGACATTTTGTATCTATTAAATAGATCACATAATTTGTAAAGTTTTTTAATATATTTATTATATAAAACTTGATTTGCATTAAAAAAATTAACCATGACGTGAAAGACAATAATGAAGACTAAACCATAGAAAAAAGTGTTTGATGGGTAAGGTAGACCATCAAATTTAAGCCCTAACCTTGTAGTTTAAGGTCCTTTTGTTGCCCACCTCTAAGGTTTCAACTAAAATTAGTAGGATAATAGATTTATTTCGCTCAAAGTAATGCATACCTAAATGTGAGTAAATAAAATTGCTCTATCTAGGTTAAATAAAAACACACGAGTAGCAAGTAATTAACTTAGATTAATTAAAGGTTGGGTGGAAGTTGTTCTAAATGTAAATAAATGTGGAAAATAAATTAAAAATAATTTATAGTGTAATGGTGAAAAATGTATACTTGTTGCATTCTTTAGCTTTATGTATATTTTGAGAAATGTCTTGAGACATGTATATATTGAGAAACGGTACAATGTTGTGTAAAGTTGGGCTCATTCACCTAACTTTAATCCATCTATGTACACATCTATCACTATACATTTGTCCCCTGCATTAAATCCTTATATACGCACGTACCTTTTCATTCATGTTGTCCTTGCATTTATCACATTTACCTATGTGTCTAGAGTTTTATTTAATTATTAATCATTGGGATTTGATTGTTTACCTACATTATGATATTTTTTGTCACCTTTATTTCCAAAACTCAAATTTGACCTACTATCCCAATTCACCTTCCTACCTTGAGGCAACTAAACAAATATTTAGCACATTTTAGTGTTGTGCACTAGTATTTTAAAAAAAATAATGCATTCATTGTAAACATTTAGTACAATCAAGCAATCGTTTAAGATATTGTCATCCTTGAGCATTAAAGATGCAACCAATAAACAAACATTTAGATTTGGAACACTTAAAGGAATAAAAAGTTTACATTTAATAGGACCCTCTAATACTTTAAGTTTACTCACCACGAGCATGTATACGATGGACTCATGAAAACAAATGTGTTGCACCCTTGCTACAAGTATTGAATCACTTTTTCTCATGTGGAAAGTATTGATCAAGCAAGAGAGTCTAAAATACTACCTTCTTTGTGAGGAAGCAGATTCGCATGGGTAACAATGATATCATTGTGTTGGGCAAGAGTCCCACCATTTGACTCACTCTCACTTCATGAGGAAGAAGTGGCTAATGGAAAATGATCGTGTTTAGATAAGGAATTGGAGCTAGGGTGGTTGGTGTTGCCTATTGAATCTTTGCAAATGTATGGTTGTCATGATCTTAATCAAGTCAAGTGTTTCACTGTTTCAGATTAACTCATGTTGATCAAAGGAATGAAATATATTGAGTTTGCAAGTCCCTAATTCAACTAAGTCTTCTAAGAGAGTTTCTATGAAGATCCTATGACTTTTTTCCTCTAAGGATCTATATTTTTTTGTTGTTTTATCCTTTCCAACTCCATGAAACTCCTTTTCATGGAAAACTTGATATTACTTAAAAACTTTATATAGAAGCTTTAGAAGCTTCAAATGCAACAAGATAACATTCTTGAACTTTGTATAGAAATGATGAATCTTGAGACTTGGCTAAGAGGGGATTACATAGATTTCAGAAGGAGAGCTTCTAATCTCTTTTCAAAGAAAATAATTTGTCAAAAACTTGCAAAAACACCAAATTGCTACACAGATTCACACTTTTGAGTATAAAATTATGCATCTGAGTCACCTTGTAGTGCTTCTTATTTGTGTTATTCTATTTGTGCATCGTCCAGGAAGAATTGCACTTTTTATCACACTAGTGTGCATCTGATACATAAAATTACACTTTTGATCCATACTTTTACACTTTTGATACACAAAATTGCACTTTTTACCTATCCTTTATTGTATTTGAGCTATCCTTTGGCACTTATGATTCACAAAATTATGCATTTGATCTATAGATTGATAGTTTTGATCTAATTTTTGGGCAAGCTTGATATGATAACTTTTGCACTTGTCTTACAAAGTTACGCTTTTGAGCCTTTGTTTGTGCTTTTGAGACATATTATTATGTTTTTGAGAAATATTGTTGCACTTTTGAGACATATTGTTGTGCTTTTGAGAAATAAAGTGACACTTTTGGCCTATTCTTAAATTTCTAAAATACTCCAAAAGTTAGATTTTAAGGCCTTTTAACAAACAAACCTGAGACATAAGACCTATAGCATATATGAGTTGATTTACCCTCATTATCCACCAATAAATCGTAATCCATATCCATCTCCTATCATCCTTTTTTGAATTTAGAGTTATTATCCTAGGCTTGGAAAAACATCACTTTCATCATAATCAATCATTTAAATGAATATCCATCAACCATATTAGTCATAATCTAGTCTAGATCTTCCATCATTATCACTAGCTTAGCTCTTTGCTTGAGAAAATGCCTATTTCAAGTAGATAGTTGAGTTAACACTAATCATTTGTGGATAATCTTTCTTAGGAGCATTGGCTACTCTTGAGTTGGTGAAATCCACTCTTAAGCTTTTTCTTGGACTCATTAGTCTAGTACAAGTAAAAAATCATCCAAATATTAACACTTACCCCCTCAAGAAGATATGGATTAACTTTAACCTATATAGGTTTTATCTTACATCATCATTTTAACAATCAAAAACACCAAAAATAATCATCACATCCTTGGTCCAAATTTGAAATCATCTTTAGAAAAGTTCATAAGGTTAAAAGGCACAGGACAACTGAGAGGGGAGGGTGAATCAATTGTCATTAAAATTAAACTCAAAACTTCAACACTTATTAACTTCACAACCACACTGTTATGTTATTAAGTATGAACATGAAATGCAAATAATAGAAAGTAAATCAACACAATGAACACCAGATTTTTACATGGAAAACCCAATGAGGCAAAAACCACAGTGAGAATTAACTCACAATATAAAGAGATTGCAAAACTGGAAACAAAGGTTCACTACCAAGGGCTCACTACCTACAGAAAGGACTCATTGTCCAACAGGGAGGCTCACTTCCTACAAATACAAAAGAAACAAAATATCCACCACAATAATTTGCACACATCCACAACCTTGATCAAAATATTGTAGAAACCTTCAGCGCACTGCTTTCAGGAATCTAACACAATGAAGTATTGTTGCCTCAACTCACTTTCACACACTTCTACTCTTTTAATTTGTGGCTTACTTCATTACTTTGCATCATCCAATCCTTCGCAATTCAACTTGAATTTATACCATCTTCAACCTTAGAAACTTTCTCCAAGGTTGGCCACATGAGCTTCATTTCATAAATTCAAACTAGGTCGGCAACTCAACATTCCTGTGGTGGAAAGGAATGAGAGTGGACCAATAAAACACTTAACCAAGACCAAAAGGATAATGTATTGGATCAAGCACACACTTCCTTAATTAAATTTTATTTTTCAAATGAAGTGTAAACACCAGGTTGGCCAAACCTAATGAAAACACAAATGAACATTGATGTGCACGCTTTCCAACAAGAAGATAACACTTGGATGATGCAACACGCTTCAATATACATGAGAACACATCTCAGGTTCCTTTAGATACATCTGTAGCAAGTATAACAACCTTCAAACACCAAACACCTTCCATCAGTCCATCTGGACTATGCAAACATATATAGCAACTCTGATACTCAACTTCCAGACCACCAAACCATAAGAGTCTTTGCCAGAACCCAGAGAAAACCATTATAAGACATATTCCAAATCCACAAGATCTAAAACAAACCAATGAAGGACTGCAGAGCAGAAACATTTCTCCTAGTCCACAAAAACTAACTCTACCAGAACGGTTCACACACTGGTGAACACAACTTTCACATTCCATCAACCCAGAAGCTACAAATCATGAGATATCACTATCAACAAACCTTCATATCCACAAAAGCATAGGATCAACATAGGAGAAACACATAGCACATACCAGAGCACATTCTAAACACATTCATAACTCTAACTTCTCTTTTTATTAATTTTTTCAAAAGCACTTAGAAACCCATCATTTTAGCACATATGCAACATCATAAAGATAGCTCCATGTACTCACAACGTCTCAACTATACATGCACAATCTACAACATACTGAACAGTGTTGACATCAATGACATTATTAATGACAACACCACCAAACATGCTCATACTTGCAACAATCTCCCCCTTTGTCATTGATGACAACACATGATGTGAAAAACCATCAAAGACAACACAACTTTCAAAATATTCTGGGAGAACACCTTTTCTTCCTTTTACTATTTTTCACATGATTTTCTCTCCCCCTTTGACATTAATGGAAAAGATCAAAAATTCTAATTACTCCCCCTTAGGAGTACACCCATTTAACTCATAGTGCAATAATGAAAAACTTATCTACTCCCCCTGTGAAGTAGACCCATTGATCAGTCCAAATAAATGAAGAATATGTTAATTCACTGGACTGATGCACCTTCATGTGCACCTATTTCAGAGGGCCAATGACCCCCAACCTCTCCCTAAGATACTCAAAAGTATCCTTCTGAAGAGCCTTAGTAAATATATCTGCAATTTGTTCCTTTGTTGTCACATACTCCAGCCTGACTTGAGATACAAGGCATTGACCATCAACGCCCTTAAGTTGATAGATGTTTCCATGAGTTCTCCTTCCAGCAACAACCATATCTCCAAATAATTTTATGATTTCACAGGTATTATTCTGAAACACAAGCTTAAAACCATTGCTACACATCTGTCCAACACTCAAAAGGTTATGCCTCGAACCCTTTACATAATATACATTATCAATGTTGTGAATTCCATGAAAACTAATAGAACCTTTTCCAACAATCTTTGCTCCTGAATCATCACCAAACATGACCAAACCACCATCATACTTTTCAAGTTTAGTAAATTTATTTTTATCTCCGGTCATGTGATTAGAGCATCCACTATCAATCACCCAGTAGTCTTCATCTTGTCTAGCATGAAATGCAGTAACTAAAGTACCTTCCATCTCATTCATTTTGTTCTCTGAGGCATTCTTTCTTGCACATTTTCTAGGGTTAGCAGACACAGATTTATTATCCAAAGCTAAAAACAAGCATTCACTATCATCACCCTCATAATCAGATTCATCATCAGAGATTCCAACCTCTTCTTTAACATAATACAACTTCTTATATTTCTTATCCTTTCTGTCCTTATCTTTGTGATCATTGTTCTTCTTATGTACAACTCTACTCAGACATCTTGAAGCATAATGACCAATATTACCACAATTGAAACATTTAAAGGACAACATATCTTTATACTTACTAGTACCTTTCTTCAACTTCCTGGTGAAATTCACCTCCAACTCATCAAAACCATCACTATCTGGATCATCCTTAGTCTTTGTTGCTTTAAATGTTATTTCTGTCTTTTCTTCTTTCCTGAACTTTCTCATCTCAAATGTTGTCAAGGTGCCAAATAACTGTTCTTTTGTGTATTTCTTAGGATCATACATTTCTTCAATCACTGAAATCTTATCACTGTAACAATCAGGGAGGGTTATTAGGATCTTCTCAATTATATCTTCATCAGTTAGATTTCCGGTTCTTGCATGTTAGTGAAAAATTAATTTTTTTTAAAAAAAGACGATATGGGTTTTACTCAGAACGACATTCTCTACAAAACCCATTTCTTATATTTTTCATTAAAAGATTAAAAAAAATTGCCTCTGTTACCTCTACTGCTTCTACTTCTCAAAAAAATCTATCTTTTAAAAAAAACTTATTTTTTCAAAAAATAGACAATTTGGGTCTCTTTTAGCACACGAGCACTTATAAAACACATATTTTCAATTTTCCCCAAAAAAATTGTTTTGTAGATTCTACTTTTGAGGAGTTTTTCCATGTTGGTGAAAATTTAGTTTTTTGAAAAATGAACGATATGGGTATACTTAGAATGACATTCTCTACAAAACCCATTTCTCAGATTTTTCATAAAAAGATTCAAAATATTTGGTTTTGTTACCTCTACTGCTTTTACTTCTAAAAAAAGTCTTTCTTTTTCAAAAACAACATATTTTTTCAAAAAATGGACGATCTAGGTCTCTTTAGCATACAAGCATCTATAAAACCCATATTTTGATTTTCCAAAAAAAAAATTGTTTCCTGGATTTTATTTTTGAGGGGTTCTTGCATGTTGGTGAAAAATGAGTTTTTCAAAAAAAGGATGATCTGGGTTTACTTAGAACAACATTCTCTACAAAACCCATTTCTCAACATTTTCATAAAATGACTCGAGAAATTTGCCTTTATTACCTCTACTGCTTCTACTTTTCAAGAAAATATATCTTTTTCAAGAACAACTTATTTTGTCAAAAAATGGACGATTAGAGCTTCTTGAGCACACAAGCACCTATGGAACCCATATTTCAATTTTCCCAAAAAAAATTGTTTGGTGGATTCTATTTTTAGGGGTTCTTTCATGTTG
Source organism: Sequoia sempervirens (assembly GCA_007258455.2). Taxonomy (NCBI): domain Eukaryota; kingdom Viridiplantae; phylum Streptophyta; class Pinopsida; order Cupressales; family Cupressaceae; genus Sequoia; species Sequoia sempervirens. Next base: position 157,038,442 of record VDFB02270651.1, read on the forward strand.
GTGAAAAATTAGTTTTTCGAAAAAATGACGATCTAAATTTACTCAGAATAACATTCTCTACAAAACCTGTTTCTTAGATTTTTCATAAAAAGATTCAAAAAAAATTTCTCTGAACAACCTCTACTGCTTCTACTTTTAAAAAAAATCTATATTTTTCAAAAAATACTTATTCTATCAAAAAACGAACGATCTAAAGCTCTTCAACACACAAGCACCTATAAAACCCATATTTTTTATTTTCCCAAAAAAAATTGTTTCATAGATTCTATTTTTGAGGGGTTCTTGTATGTTGGTGAAAAATTATTTTTTTGAAAAAAGGACGATTTGGGTTTACTCAAAACGACATTCTCTACAAAACCAATTTCTCAAAGTTTTCATAAAAAGATTCAAAAAATTTGCCTCTGTTACCTCTACTATTTCTACTTTACAAAAACAACTATATTTTTCAAAAACAACTTATTTTTTAGAAAAAAATCAAAAGGGCTCGTTGGTCGTGGACTTGGATGTGGACAGAGGTTGTAGCAAATCTGTTGCTGAAGGGATTTCGACTCGCACCCGAGCTAATACGAAGAGGAAGGCCCCTGCTTCTCCACACACGGTTCAAATCCTCGAGCAGGGGTTACAGGATATGAATGAAGTTGAAAAGGAAGCCGAGGAGTTGATGAACACCTTGGAGTAATGCTACGGTGGTTGTTTCTAGCTTTTTGGCGGTCCTTTTTTCTAGACCCTGTTGTCTCTTTGTGCTGTCGTTTCCTTTTTGGGACAGCTGACTGTTTGTTCAAACTTTTTATGCTCTATCTTTGTAGTTTTTAACTTTGTGGTTTCAGGTCCCTGTAAAACCTGTTTTTTCCTTTTCAAAAACTTATTTTTTAGAAAAACTGATGATCTGGGTCTCTTTAGCTCTCGAGCACCTATACAATCCATATTTTCTATTTTCCCAAATAAAATTGTTTCATAGATTCAATTTTTGAGGGGTTCTTCCATGTTGGTGAAAAATTAGTTTTCTGAAAAAAAAGATGATCTAGGTCTACTCAGAACGACATTCTCTACAAAACCCATTTCTTAGATTTTTCATAAAAAAGATTCAAGAAATTTTCCTTTGTTACCTCTATTGCTTCTACTTTAAAAAAAAAAACCTATCTTTTAAAGAATAACTTATTTTTTCAAAAAATGGACAATCTGGGTCTCTTTAGCACACGAGCACTTATAAAACCCATATTTTGATTTTTCCAAAAGATATTGTTTTGTAGATTCCATTTTTGAGGGGTTCTTACATGTAGATGAAAAATAAGTTTTTCAAAAAAATGACGATCTGGGTCTATTAAGAACGACATTCTCTACAAAACCTATTTCTAGAATTTTTCCTAAAAAGATTCAAAAAGTTTTCTTCTAATTTAAAAAAAAAACTATCTTTTTCAAGAACAACTTATTTTTTCAAAAAACGGATGATCTAAGTCTCTTTAGCATTTGAGCACCTATAAAACCCATATTTCGATTTTCAAAAAAAAAATGTTTCGTAGATTCTATTTTCGAGGGGTTCTTGCATGTTGGTAAAAAATTAGTTTTTCAAAAAGACAACAATCTAGGTCTACTCATAACGACATTCTCTACAAAACCCATTTTTCAGATTTTTCATAAAAAGATTCAAAACAATTTCCTCTGTTACATCTAATACTTCTACTTTTCAAAAATATTTATCTTTTTCAAGAACAAATAATTTCAAAAAACAGACAATCTAGGTCTCTTTAGCACACAAGCACCTATAAAACACATATTCTCGATTTTCCCAAAAAATATTGTTTTGTAGATTCTATTTTTGAGGGGTTCTTGCATGTCGGTTAAAATTAGTTTTTCAAAATAAGGACGATTTGGGTCTACTTAGAACAAAATTCTCTAAGAAACCCATTTCTTAGATTTTTCATAAAAAGATTCGAAAAATTTGCTTTTGTTACCTCTACTACTTCTACTCAAAAGAATCTATCTTTTTAAAAAACAACTTATTTTTTCAAAAAAAGGACGATCTGGGTCTCTTTAGCATACGAGCACCTATAAAACCCATATTTCGATTTTCCCAAAAAAAATTGTTTCATGGATTCTATTTTTGAGGGGTTCTTGCATGTTGGTGAATAATTTGTTTTTCGAAAAAAGGACAATCTGCGTCTACTTAGAATGACATTCTCTACAAAACCAATTTCTCAAAATTTTCATAAAAAGATTCAAAATATTTGCATTTGTTACCTCTACTACTACTTTTCAAAAAAATCCATCTTTTTCAAAAACAAATTATTTTTCTCAAAAAATGGACGATTTGGGTCTCTTGAGAACACGAGCACCTATAAAACCCATATTTCGATTTTCCCAAAAAATATTGTTTGGTGTTTTCTAATGACCCATGCAAACTCAAACACGAGTGGTTTCTTAAATGCGGCTATAACTCAACTAAAAATGAAGGTTCACGAGAGCCAATAGGAAATACACGCATAGAATGGACAACTACAATGCAATCCACAATTATAGTCACCAAAGTTGATCTAGGACCCACGACTTTGAAACACGAGAGGTTTCCTAAGTCCGGCTATAACTCAACAAAAAATAAAGGTTTGCGAAAGGTGTTAAAAAATGTTCATACAGCGTAGTCATCAAAGTTCATCGTTGGCCCATGAAAACTCAAACACGAGTGTTTCCCTAAATGCGACTATAACTCAATAACAAATGAAGGTTCACAAAAGACTCATATTTGAGTTTTCCTGGGCCATCGATCAACTTTGGTCACTATGATTGTGGATTGCACTGTAGTTGTCCAATCTATATGCGTATTTTCTATCGCCTTTCGGGAACCTTCATTTTTCGTTGAGTTAAAGCCGTTTTTAGAAATCTGCTCCTGTTTGAGTTCTCGTGGGCCATCGATCAGCTTTGGTGACTACGATTGTGGATTACACTGTACTTGTCCATTTTTTATACGTATTTCCTATTGCCTTTCGCAAAAAACAAATTATTTTGTCAAAAAACGGACGATATGGGTCTCTTGAGCACACGAGCACCTATAAAACCCATATTTCAATTTTCCCAAAAAATATTGTTTGGTGGATTCTATTTTTGAGGGGTTCTTGCATGTTGGTGAAAAATTAGTTTTTCGAAAAAAGAACAATCTAGATTTACTCAGAGTGACATTCTCTACAAAACCTATTTCTCAGATTTTTCATAAAAAGATTCAAAAAATTTGCCTCTGTTACCTCTACTGCTTCTACTTTTCAAAAAAATCTATCTTTTTCAAGAAATACTTATTTTTTCAAAAAATAGATGATACAAATCTCTTCAGCACACGAGCAACTATAAAACCCATATTTTTTATTTTCCCAAAAAAATTTCTTTCGTAGATTCTATTTTTAATGGGTTCTTGTATGTTGGTGAAAAATTAGTTGTTTGAAAAAAGGGTGATCTGGGTCTACTAAGAAGACATTCTCTACAAAACCCATTTCTAAAAAATTTCATAAAAAGATTCAAAAAAATTGCCTCTGTTACCTCTATTGCTTCTACTTTTCAAAAATATCTATCTTTTTCAAGAACAACTTATTTTTTCAAAGAATGGAAAATTTGGGTCTCTTTAGCACACAACTCCCTATAAAACCCATATTTTTTATTTTCTAAAAAAAAATTGTTTCGTAGATTCTATTTTTGAGGGGTTCTTGCATGTTGGTGAAAAATAAGTTTTTTGAAACAAGGATAATTTGAGTCTTTCAGAACGACATTCTCTACAAAACCCATTTATGAGATTTTTCATAAAAAGATTCAAATACTTTGCCTTTGTTACCTCTACTGCTTCTACTTTTCAAAAAAAATATCTTTTTCAAAAACAACTTTTTTTTTTTTTTAAAAAGATGATTTGGGTCTCTTTAGCTCTCGAGCACCTATAAAACCCATATTTTCGATTTTCCCAAATAAATTCTTTCGTAGATTCAATTTTTGAGGGGTTCATGCATGTTGGTGAAAAATTAGTTTTTCAAAAAAAGGACGATTTGGGTCTACTCATAATGGCATTCTCTACAAAACACATTTCTTAGATTTTTCATAAAAAGATTCAAAAAATTTACCTTTGTTACTACCTCTACTGCTTATACTTTAAAAATTTTTTTTATGAAGAATAACTTGTTTTTTCAAAAAACAGACAATCTGGGTCTCTTTAGCACACGAGCATCTATAAAAACCATATTTTGATTTTTCCAAAAAAATTGTTTTGTAGATTCTATTTTTGAGGGGTTCTTGCATGTTGTTGAAAATTTAGTTTTTCGAAAAAGAGGACGATCTGGGTCTACTCATAAGGACATTCTCTACAAAATCCATCTCTCAGATTTTTCATAAAAAGATTCAAAAAATTTGCCTTTTACCTCCACAGCTTTTACTTTTCAAAAAAATCTATCTTTTTCAAGAACAACTTATTTTTTCAAAAATCGGATGATCTGGGTCTCTTGAGCACACAAGTACCTATAAAACCCATATTTTTGATTTTCCCAAAATAAATTGTTTCGTAGATTCTATTTTTGAGAGGTTCTTGCATGTTGGTGAAATATTAGCTTTTCGAGATAAGGATGATTTGGGTCTACTTAGAATGACATTATCTACAAAACCCTTTTTCCTCATTTTTCCCATTTTTCATAAAAAGATTCAAAAAAATTTCCTATTTTACCTCTACTGATTCAATAATTTATTTTTTCGAACAACAAACGATTTGGGTCTCTTTAGCACAAGAACATCTATAAAACAGATATTTTTGATTTTCCAAAATAAATTGTTTCATAGATTCTATTTTTGAAAAAAGGATGATTTGGGTCTATTCAAAACGACATTCTCTACAAAACCCATTTGTCAGATTTTTCATAAAAAGATTCCAAAAATTTGTCTCTGTTATCTCTACTGCTTCTATTTTTCAAAAAAATCTATCTTTTTGAAGAACAAATATTTTTTTCAAAAAATAGACAATCTGGGTCTTTTTAGCACACGGGCGCTTATAAAACCATATTTTTGATTTTCCCAAAAAAATTGTTTCCTAGATTCTATTTTTGAGGGGTTCTTGCATGATGGTGAAAATTTAGTTTTTCAAAAAAAGGACGATCTAGGTCTTCTCAGAACGACATTCTCTACAAAACCCATTTCTTAGATTTTTCATAAAAATATTCAAAAAATTTGCCCCTGTTACCTCTACTTCTTCTACTTTTCAAAAAAATCTATCTTTTTCAAGAACAATTTTTTTTTAAAAAAAAGGACGATCAAGGTCTCTTGAGCACACGAGCACCTATTAAACCCGTATTTTGATTTTCCCAAAAAAAATTGTTTCATAGATTCTATTTTCGAGTGGTTCTTGCATGTTGATGAAAAATTAGTTTTTCGTAAAGAGGATGATACGGGTCTACTCAGAACGACATTCTCTACAAAACTCATTTATCAGATTTTTCAGAAAAGATTCAAAAAAATTGCCTCTATTACCTCTACTACCTCTACCTTTCAAAAAAATCTATCTTTTTCAAGAATAACTTTTTTTTCTTTTAAACAGACGATCATGGTCTCTTGAGCACACGAGCACCTATAAAACCCGTATTTCGATTTTGCCAACAAAAAAATTGTTTCCTAGATTATATTTTTGAGGGGTTCTTGCATGTTGGTGAAAATTTAGTTTTTCGAAAAGAGGATAATCTAGGTCTACTCAGAATGGGATTCTCTACAAAACTGATTTCTCAAATTTTTCACAAAAGGATTAAAATTTTTTTTGTCTTTTTTAGCTCTACTGCTTCTACTTTTCAAAAAAATCTCTATTTCAAAAACAACTTATTTTTTCAAAAACCAAACGCTTTGGGTCTCTTGAGCACACAAGCACCTATAAAACCCATATTTCAATTTTCCCAAAAAAAATTGTTTCTTGGATTCTATTTTTGAGGAGTTCTTGCAGGTTGGTGAAAAATTAGCTTTTCAAAAAAAGGACGATAGACCAAATCATAATAACATTCTCTACAAAACCCATTTCTTAGATTTTTCATAAAAAGATTCAAAAATTTTGGCTCTATTACCTCTAGTGCTTCTACATTTCAAAAAAATCTCTTTTTTCAAAAGGAACTTATTTTTTCAAACAACAGACGATCTGGTTCTCTTTAGCACATGAGCACCTACAAAACCCATATTTGGATTTTCTCAACATTAACTACAAAACCCATTTTGTCAGATTTTTCAAAAAAAGATTCAAAAAATTTGCCTCTATTACATCTAATACTTCTACTTTTCAAAAAAATTAGTCTTTTTCAAGAACAAATAATTTCAAAAAATGGACGATCTGGGTCTCTCTAGCACACGACCACCTATCAAACCCATATTTTCGATTTCCCCAAAAAAAATTGTTTCGTACTCTATTCTTGAGGGGTTCTTGCATATTGGTGAAAAATTAGTTTTTCGGAAAAAGGACGATCTGGGTCTTCTCAGAACAACATTCTCTACAAAATCCATTTCTCAAATTTTTCATAAAAATTTGCTAATCCACATTCGTAGTCACCAAAGTTGATTGATGGTCCATGAAAACTCAGACATGAGCGGCTTCCTAAATGTAGCTATAACTCAACAAAAATGAAGGTTCATGAAAGTCGATAGAAAATACACTTATAGATTGCACAACTACAATGTAATCTGCAACCGTAGTCACCAAAGTTGATCGATGGCCCACGGAAACTCAAACGCGAGAGGTTTCCTAAATGCAGTTATAACTAAAAAAAATGAAAGTTCATAAAAGGCGATAAAAAATGCACATACATAATGGAGAACTATAGTGCAATCCACAATCGTAGTCACCAAAGTTGATCGATGGCCCACAAAAACTCAAACATGAGCGCTTTCCTAAATGTGGCTATAAATCAACAAAAAAGAAGGTTTGTGAAAGGCGACTCAAAATTTGCATCGAGAATGCACAACTATAGTACAATCCGCAATCGTAGTCACCAAAGCTGATTGATGGCCCAAAATAACTCAAACATGAGCGGTTTCCTAAATGCAACTATAACTCAACAAAGAATGAAGGTTCGCAAAAGGTGATAGAAAATACGTGTAGAGAATGAATAACTATAGTGTAATCCACAATTGTAGTCACCAAATTTGATCGATGGCCCATGAAAACTCAAATACGAGCAGTTTCCTAAATGCAGCTATAACTCAACAGAAAGTGAAGGTTCACAAATTTTTTTAGAAAATACATGTACGGAATGAAAAACTATAATGCAATCCACAATCATAGTCACTAAAGTTGATCGATGGACTACGAAAACTCAAACACAAACGGTTTCCCAAATGTGGCTATAACTTAACAAAAAATGAAAGTTCACGAAAAGAGATAGAAAATACCTGTATATAATGCACAACTACAGTGTAATCCACAAGTGTAGTCACCAAAGTTGGATCAATGGCCTATGAAAACTCAAACTTGAGCGGTTTCCTAAATGCGGCTATAACTCAATAAAAATTGAAGGTTCTTGAAAGCTGATAGAAAATAGAAATATAGAATGGACAAGTACAATGCAATCCACAATCATATACATGTATTTTCTCTCACCTTTCGCAAACCTTCATTTTTCATTCAGTTATAGCTGCACTTAGAAAACCATTTGTCTTTGAGTTTTCATGCTCCATCGACCAACTTTGGTGACTATGATTGTGGATTGCACTATAGTTGTCCATTTTGTATGCGTATTTTCTATCGCCTTTCGTGAACCTTCATTTGTTGTTGAGTTATAGCCATATTTAGGAAATTGCTCAAGTTTGAGTTTTCATGGGTCATCGTTCAACTTTGGTGACTACGATTGTGGATTGTACTGTAGTTGTGCATTTTGTACGCATATTTTTTATGGCCTTTCAGGAATCTTCATTTTTTCTTGAGTTATAGCCGCATTTACGAAAACGTTCATGTTTGAGTTTTCAAGGGCCGTCGATTAACATTGGTGACTACAATTTTGGATTGCACTGTAATTGTCCATTCTGTACATGTATTTTCTATCGCCTTTTGCAAACCTTCATTTTTTGTTAAGTTATAGCCACATTTAGGAAACCGCTCGCATTTGAGTTTTCGTGGGCCATTGATCTACTTTGGTGACTACGATTGTGGATAGTACTGTAGTTGTGCATTTTGTACGCATATTTTTAATCACCTTTCACGAACCTTCATTTTTTGTTGAGTTATAGCTGCATTTAGGAAAAACGCTCGTGTTTGATTTTTCATGCGCCATCGATCAACTTTGGTGACTACGATTGTGGATTACACTGTAGTTGTGCATTCTATATGGGTATTTTCTATCGACTTTCGGGAACCTTTATTTTTCGACGAATTATAGCCGCACTTAGGAAATTGCTTGTGTTTGAGTTTTCGTGGGCGATGGATTAACTTTACTGACTACGATTGTGGATTGCACTATAATTGTCCATTTTGTACGCGTATTTTCTATCGCCTTTTGCAAACATTAATTTTTTGTTGAGTTATAGCCGCATTTAGGAAATCGCTTGAGTTTGAGTTTTCATGGGCCATCGATCAACTTTAGTGACTACGATTGTGGATTGCAATGTAATTGTGCATTCCGTACGCATATCTTTAATCACATTTCAAGAACCTTCATTTTTTGTTGAGTTATAATTTAGGAAAACACTCTTGTTTGAGTTTTTGTGGACCATCGATCAACTTTGATGACTATGATTGTGGATTCCACTGTAGTTGTGCATTCTATACACGTATTTTTTATCGACTTTCATGAACCTTCATTTTTCGTTGAGTTATAGCTGCAATTAGGAAACCGCAGTGTTTGAGTTTATGTGGACCATCGATCAACTATGGTGACTATGATTTTGGATTTCACTATAGTTTTCCATTCTATACATATATTTTCTATAGCCTTTCGCGAACCTTCATTTTTGTTGACTTATAGCTAAGTTTTCGTGGGCAATCGATCAGCTTTGGCGACTACGCTTATGGATTACACGTATTTTCTATCACCTTTTGTGAACCTTTATTTTTTGTTGACTTATATCCACATTTTGGAAACCGCTCGAGTTTGAGTTTTCATGGGCCGTTGATCAATTTTGGTGACTACGCTTCTCGATTACACTGTAGTTGTCCATTCTATACACGTATTTTCTATCAACTTTCATGTACCTTAATTTTTTGCTGAGTTATCCTAGGCCATCAATCAATGTTGGTGACTATGATTATAGATTACACTATAGTTGTGCATTCTATATGTTTGTTTTCTATCTCCTTCCGAGAATCTTCATTTTTCATTTAGTTATAACCGCCCTTAACAAACCGCTCATGTTTGAGTTTTCTTCGGCCATTGATCAACTTTGGTGACTATGATTGTGGATTGAATTGTAGTTGTCAATTTTGTATGTATATTTTCTATCGCAACCGCTCGAGTTTGAGTTTTTGTGGGCCATCAATCTAGTTTGGTGACTACTCTTGTGGATTACCCTATAGTTGTGCATTCAATACTCGTATTTTCTATGTCTTTCATGAACCTTTGTTTTTTCTTGATTTATAGCCAAATTTTGGAAACCACTCATGTTTGAGTTCTTGTTGGCCATCAACCAACTTTGGTGACTAAAATTGTGGATTGTATTGTAGTTGTGCATTCTGTACACATATTTTTAATCACCTTTCACGAACCTTTAATTTTTGTGGAGTTATAGCGGCATTTAGCAAAACGCTCATGTTTGAGTTTTCGTGGGCCATCAATAAAATTTGGTGACTACGATTTTGGATTGCCCTATAGTTGTCCATTCTTTAATTGTATATTATATCGCCTTTCATGAACCTTTTTTTTTTTTCTGAGTTATAGCCGCATTTAGGAAACTGCTTGAGTTTGAGTTTTTGTAGGACATCAATCAACTTTGGTGACTATGATTATGGATTTCACTGTACTTGTCCATGCTATATGTATATTTCCTATTGCCTTTCGCGAACCCTCATTTTTTGTTCAATTATAGCTGCATTTAGGAAACCAGTTGTGTTTGTGTTTTCGTGGGCCATCATTCAACTTTGGTTACGATGATTGTGAATTGCACTATAGTTTTCCATTCTGTAAGCAAATTTTCTATTGCCTTTCGCGAACCTTCATTATTTGTTGAGTTATAGCAGCATTTAGGAAACCATTCGTGTTTTAGTCTTTGTGGGCCAACGATAAACTTTCGTGACTATGATTGTGGATTGCAGTATACTTGTGAATTCTATTCGCGTATTTTCTATCCCCTTTCACGAATCTTCATTTTACATTGAACTGTAGCCACATTTAGGAAATCGATCTTTTTTGAGTTTTCATGGCCCATCGATCAACTTTGGTGACTACAATTGTGGATTGCACTGTAGCTGTCCATTATGTATGCATATTTTGTATTTCCTTTCGTGTGCATTCATTTTTTGTTGAGTTATAGCAGTATTTAGGAAGTCACTCGTGTTTGAGTTTTTGTGGGCCATCGATCAACCTTGGTGACAAATATCGTTGATTGCACTAGAGTTGTGCATTCTGTACTTATATTTTTAATTGTCTTTCACGAACCTTCATTTTTTGTTGAGTTATAGCCGCATTTAGTAAACCGCTCGTGTTTGAGATTTCGTGGGCCATCGGCCAACTATGGTGACTACAATTGTCGATTACATTGTAGTTGTGCATTCTATACACATATTTTATATCGCCCTTTGCGAACCTTCATTTTTGGTTGATATAGCCACATTTTGGAAATCGGTCATAGTTGAATTTTTTGTGGGCCACCAATCAACTTTGGTGAGTACAATTGTGGATTGTACTATAGTTTTTTTTATTTTGTACATGTATTTTCTATCGCCTTTCGCGAACCTTCATTTTTAGTTGAGTTATAGCCGCATTTAAGAAACAGCTCGTGTTTGAGTTTTCATGGGCCATCAATCAACTTTGGTGAATACAATTGAGGATTGCACTATAGTTGTGTATTCTATATGTGTATTTTCTATCACCTTTTGTGAAGCTTGAATTTTTGTTGAGTTATACCCGCATTTAAGAAATCGCTCATGTTTGAGTTTTTGTGGGCCATCGATCAACTTTGGTAACTACAATTGTGGATTGTATTGTAGTTGTCCATTCTGTACGCATATTTTTAATCACCTCTCATGGACCTTGAATTTTTGTTTAGTGATAACCGCATTTAGGAAAACGCTCGTGTTTGATTTTTCGTGGGCCATCGATCAACTTTTGTGACTAGGCTTGTTGATTACCGCATTTAGGAAAACACATATGTTTGAGTTTTTGTGGGCCATCAACCAACTTTGGTGACTACAATTGTGGATTGTATTGTAGTTGTGCATTCTGTACACATATTTTTAATCGCCTTTCATGAACCTTTTTTTTTGAAGTTATAGCCGCATATAGCAAAACGCGCATGTTTGAGTTTTCGTGGGCCATTGATCAACTTTGGTGACTACGATTGTCAATTGCACTATAGTTGTCCATTCTGTACATGTATATTCTATCACCTTTTATGAAACTTCATTTTTTTTGACTTAGAGCCACATTTAGGAAACCGCTCAAGTTCGAGTTTTTGTAGGGCATCGATCAACTTTGGTGACTATGATTGTGGATTGCATTGTAGCTGTCCATGTTGTATGTGTATTTGCTCTTGCCTTTCGTGAACCTTCATTTTTTTTTAGTTATAGGCACATTTAGGAAACCGCTCGTGTTTGTATTTTTGTGGGCCATCATTCAACTTTGGTGACTACGATGTGGATTGTACTTTAGTTGTGCATTCTATATGTATATTTTTAATCGACTTTCATGAACTTTCATTTTTTGTTGATTTATAGTCGCATTTAGGAAAATCATCGTGTTTTAGTTTTTGTGGGCCATCGATAAATTTTGGTGACTATGATTATGGATTAGACTATAGTTGTGCATTCTATATGTGTATTCTCTATCGCCTTTCAAGAACCTTCATTTTTCGTTGAGTTATAGCCGTACTTAGGAAACCGTGTTTTAGATTTCTTGGGCCATCGATCAACTTTGGTTACTGCGATTATGGATTGCATTATAGTTGTCCAATCTGTACACGTATTTTTTATTGGCTTTTGCGAACCTTCATTTTTTGTTTAGTTCTAGCCGCATTTAGGAAACCGTTCGTGTTTTAGTTTTCATGGACCATCGATAAACTTTAGTAACTATGATTGTAGATTGCACTGTACTTGTGAATTCTATTTCCGTATTTTCTATCCCCTTTCATGAACCTTCATTTCTCGTTGAGTTATAGCCGCATTTAGGAAACCGCTAGTCGTTGAGTTTTTATGGGCCATCGATCAACTTTGGTGACTACAATTTTGGATTGCACTGTAGTTGTCCATTATGTACGTGTATTTTGTATCGCCTTTCACGAGCCATCATTTTTTTGTTGAGTTATAGCCATATTTAGGAAACCGCTCGTGTTTGATTTTTTGTGGGCCATCGATCAACCTTGGTCACAAAGATCGTTGGTCGTACTATAGTTGTGAATTTTGTATGCATATTTTTAGTCGCCTTTCACAAACCTTCATTTTTTGTTGAGTTATAGCCGCATTTAGGAAACCGCTCGTGTTTGGTTTTTCGTGGGCCATTAGTCAAATTTGGTGACTACGGTTGTGGATTACACTGTAGTTGTGCATTCTATACACATATTTGCTATCGCCTTTCACGAACCTTCATTTTTTCTTGATATAGCTGCATTTTGGAAACCGGTCATATTTGAATTTTCTGTGGGTCATCAATCAACTTTGGTGAGTACAATTGTGGATTGTATTGTAGTTTTCAATTTTGTATGTGTATTTTCTATCGCCTATCATGAACCTTCATTTTACGTTGAATTATAGCTGCATTTAGGAAACCACTCGTGTTTGAGTTTTCGTGGGCCATCAATAACCTTTGGTGAATACAATTGTGGATTGCACTATAGTTGTGCATTCTATATGCATATTTTTAATCATCTCTCATGAACCTTGATTTTTAGTTGAGTGATAGTTGCATTTAGGAAAACACTCGTGTTTGAGTTTTCGTGGGCCATTGATCAACTTTGGTGACTACGATTGTGGATTAAACTGTAGTTGTGCATTCTATACGCGTATTTTCTATTGACTTTTGCAATCCTTCATTTTTTAATGAGTTATAGCTGCATTTAGGAAACCACTCGTGTTTGAATTTTTGTGGGCCATTAGCTTTGGTAACTACGCTTGTGGATTACACTGTAGTTGTGCATTCTATATGGGTCTTTTCTATCACCTTTCATGAACCTTCATGTTTTGTCGAGTTATAGCCGCATTTAGGAAACTTCTCATGTCTTAGTTTATATGGGCTATCAATGAACTTTGGTAACTACGATTGTGGATTGTACTATATTTGTACATTTTGTACGCATTTTTTTAATCGCCTTTCACAAAATTTCCTTTTTTGTTGACTTATAGCCACATTTCGAAAAATGCTCGTGTTTCAATTTTTGTGGGCCATCGATCAACATTGGTGACTGTGATTGTGGATTACACAATAGTTGTACATTCTATATGTGTATTTTCTATTGGCTTTGGTGAACCTTCATTTTTTTATTGAATTATAGCTGCACTTAGGAAATCACTCGTGTTTGAGTTTTCGTGGGCCATCGATCAACTTTGGTGACTACGATTGTGGATTGCATTGTTGTTGTCTATTTTGTACATTTATTTTCTATCACCTTTTGTGAACATTCATTTTTTGTTGAGTTATAGCCGCATTTAGGAAACTGCTCGTATTTGAGTTTTTGTGGGCCATCGATCAACTTTGGTGACTAAGATTGTGAATTACATTGTAGTTGTCCGTTTTGGATGTGTATTTTCTATCGCCTTTTGTGAACCTCCATTTTTTATTGAGTTATAGCAACATTTAGGAAATCGCTCATGTTTGAGTTTTTGTGGGTCATCAATAAACTTTGGTGACTACGATTGTAGATTGTACTATACTTCTTTATTTTGTACACATATTTTTAATCCCCTTTCATGAACTTTCATTTTTTGTTGAGTTATAGCTACATTTAAGAAAATGCTCGTGTTTGAGTTTTTGTGGGCCATCGATCAACATTGGTGACTACAATTGTGCATTACACACTAGTTGTGCATTTTCTATGCGTATTTTGTATCGACTTTTTTCAACCTTCATTTTTCGTTGGGTTATAGCTGCACTTATCAAGCCACTCGTGTTTTAGTTTTAATGGGCCATCAATCAACTTTGATGACTACGGTTGTGGATTGCACTGTAGCTATCTATTTTGTATGCGTATTTTCTATCGTCTTTCGTGAACCTTCATTTTTTGTTGAGTTATTGTTACATTTAGGAAGTTGCTCGAGTTTGAATTTTCATGGGCCATTGATCAACTATGGTGACTACAATTGTGGATTGTACTGTGGTTGTGAATTTTTACACATATTCTTAATTTACTTTCATAAACCTTCATTTTTTGTTGAATTATATCAATATTTAGGAAACTGGTCGTGTTTGAGTTTTTGTGGGACATCGTTCAACTTGCTGACTACGATTGTGGATTGCACTATAGTTGTCCATTCTATACACATTTTTTCTATTTCCTTTCATGAACCTTTATTTTTCATTGAGTTATAGCCGTATTTAGGAAACTGCTCGTATTTGAGTTTTCGTGAGCCATTGATCAACTTTGGTCACAACAATTATGGATTTCGCTATACTTGTCCACTCTGTATGCTTATTTTCTATCGCCTTTCACGAACCTTCATTTTTCATTGAGTTATAGCCGCATTTAGGAAATAGCTCGTGTTTGAATTTCCATAGGCCATCATTAAACTTTGGTGACTACAATTGTGGATTCAACTATAGTTGTCAATTCTGTACGCATATTTTCTATCACGTTTCATGAACATCCATTTTTGTTGAGTTATAGCCACATTTACCATGCGTGTGTTTCTGTTGCCTCTCGCGAACATTCATTTTTCGTTCAGTTATAGCCATATTTGGGAAACCGCTCATATTTGAGTTTTCGTGGGCCATCGATCAAATTTGGTGACTACGATTGTTGATTGCACTGTAGTTGTCTATTTTGTACGCATATTTTCTATTTCCTTTTGCAAACATTCACTCTTCATTGAGTTATAGCCACATTAAGGAAACTGCTCATGTTTGAGTTTCTGTGGGCCATCATCAATCAACTTTGGTGCCTACAATTATGGATTTCACTGTAGTTGTCCATTGTATACACATATCTTTTATTTCCTTTCTCGAACCTTCATTTTTTGTTGAGTTATAGCCCCATTTAGGAAACCACTCGTGTTTGAGTTTTTTTGGGCCATCGGTCAACTTTGTTGACTAGGATTGTTGATTGGACTATGGTTGTGCATTGTATATGCATATTTTCTATTGCATTTTGTGAACCTTCATTTTTTGTTGAATTATAGCCTCATTCAGGAAAATGCTCGAGTTTGAGTTTTCATGGGCCATCAATCAACTTTGGTGACTACCATTGTGGATTACATTGTAGTTGCACATTGTATATACATATTTTCTATCGCATTTTGCGAACCTTCATTTTTTTTTGAGTTATAGCCGCACTTAGGAAACTTCTCGTGTTTGAGTTTTCATGGGCCATCGATCAACTTTGGTGACTACGATTGTGGATTGCATTATATTTGTCCAATATGTACGCGTATTTTTAATCGCCTTTCGTGAACTTTCATTTTTCGTAGAGTTATAGACATATTTAGGAAACCACTTCTGCTTGAGTTTTTATGGGCCATTGATCAACTTTGGTGACTACAATTGTGGATTCCACTATACTTGTCCAATCTGTACTCGTGCTTTCTATCGCCTTTAGCGAAACTTCATTTTTTGTTGAGTTATAACAGCATTTAGGAAACTGCTCGTCTTTGAGTTTTCGTGGGCCATCAATAAAGTTTGGTGACTACGATTGTGGATTGCACTGTAGTTGTCAATTTTGCATGCATATTTTCTATTTCCCTTCACGAACCTTCATTTTTTGTTGAGTTATAGCCGCATTTAGAAAATTGCTCGTGTTTGAGTTTTCGTTGGCCATCGTTCAACTATCATGACTACGCTTGTGGATTACACTATAGTTGTGCATTCTATATGGGTATTTTCTATTACCTTTCGCTAACCTTCATTTTTTGTGGAGTTATAGCCACATTTAGGAAACCGCTCATGTTTGAGTTTTTTTGTGCCATCGATCAACTTTTCTGACTAGTATTGTGCATTGTACTATAGTTGTACATTCCATACACATTTAGGAAACCACTCATGTTTGAGTTTTCGTGGACCATCAATCAACTTTGGTGGCTACGATTGTGGATTGCACTATAGTTGTCCATTCTGTATGTGTATTTTCTATTGCCTTTTGCAAACCTTCTTTTTGTGTTGAGTTATAGCCTCATTTAGAAAAATGTTCGTGTTTGAGTTTTCGTGGGCCATCGATCAAACTTTGATGACTACGCTTGTGGGTTACACTATAGTTGTGCATTCTATACTCATATTTTCTATTTCCTTTCGCAAACCTTCATTTTTTGTTGAGTTATAGCTACATTTAGGAAACCTCTCATGTTTGAGTTTTTTAGGGCCATCAATTAACTTTTGTGACTACGATTGTACTATAGTGCATTCTGTATGCATATTTTTAATCATCTTTCTGAACCTTCATTTTTTGTTGAGTTATAGCCGCATTTGGGAAAACTCTTTTGTTTGAGTCTTTGTGGGCTATCGATCAACTTTCGTGACTAAGATTGTGGATTGCACTATAGTTTTCGTGGGCCATCGATCAACTTTGGTCACTATGCTTGTGGATTACACTTTAGTTGTGTATTCTATACGCGTATAGAATACACAAATACAGTGTAATCTCGTTTTGCGAACCTTCATTTCTTAATGAGTTATAGTCACATTCAAAAAACCGCACGTGTTTGAGTTTTCGTGGGCCATTGATCAACTTTGGTGACTATGCTTGTGGATTACACAATAGATATGCATTCTATACGCATATTTTCTATCGCCTTTTGTGAACCTTCTTTTTTTGTTCACTTATAGCTGCACTTAGGAAACAAATCATGTTTGAGTTTTCATGGGCCAACAATAAACGTTGGTGACTATGATTGTGGATTGCACTATAGTTGTCCATTTTGGACACTTATTTTCTATTTTCTTTTGTGAACCTTCATGTTTTTTTCAATTACACTTGCATTGAGGAAACCGCTCGTGTTTGAGTTTTCGTGGGCCATTGATCAACTTTGGTGACTACAATTGTGGATTGCACTATAGTTGTCCATTCTGTACATGTATTTTCTATCACCTTTCGAGAACCTTTTTTTTTCTTGACTTATAGCTGCATTTAGCAAACCACTCATGTTTGATTTATTTTGTGGACCATTAATCAACTTTGTTGACTACGATTATGGATTACACTGTAGTTGTGCAATCCATACACTGTAGTTCTGCATTTTGTATGCATATTTTTAATCGCCTTTAGGGAAACTTCATTTTTTGTTGAGTTATATCTGCATTTTGGAAAATGCTTGTATTTGAATTTTTGTTGACCATCGATCAACATTTCTGAATACGATTGTTGATTACACACTAGTTGTGCATTGTATATGCGTATTTTCTATCATCTTTCACGAACCTTCATTTTTTACTGAGTTATAGGCGCATTTAGGAAACTAGTCATGTTTGTCTTGTGGGCCATCGATCAACTTTGGTGACTATGGTTATGGATTACAATGTAGTTGTGCATTCTATACACGTATTTTCTATCGCCTTACGCGAGCCTTCATTTTTTGGTGAGTTATAGCTGCATTTAGGAAACTGCTCATTTTTTAGGGCCATCAACCAACTTTGGTGACTACGATTGTGGATTATACTATAGTTGTGCATTATGTACGCATATTTTTAATCACCTTTCAGGAACCTTCTTCTTTTGTTGAGTTATAGCCATATTTAGGAAAATTCACATGTTCAAGTTTTCATGGGTCATCGATCTACTTTTGTGAACCTTCATTTTTTGTTGAGTTATAGCCATATATAGGAAATCGCTCGTGTTTGAGTTATATTCTATATTTCCTTTCTACAGTTGTGCATTATGTACGTGTATATTACACTATAGTTGTGCATTATGTATGTGTATATTCTATTGCCTTTCGCGAACCTTCTTTTTTTATTGACTTATAGCCGCATTTAGCAGACCGCTTGTGTTTGATTTTTTGTGGGCCATCAATCAACTTTAGTAACTACTATTATGGATTACACTTTAGTTGTGCATTTTGTATGCATATTTTTAATCGCCTTTCAGGAACCTTTATTTATTTTTAGTTATACCCGCATTTAGGAAATCACTCGTGTTTGAGTTTTCGTGGGCCATCGATCAACTTTGGTGACTACGATTGTGGACTATACTGTAGTTGTGTATTTTATACGCATATTTTCTATTTCCTTTCACAAACCTTCATTCTTCGTTCAGTTATAACCACATCTAGGAAACCGCTTTTGTTTGAGTTTTTGTGGAACATCATCGATCAACTTTGGTGACTATGTTGTGGATTGTAATGTAGTTGTGCATTCTGTACTCATATTTTTAATTTCCTTTCACGAACCTTCATTTTTTGTTGAGTTATAGCCACATTTCGGAAAACACTCATGTTTGAATTTCAGTGGGCCATCGATCAACATTTTTTACTACGATTGTTGATTACACTGTAGTTGTGCATTGTATACGTTTATTTTCTATCGCCTTTCACAAACCTTAACTTTTTGTTGAATTATAGCTGCATTTAGGAAACCGATTGTGTTTGATTTTTTGTGGGCCATCGATCAACTTTGATGACTACGATTATGGATTATAGTGTAGTTGTGCTTTCTATACACTGTAGTTGTGCATTATATATGCATATTTTTAATCGCCTATCAGGAACCTTCATTTTTTGTTGATTTATAGCTGCATTTAGGAATACACTCGTGTTTGAATTTTCATGGGCCATCGATTAACATTTCTCACTATGATTGTTGATTACACTCTAGTTGTTGATTGTATATGCGTATTTTCTATCACATTTCACGAACCTTCATCTTTTGTTGAGTTATAGCCACATTTAGGAAACCACTCATTTTTGAGTTTTTGTAGGCCATCGATCAACTTTGGTGACTAAGATTGTGGATTACACTGTAGTTGTGCATTCGTATTTTCTATTGAATTTTGTGATCCTTCATTTTTTAATGAGTTATAGCCGCATTTAGGAAACTGCTCATGTTTGAATTTTTATGGGCCATTAGCTTTGGTGACTACGATTGTGGATTACATTGTAGTTGTGCATTCTATACGCGTATATTTTATCATATTTCGTGAACCTTCATTTTTCTTTGAGTCATAGCTACACTTAGGAAACCGCTCGTGTTTAAATTTTCATGGGCCATCGATCAACTTTGGTGACTACGATTATGGATTGCACTGCAGCTATCCATTATGTGCGTGTATTTTCTATTGCCTTTCGCGAACCTTCATTTTTTGTTGAGTTATAGCCGCATTTAGGAAACCGCTCGATTTTAAGTTTTTGTAGGCCATCGATCAACTTTGGTGACTACACTTGTACATTACATTGTAGTTGTACATTCTATATGCGTATTTTCAATCGCCTATCGCGAACCTTAATTTTTCATTGAGTGATAGCAGTACTTAGGAAATCGCTCGTGCTTGAGTTCTTGTGGGCCATCAATCATCTTTGGTGACTATGATTGTGGATTGCACTATAGTTGTGCAATATGAACATGAATTTTCTATCACATTTCTCGAATTCTCATTTTATTTTTTACTTATAGCTGCATTTAGGAAACTACTTGTGTTTGAGTTTTTGTGGCCCTTCGATCCACTTTTGTGACTATAGTTATGGATTACACTATAGTTGTGCATTATATACATGTATTTTCTATCGCCTTTCGCATTGAACCTTCATTTTTTTTTGTATTATAGCTGCATTAAGGAAACCCTTCAGGTTTAAGTTTTTGTTGGCCATCAATCAAATTTGGTGACTACTATTGTGGATTGCACTATAGTTGTGCATTTTGTATGCATATTTAAAATCGCCTTTCAAGAACCTTCATTTTTTGTTGAGTTATAATTTAGGAAAATGCTTGTGATTGAGTTTTTGTTGGCTATCGATCAAAATTGGTGACCATGATTGTGGATTGCACTGTAGTTGTGCAGTATAGACGCATATTTTCTATCGTCTTTCACGAACTTTCCTTTTCACTAAGTTATATCTGCACTTAGGAAACCACTCGTGTTTGAGTTTTTGTGGGCCATCAATAAACTTTGGTGACTATGATTGTGGATTGCACAGTAGTTTTCAATTTTGTACATGTATTTTCTATAGCCTTTCACGAACCTTCATTTTTGTTGAGTTATAGTAGAATTTAGGAAACCCCTCGAGTTTCAGTTTTCATGGGCCATTGATCAACTTTGGTGAGTACAATTGTGCATTGTACTGTAGTTATCCATTCCCTACACGTATATTCTATCGCCTTTCACGAACCTTCAATTTTTTTTAAATTATAGCCGCATTTAGTAAACCGCTCTTCTTTGAGTTTTTGTAGGCCATATATCAACTTTGGTGACTATGATTGTGGATTGCCCTTTAGTTGTCCATTTTGTATGCATATTTCCTACATGGCCTTTCGCGAACCTTCATTTTTTTCTTGAGTTATAGCCGCATTTAGGACACCGATCGTCTTTGAGTTTTCATGTGCAATCGTTCAACTTTGGTGAATATGATTGTGTATTGTACTGTAGTTTTGCATTCTGTACGCATATTTTGAATTACCTTTCATGAACCTTCATTTTTTGTTGAGTTATAGCCGCGTTTAGGAAAACGCTCTTGTTTGAATTTTCATGGGCCATCAATCAACTTTGGTGACTACAATTATGCATTACACTGTAGTTGTGCATTCCATAAGCATATTTTCTACCCCCTTTCGCAAACTTTTTTTTTTTTTTTGAGTTATAGCCGCATTTAGGAAACCGCTCGAGTTTGAATTTTTGTGGGCCATCGATCAACTTTGGTGACAACGCTTTTGGATTACACTATAGTTGTGCATTCTATATGCATATTTTCTATCACCTTTTGGGAACGTTCATTTTTTGTTGTAATATAGCCGCATTTAGGAAACCACTCGTGTTTGACTTTTGTGGGCCATCGATCAACTTCGATTAGTGTGATTGTGCATTACACTTTAGTTTTGCATTCTATACACGTATTTTAAATTGCCTTTCGCGAACGTTGATTTTTTGTTGAGTTATAGTCACATTTAGGAAATCGCTCATGTTCGAGTTTTTGTGGGCCATCAATCAACTTTGGTGACTACGATTGTGAATTGTATTGTAGTTGTGCATTCTGTTCACATTTTTAATTGCCTTTCGCGAACATTCATTTTTTGTTCAGTTATAGCCGTATTTAGGAAAAGGATCATGTTTGAGTTTTTGTGGGCTATCGGTTAACTTTGGTGACTACTATTGTGGATTACACTGCAATTATGCATTCAATACGCGTATTTTCTATTGCCTTTCGCGAACCTTCATTCTTTGTTCAATTATAACCACATTTAGGAAACCACTCAAGCTTGAGTTTTTGTGGGCCTTCAATCAACTTTGGTGAGTACGATTGTGGATTGTACTGTAGTTGTGCATTTTGTACGCATTTTTAAATTATCTTTAAGTAACCCTCATTTTTTGTTGAGTTATAGTTGTGTTTAGGAAAACGCTCATATTTTAATTTTTCTGGGCCATTGATCAACTTTGGTGTCTACGATTGTTACACTGTCGTTATGCATTTTATAAGCTATTTTCTATCACCTTTTGCAAACCTTTATTTTTCATTGAGTGATAGCCACACTTAGGAAACAAATTGTGTTTGTGTTTTCATGGGCCATCAATCAACTTTGTTGACTACGATTGTGAATTGCACTATAGTTGTGCATTATGAATATCGACTTTCACGAACCTTCATTTTTTGTTAAGTTATAGCCGTATTTAGCAAACTACTCGTGTTTGAGATTTTGTGGGCAATCGATAACCTTTGGTGACAGGGCTTGTGGATTACACTTTAGTTGTGCATTATATACACATATTTTCTATCAGCTTTCACGAACCTTCATTTTTTGTTGAGTTATCCACATTTAGGAAAACGCTTGTGTTTGTGTTGTGTTTGAGTTTTCATGGGCCATCGATCAACTTTGGTGAATACGATTGTGGATTACACTGTATTTGTGCATTCTATACGCATATTTTCTATCTACTTTCACGAAACTTCATTTTTCATTGAGTTTTAGTGGGCCATCAATCAACTTTGGTGACTATGATTGTGGATTGCACTGTAGTTGTCCATTCTGTACATGTATTTTCTATCGCCTTTCGTGAAACTTCATTTTTTGTCTAGATATAGCTACATTTAGGAAACCATTAAGGTTTGAGTTTTCATGGGTCATCGATGAACAGTGGTGATTACGCTTGTGGATTACACAGTAGTTGTGCATTCTATATGCATATTTTTGATAGCCTCTCGTGAACCTGCATTTTTCGTTGTGTTTAGCCGCATTTAGGAAACCACTCATGTTTGAGTTTTCGTGCGCCATAGATCAACTTTGGTGACTACGATTGTGGATTGCATAGTAGTTGTCCATTCTCTCCATGTATTTTCTAATGCCTTTCGCGAACATTCATTTATTGATCACTTATAGCCGTATTTAGAAAAATCCTCGTGTTTGAGTTTTCATGGGCCATTTATCAACTTTGGTGACTACGCTTGTGGATTGCAGAGTAGTTGTGCATTCTATATGCATATTTTCTATCGCCTTTCACGAACCTTCATTTTTTTTTGAGTTATAGCCACATTTAGGAAGTTGCTTGTGTTAGAGTTTTTGTGGGCCATCACACTGTAGTTGTGCATTTTATACACGTATTTTCTATCGTCTTTCTTGAACCTTTATTTTTTGTAGAGTTATAGCCACATTGAGGAAACTGTTCGTGTTTGATTTTTTCTGCCCCATTGATGAATTTTGGTGGCTACGATTGTGGATGACTATAGTTGTGCATTCTATAGATTTATTTTTTCTTGCCTTTCGCGGACCTTCCTTTTTTTGTTGATTTATAGTTGCATTTAGGAAACCACTCATGTTTGAGATTTTGTGATCCATCACACAACTTTGGTGACTACAATTGTGGATTGCACTGTAATTTTGCATTCTATACTTTTATTTCCTATCGCCTTTCACAAACCTTCATTTTTTGTTTAGTTATAGCTGCAATATGGAAATCAATCAGGTTTGAGTTTTTGTGGGCCATCGATCGAATTTGTTAACTACGCTTATTGATTACACTGTAGTTGTGTATTCTATACACTTATTTTCTATTGCCTTTGGTGAACCTTCATTTTTCGTTGAGTTATAGTTGCATTTAGGAAACCGCTCTTGTCTTAGTTTTTTTGGGCCATCGATCAACTTTGGTGACTGCGATTATGGATTGTACTGTGGTTGTGCATTCTATACGTATATTTTTAATCACCTTTCATGAACCTTTATTTTTTGTTGAGTTATAGCCGCATTTAGTGAAACGCTCGTAGTTGAGTTTTTGTGGGCCATCGATCGATAAAATTTGGTGACTACGATTGTGGATTATACTATGTTTCTGCATTTTATACTCATATTTTCTATCTCCTTTCGTGAACCTTCATTTTTTGTTAAGTTATAGCCGCACTTAGGAAACCGCTCATGTTTGTGTTTTTCGTGGGCCATCGATTAACTTTGGTCACTACGATTGTGGATTGCACTATAGTTGTTCATTATGTATGCGTATTTTCTATCGCCTTTCACGAACCTTCCTTTTTTGTTGAGTTATAGCCACATTTAGGAAACCACTCATGTTTGAGTTATTTTCAGGCATCGATCAACTTTAGTGACTACACTATAATTTTGCATTGTATACGCGGATTTTTTATCGCCATTCACGAACCTTCATTTTTTGTTGAGTTATAACCGCATTTACGAAAATGCTCGTATTTCAGTTTTCATGGGGCATCAATAAGTTTTCAATGAGTTATAAATGCATATAGGAAACCGCTTGTGTTTTAGCTTTCATGGGCCATCGATCAACTTTGGTGACTACAATTGTGGATTGCACTGTAGTTGTCCATTTTGTACCTGTATTTTCTATCACCTTTCGAGAACCTTCATTTTTTGTTGAGTTCTAGCCGCATTTACGAAACCTCTCGAGTTTGAGCTTTTGTGCGCCATCGATCAAGTTTGGTGACTACGCTTTTAGATTACACTATAGTTGTGCATTTTATACATGTATTTTCTATCGCCTTTTGAGAACATTAATTTTTTGTAGAGTTATAGCCACATTTAGGAAACTGCTTGAGTTTGAGTTTTCGTGAGCTAACGATCAATTTTTGTGACTATGATTGTGGTTTGCACTGTTGTTCTGCATTTTGTACGCATATTTTTAATTGCCTTTCACGAACCTTCATTTTTTGTTGTGTTATAGCAGCATTGAGGAAACCACTCGTGTTTGAGTTTTCGTGGGCCAGTAATCAACTTTGGTGATTACGATTGTGGATTGCACTGTAGTTGTGCATTGTGAATGCTTATTTTCTATCGCCTTTTGCGAACCTTCATTTTTTGTTGAGTTATAGCCGCATTTGGGAAATCGCTCATGTTTGAGTGTTTGTGGGCCATCAATCAACTTTGGTGACTATGATTGTGTATTGTACTTTACTTCTTTATTCTGTATGCATATTTTTAATTGCCTTTCATGAACCTCCATTTTTTCTTGAGTTATAGCCACATTTAAGAAAATGCTCGTGTATGAGTATTTGTGGGCCATCGACCAACTTTGGTGACTACGATTGTGGACTACACTGTACCGGTGCATTTTATATGCCTATTTTCTATCGTCTTTCGGGAACCTTCATTTTTCATTGATTTATAGCCACACTTATGAAGCCGCTCGTGTTTGAGTTTTCATTGGCGATCGATAAACTTTGGTGACTATGATTTTGATTGCACTATAGTTGTCCATTCTCAATGCGTATTTTCTATCGCATTTTGTGAACCTTCATTTTTTCTTGAGTTATAGCCGCATTTAGGAAAATGATGGAGCTTGAGTTTTCGTGGGCCATCGATCAACTTTTGTCAGTACGCCTGTGGATTACACTGTAGTTGTGCATTCTATACACGTATTTTCTATTGCCTTTTGTGAACCTTCATTTTTTGGTAAGTTATAGCCACATTTAGGAAACAACTCATGTTTGAGTTTGGACCATCTATCAACTTTGGTGACTACAATTGTGGATTGTACTATAGTTGTGCATTCTGTACGCATATTTTTAATTCCTTTTCACAAACCTTCATTTTTTCAGTTATAGCAGCATTTAGGAAAATGCTCGTGTTTGAGTTTTCATGGGCCATTGATCAACTTTGGTGACAAAGATTGTGGATTTCATTGTAGTTGTCCATTTTGTACGCCTATTTTCTATCGCCTTTTGTGAACCTTCATTTTTTGTTGAGTTATATCTGTATTTAGGAAACCACTCGTATTTGAGTTTATGTGGGCCATCGATGAACTTTGGTGACTACGATTGTGGAGTACACTGTAGTTTTCCATTTTGTATGTGTATTTTCAATCGACCTTAGTGAACCCTCATTTTTTTTGCAATATAGCCACATTTAGGAAACCGCTTGTGTTTGAGTTTTTGTGGGCCATCAATTAGCTTTGGTTACTACACTTGTGGAATACACTATAGTTGCACATTCTATACACGTATTTTCTATCGCCTTTCGGGAACCTTAATTTTTTGTTGAGTTATAGTTGCATTTTGGAAACCACTCATGTTTGAGTTTTTGTAGTCCATCAATCAACTTTGGTGACTATGATTCTGGATTGTACTATAGTTGTGCATTTTGTACGCAATTTTTTAATTGTCTTTCACGAACTTTCATTTTTTGTTGAGTTAATAGCCGTATTTAGGAAAACAAACGTATGAGTTTTTGTGGTCCATCGATCAACTTTGGTGACTATGCTTGTGGATTACACTATAGTTCTACATTCTATACGCATATTTTGCATTGCCTTTCACGAACCTTCATTTTTTGTTGAGTTATCACCGCATTTAAGAAAACGGTCGTGTTTGAGTTTTCATGGGCCATCGATCAACTTTGGCGACTATGGTTGTGGATTAAACTATAGTTGTGATTTCTATACACGTATTTTCTATCACCTTTCACGAACCTTCATTTTTCATTGAGTTATAGCCATACTGAGGAAATTGCTCGTGTTTGAGTTTTCATGGGCCATTGATCAACTTTGGTGACTAAGATTTTGGATTACACCATAGTTTTGCATTCTATACGCGTATTTTCTATTGCCTTTTGAGAACCTTCATTTCTAGTTGAGTTATAGCCGCATTTAGGAAACAGCTTGAGTTTGAGTTTTCGTGGGCCATCAATCAACTTTTTGGTGACTACAATTATGGATTACACTGTAGTTGACCATTCTATACTCATATTTTCTATCACTTTTTGTGACCCTTCATTTTTTATTCAGTTAGAGCCGCATTTAGGAAACCGCTTGAGTTTGAGTTTCTGTAGGCTATCAATGAATTTTGGTGAGTACGCTTTTGGATTACACTGTACTTGTGAATTCTATACTCATATTTTGTATCGCCTTTCGCAAATCTTCACTTTTTGGTGAGTTATAGCCGCATTTAAGAAATCACTCGTGTATGAGTTTTCGTGGGCCATCGATCAACTTTGGTGACTATGATTGTGGATTACACTGTACTTGTGCATTCTATATGTGTATTTTCTATCGCCTTTTTCAAACCTTCATTTATCTTTGAGTTATAGCTTCAATTAGTAAACCACTGATGTTTGCGTTTTCATGGGCCATTGAGCAACTTTCGTCACTACAATTATGGATTTCACTATAGCTATCCATTCTGTACGTGTATTTCCTATCGCCTTTTGCAAACCTTGATTTTTTGTTGAGTTATAGATGCATTTAGGAAACTGTTCGCATCTCAGTTTTTGTGGGCCATCGATCAACTTTGGCGACTAGGCTTATGGATTACACTATAGTTGTGCAATGTATACGCATATTTTGTATTATGTTTCGCAAACATTCATTTTTGTTGAGTTATAGCCGCATTGAAAAAACCTCTCGTGTTTGAGTTTTCATGGACCTTCAATAAACTTTGGTGACTATGAATGTGGATTGCACTATAGTTGTCCATTATGTACGGGTATTTTGTATCACCTTTTGTGAACGAATTCATTTTTTGTTGAGATATAGTTGCATTTAGGAAACCGCTCATGTTTGAGTTTTCGTGGGCCATCGATCAACTTTGGTGACAACGATTGTGGATTGCACTGTAATTTCCCATTTTGTACCTGTATTTTCTATCGCCTTTCACAAACCTTCATTTTTTGTTCAGTTATATCCCCATTTAGCAAACCACTCGATTTTGAGTTTTCGTGGAACATTGATCAACTTTGGCGACTACGATTGTGGATTACACCGGAGTTGTGCATTCTACACATATTTTCTGTCACGTTTCATGAACCTTCATTTACTTTGTCAAACCAGGGAACGTATACTTGAAATGGAGCGGCACTGTATGTGCACTAAGAACTAGTTTCACTCACGATTTACCAGAAATAAATGTGTGAAAGGAATTCTACTTATGCTACAGGAATGTAATGCGAAACCTTCTAAAATTAAATAAAGCAAAAACCATAACAACTACAACTGAGAAACAAACTATGAACTGGCCTTATGCTGCAGGAACAAACATAGGGATGGATTCCCGATGCTGTAGGAACAATATAAGACTGAGTTTGCACTGAAACTTCACGAACGAAATCTAACTTATGATCAACAAAAAATAAACGACTAAATAACTAACTACAGATACTTACTAAGTGGGCCCCCTTAGCAAGCATCAACTAATTATGCAAGAATTGAACTCAGAACTTCATCACCTTTTATTCATAAACTCAAAATGGTAAACATTGTTCTACTCATATGAAAACTAACACAAAACTCTCTCTTATCATAGTACAGATTCTTACATACTCTGCTTCTTATTATCATACTAACTTTTACATGATATCCTTTCTATGCTTGTTATGCTTGCTCACTCACGTAGGAGGAACACTTATTTAAAACAAAAAAGCAACTAAGTACCTAACTCTAACAGAGAAAGACGTGGACATAAATGAATCCTGAAACCGAGGAACAAAATTCTCATAAATGAAAACATATCCATTCAACACGATCCAAAGAATTTAGCATTCCACTCTTTCCAGATTAATGATCATTTAAGTTTCTTGCCAATGACCTAGACAGAGAGTCTTCGTTGGTACAACTTCCAAGACTTCATGCAGGAAATGGACTTTACTGCAGGGCCGAGATCCGTTGCACTTGACTCATTCATGCTCCCTTCAACAACCTGCGATGCACAAGGCGACAGAGGTGAAAGAAAGCATTCGTGGCAAACAACACGATACATTCATTAATAACATATTAAATCTATACCATTATTCAAAAACCATATGCATTATATTAGTCATTCGGGAAGTAAAACAGGGTAATTAATAAGACACATGGAGATGCTAGGCTATAGGAATGTAGGAATGCATTGCTACAAAATACTACCCATTTTAGATAAAAAGTCTTTAATAAAACAGTTAAAACATCCATTAGCAGTAAAAGTAGAGATATTAAAAGTACATCATGATACTAAAATTATGAGCATATACTGAGCTCATCATATGTCCCCTACTTAACCTGATGATGGTCCACATACATTAAGCTTCCTGGTTGTTTCCCTAAAATCCGTAGGAGCAGTATGGCTTTTTGGCACAGTCCCAAATTTATAATAGAAACCTCTGAAATCTTGCCATCTTTCATATATGAGTTTCTTTGTATCTTTATTAACATTTGTAGCTCGTAGGGATAAAGTGGCCACATTAAAACCAGAGGTCAAAATGTTATCGGCAACCATAATTCGAACCTCTTCTGAAGACCGAGCTGTATGTACCTGTCTGTCCTTCCAAGGGCTATGTCAAAATTCAGGGGGCTATGTGGCTTAGATTTTATGAGCCCAACAGTGAATTTCTCCCATCTCTTTTCAATTCTGGAAGAGGAAAGCTTCCAAAACAGATATGGTTGGGTTTTGAATTCCTCATACACTTGCTTTCTGACATCAAATATTTTTACTCTTTCTGCTTGATTGTTGAACCCATATGCAACAGTGAGCCAGGTTTTTAGCATTGTGTAAGGATATGTGCTTTCTGATCGCAGTGGTATGGGCTCATCCCTTTCAACTTCTTCATAGGCTTCCAGTTGCTTGCCATAATTGGTTTCATTGGCTGCCCATGATATAAGTGACCTCAAATAGATATCACCAATGTAAAGAAGTGGATTCCACTCTGTTTCAGAGGGAATTATCAATCCATGCAAATAAAATTCACATAAAGAATTCTTTAGCCAATTAGGAGCCACCTAGTATGCATCATAAAATTCTTTGGCTGTTTGAATAACAAGATCTAAATCCCTTGAAATTCTCATTAATTGAAACCAAAGAAATTGTTCCTTTAGGCACATGGCATAAACTCTAGGCAGTGGTCTACACTCCACAATCTTACCAGTTATTTTCATCATTTCATCCATTTTCTTTTTCATTTCCTAGATTTCCTGTTTCTGCCTTTAGATTTCTCTTTTCAATTTCTTCTTCTCTTCCTCCCAAAGACTTTGTTGCATTTCAGTCTTGGCTAGGTGGCAGAAACTCAAGGTTTGAAATGTGACTGGTCTCCATGTGGTTCTAAGGTATTCCAAAAATTCAATAAAAAATGTCTTTCTGTAGACAACCATGGCTTGACAAGTTACAGGGGGTAATGAAGCTTCATTGGCCACTTCCAATTGTTTACGCTATTCTTCCTCTTGCTGCAGGATGAATTCATGTTGATGTGCAGGAGGAGATTGTACTTCCTCTAAAATTTGCCTAGCTGCTTCAGCCAAGTCAACAAGACTTGGCATTCCCCTTTCATTACTATCATATTGTGCTTCATCAATTTCCATTGGTTCATTGTGCATTTCCTCAGGAACAAAGGGTGAGCTATGTGAAACATTCTCAGGTACATTCTGAGAATCATCATGGCTGTATTCTTTAGACTCCTCTGAAATTATTATAACTTCAGGTTGAGCAGACATTGAGGTGACTTTACGTTGTTTCCTTGCTGAAACTCTTTTTGGCAATGTGGCAACTGCAGGAGGCACTCTCGTGGCTTTCCTCTTCCTAACTTGCCTAGAGGGTTCAAACTCAATAGAAGAGGATGATAGAGAAACTATAGTGGCAATAGGTGTTGCTGCAGGAGGAACTGCTACAGGAGAAGGTGTTGCAAGAGAGGGACACTGCTGTCTTTGAGCATGAGGGTTAGAATCTGGGGTTTGTTCTTCCCTAGATGACTCTCCTACCTTCATTTTTCCTTTTTCTCTTCTACTAGCAGACCTGGTTTGTACTCTAGTAGAGGGTTTTGATGTGGAGGCTGCAGGAATAGATGTTGCAGGGGCAAGTGTTGCAGGGATTGCTCTAGGCGGCCCTGGAAGTTGCAGACCCTTTTGGGCAACAAATTCTTGCCAAGAAAAGGGTGACACATCCCTCAGGGAACACTCAATCAAAATTTTAATGAGGGCATGATGGGAAATTGCATTATCCCTTGCCCTCTGGGTTTCATGGGCACTTTGTTTTAACAGATTTAACAAAAAATTTGGGACATTAATAGCTAACCCATGCCTCATATGGCTCAATAACTTAAAATGGTAAGAATGTAAATAGGAGAAGCATCCCTCATAGGTTAAATACCTGATTATAAATGCAACATATTCTAAATCTAGAAAGGGCAGCGACACTCGTTTGCATCCTTGTTTAGAGACCTCCAAGGGTCCATCAGTTGGTACTGTAAACTCTGCCCTAGCAAAAACATCTGCAGAGAAATTTTATCCTGCTGCAGGAAGTTCGGTTACTTCAACAATTCATTCTTCTATTATAGCCACTATTAGACCCCATATTGAAGCTTCCCCTTCTGAAAGAGTTATTAAAAATTCACCAGCAACTTCCTCACTGAAAGAATCTAACCTCAGAAAATAGTTTAGCCAACCACAATTATTGAATGCCTGCACTGTTTAAGGATTATGTGTTAAGAGCTCATTAGCTATAGGCTCATGTCTTACCAATTGACTACCCATATTCGCAAATTACTTCTGCTGGAATTCCAAAAACTCAAACCTTTCTGAAAATTCAAAAGAAAATTCTTCTACTTTGCTTCTTTTTGCTTCTTTCTGTTTCTTTCTATCTTGCCATCACTTTTCTCTTCTTTTCCAAGAATGACTCAAAAGAGAATTGCATGTAATAATTATTAGGAACTACTCATATCAAGCAGTTAATATTGTTTAAGATAAAATATGCAGCCATATTTGGAAAGTACAAGAAGAAATAAAAATATATTATTAGTTGTGACAGTGACATAAGAAAAGGTTTGAAATGGATTATCCCGCCCCTACTTAAAAGTTGACATGTGTCCACACATGGGCGAAAGGACAAGCAAAGCATGGGCGAAAAAGACTGATATGTACATAGTAGTTGTTGAATAAATGAAATAAATAAATAATGTGATTAAGAGAAGATATCGAGTACCTTTCAATTAATGCTCATACGTGCTGGGAAAATCACAACACACCATGAAATGATGACTGGAATAGAAACTATGAATGAGGTGGTACGAAAGGATGGATGACGTGGAAGAAAAGAGAATGAATGGCAGTGATGGATGGAAAAATGGAGAATGTGGCATCTTTGAAAAGGAAACCTTTATTATGTGCATGCAATGTGGAATTTAAAGAGATGCTGCAGGAGAAAGACCGAAGCCTTTCGCTGCAAGAAGATCAGTGGCCTTATTTGAAACAAACTGCTGCAAAAACTCATCTTTAGACACTGGCTTATGATACAACTGAAGATGGTGTCCATTAACCAGTAGCTTGAATCGAACTAGATCTATTGTGGCTAACTGCACTGAGCCATTATCAAATACATGTTCTATTTCATAAGGGCCAAGCCAGCGTGTGTTTAGTTTACCTTGATTTTCTTTGTACCTGGAATCATAGAGCAGCGCCCAAACACCGACAGAGAATTGCTTAGTTCGAATATGATTGTCATGCCATTTTTTTCTTTGTTGTTGGATAGTTTCAGTATGCTGCAGGGCAGCTTTCCTCATCTCATCCAATGCATTCAATTGCAGGAGGCATTCCTTTTGAGCATTAGAGATATCAATTTTAAGCTGGAGAGCAGTTCTTAAGGTCTTATGCTCAAATTCAACTGACAACATGGCAGTCTTACCATAGAGTAACTCAAAAGGAGTAAACCCTGTAGTTGTTTTCCATATTGTCCTATAGGCCCAGACTGCTTCAGGAAGGCAACTGCTCCAATCCTTCTTGTGTAATTTGACTGTCTTTGTAAGGATTGCCTCAATTTCTCTATTAGTAACCTCTGCCTGGCCGTTGGCTTGAGGGTGATAGGGGCTAGACTTTTTGTGCCTGATCTTGTAATCATTCATTAATGCAATGATTAAGTTGGATGTAAATTGAGCTCCTTGATTAGTAACAAGTTCCCTTGGGACTCCAAATCGAGTAAAAATTTGCTCATACAAGAACTCAACAATTTTATTGTCACGGGCATGTGTCATTGCTTTCACTTCCACCCACTTGGTACATAATTAGTACACACCAAATGTATGATTTTCCATTGGATGGAGGATCAATAGGCCCAACAAAATCCATGCCCCATTTGTCAAAGGGACTGACTACCACTTGAGGATTCAGGGGCATTTCATCAGACCTTGTTGGTCTCCCCATGCGTTGACATCTGTCACATTTCTTGGTGTAGGCTGCTACATCTTTGTGTAGTGTAGTCCAATAGTATCCTATATTAAGCACTTTCATAGTTGTTCTCTTGGCTGCAAAGTGTCCACCACAGGGCTCATCATGACAGACATACAAAATGTCATAGGTCCTATCTTCCCTAACACATCTTCTCATGACTTGGTCAGGTCCTGTATAAAATAAATAGTCTACAATCCATGAAAAGCTAAAACTTTTCTCAACTAGTAGTTTTCTTTCCGTTGGTGATAAGTGAGTTGGGGTCTTGTTTGCTGCTAAATAATTTGTAATATCTGCATACCATGGAGTTTGAGCAGCAATAGAAAATAGATGTTCATCAAGAAAGCTATCATCAATTACCTTAGGAGTGTCAGGTGTAGGTGTTTGAAGTCTTGAAAAGAAATTAGCTACCACATTAGCTTGGCCTGGCTTATCAATAATTGTGATATCGAATTCCCGCAACAATAGGAGCCATCTTGCTAATCTGCCAGATATGGCAGGCTTCTTCATGAGGTACCTTATTACTACATGATCTGTATGAACAAATATTTAGTAACCAGTGACATAATGTCAAAAATTTTTTAGGGCATACACAACTGCTAGCAATTCTTTCTCTGTGATAGTATAGTTTAATTCAGTGTCTTGAAGATTTTTGCTAATGTAATATATGGCATGCTCTATGGAATTCTCTTTCTGTCCTAAAACTGCCCCTATGCCATAATCAAAAACATCTGTGTGTCTATGAAAAGACAGATTCCACTTCGGTCCTTGAAGAACAGGTGCCTGAGTAAGTAAGTTTTTAAGTTGCAGGAAAGATTTGTCACAGGCCTCAGTCCAGGTAAACTCAGAATCCTTAGTCAATAAAGCATATAATGGACTAGCTATTTTGCTGAAATCTTTGATAAATCTACTATAATGTCCAGCATGTCCTAGGAAACTTCTAACATCCTTTTGTTTTGTAGGTGTTGGAAAAGTTAGAATAACTTCTATTTTTGTAGAATCAACTTGAATTCCTACTTGGGAGACATGATGGCCTAAAAAAAATCCCTCTTGCATCATCATGAAACAATTCTCACTATTCAAAAACAAATTATGTTCCTGACATCTTTTCAACACTTTTTCCAAATTGGCTAATGCTTCTTCATAAGTAACTCCATAAGTAGTAAAGTCATCTATGTAGATTTCCATAGAATCATGAGAAATGTCAGCAAAAATACTGATCACTACTCTTTGAAATGTTGCAAGTGCATTACACAGTCCAAAAGGTAAGACAGAGTAGGAAAAAGTACCCCATGGACTGGTAAAAATCATTTTGTCTTGATCTTGAGGGGCGATTCTAATTTGAATATAGCCACTATATCCGTCCAAAAAGGAAAAAAATAATGAGTCTAGTACTTGGTCAACAAATGGCAGTGGAAAGTGATCATTTTTAGTTGTTGTGTTCAGCTCTCTGTAGTCTACACAAACTCTCCATTTTCCACCTTTTTTAGGGATAATCACCAATGGAGACACCCATTGACTGTCTGAAATGGGGTAGATAAAACTAGCATCAAGCAGCTTCTGGAGCTCTGTTTTAACTATTTCCCTGAGTGTTGGGTTTATCCTTCTTTGAGGCTGTCTCACAGGTAAACAATATTCCTTAATGTAGATCCTATGAGTACAAAGTTGAGGATCTATTCCCTTCATATCCCCATAGTCCCATGCAAAAGCTTTGTGTTGTTCTTGCAACATTGTGACTAGGGCAACTTGATGAGATTGAGGCAGCTTATTATTGATGTTTAGATAGCGGCCTGAAGACTCTTCTACTTGCTTGATAAGATCATTCATGGAGGCTGCTGATAAAGGTGGTGTCTATATTTCATATGGAAGAAAATTATGATAAACTGTAGGAGATTCAGGTGACAGGTTCTCAGAATTTAGTTGCTGCAAGAAAAACACTGCTGAAGACAACTATCTGCAGCAGATGGGCTATTCGAACCAGGGTTGGACTGCAAAATATGTAAAAGCAAGTCATTCTCACTCTGAAACTGTGAAAACGGATTAGTTTGCAACATCATTAGTTGAGCCAATGAATTGACTTCTTCAGTTTCCTCTCTTAAATCTAGCCAAATTGGTTGAGACAAGTCTGGCTGAGGTTGAGTAGGTGGGTATAAAGCCAATTTATTTCTTGACTGACCATCAGAAATTGTCATGTCTCTTGAACGACATCCTATAAAAGCATCAACCGTAGCTAACCATGGTCTACCTAGGATAATAGGATATCCTCCCAAAGTTGCCTTAGTGGACAATATGGTGAAGTCTGCTGGGTATTCCCAAGACTCAAGGATGACAATAACATCTTCTACCATTCCATCAGGCTTTACTATGGAACTATCAGCAAACTGCAGGACGGTAGGTGTAGACCGAATGTTTAAGATATTCAAATACTCCATTGTATTCGTGGTCATTACATTGATGGCCGCACCAAGGTCAATCAAAACATTCTTTACTATTTGGCCATTAATATTTATTTGTACCACAGGACTCTCAGGGTCAATATATTTTGGAATGACTATCTTCCCCAACATGATATCTGCCAACTGTCCTAGAACATGGATAGTTTGGGGATCCTTTTTCTTTCTTCCAGGTTTCTTTCAACAGGCCTCCTTAATGGCTTTTCCATAAATTGGGACATCTTTAATGGCTTGAAAAAGAGGAATTTGAATGTGTACATTCTTTAACTGATCCAAAATATCAAAGGTAGGCTCTTCCATAGACTTGGATGTAGTAACTTGCAATCTCTGAGAAAAAGGCGATTTGGCCTGACGCTGTAGGACAGGCTCCTTAGAGACAGTATCAGACACAGGTATATGTTCTGCAGGTTTAGTAGGTTGTTCAGAGGCAGAATTTGGAATTTTTGTAATCACAGGTGGTTGTGGAGCAGGGAGAGTGGTTCCAGACCTGAGATGGATATCATGAATATCCAGGGCGTAAGCTAGATATTGATTGGCTTCTGCAAAATACATAGGCTGTTGTTGCTGCTGCTTATTATTAGGATTTGGCAATGGTTGAGCAGGCATAGGGGTTTGTTTTGGAGGGCCAGTATTTGCTGCAGGTGCTGTAGTAGGTGGCATGAGGGTCTGAGGTTGTGGCTGCTAAAGCTGCAGGGAGGGAGGGGATTGGTTCAGCCATTGCTGTGGACATCTCCATTGAGGATTCTACTGCCAGTTACCTTGAGGTGGAGTCCATTGTCCTTGTGGTTGCTTCCAACCTCCTTGAGAAGATTTCCATTGAGGACTCTGATATTTAGGCCAATGAGGTTGACAAGTATTCTAAGGTGGTGATAGGCCATATGTAGGTTGCCACTGGTTATTGTAATTAGAATAAGGATTACCAAAAGTCAAAGGATCTTGAGGCATACCTTGTCTTTGAGCCCATGGTCACCTTTGTGCAACGAAGAATACTTGGTCATCATCACTCTCTACCATCTTAAAGTCAGTAGGTAACTACTTAGCCTTCAGGTTAGCCACCATCTTACATTTGCAGTCTCATTTCTTCTATCTGCAATGTGGACAGAACTCCGCCAAGATTGCTTCAGCTTTCTCATGTTTCTTCCGAGCTTGCACAGTATCCAACTGTGTATCCATGTTGTTTATGATATCCTGCTTGAAATCAGATAGCAAATTTGTGATCTCCATCCATGAAACTCCATTAATAGAAGACTTTCCCACTGTGGCTTGATGACCACTACCCTTCTTAACAATTGCTCGAGAGTAGTTGAGACATATTTTCTTGATATCATCCCAAGGCAGTTGGGTTATATCACCTCCTCCCATCAGGTCCAGGGCATCTATACAGGTATCACTGATTCCTCTTAGGAAGAGTAGTTTTTGAGACTTTTCATTGAGAGTATGGTTTGAATTATTTTTCAGGGAAAACAAGAATCTTGAGATATAGTCTTCCAAGCTTTTCATCCTCCTTTGGTTGAATTCTGAATATATCATCTCCCTTACTACCACTCTTACAATATTCCTTGTATTTCTCAAGAAATTTTGTTTGCATGACTGTCCAACTATCAACAAAACCTCTTCCTAAACTCATGAACCATCTAAGAGCTCCTTCCTTCAATGTAGAAGGAAACAACTTCAGCCTGTGAGCATCTGAAGTGTAATCATAGCTGTGACAGAGGATATCAAACTCAAACAAGAAAGTGTCTGGGTCCTCTGTAACTAGTCCATAGAACTTGGGGAGTAATGAAGAAGTAATATTTTTATTGTTATCATTATCTTGCTGAGCAATGATGGGAAACTCAAAAGCAGGAGGTCGATTAGGTGGATTTTGTGCCATATTTGCTTGATGGAGTATAAGAGCAAATAGATTTTCTTTGGGTTCTTCATCAGCTGGGTCAAATGGCAATTTAACAAATAGATTTTCAGCAAATGGATTGATATCTTGGTCTCCATCTTCCTCAAATACATTATAAGTTGGTTCAGGATTATTATTAATGAATGGAAGGTCAGGGAGGAATCTTCCCAGAGCATCTCTTCTTCTATGCATGCAATAGAATGAATGGTGAATTGAAGGAATTTGAAAATGCTTGAATAACAGACTAAACTACTGCTAACAATGACTTATGATAGGTTCTTAGCTTGACACCATCCTTGGCAACGGCGCCAAAAATGGTCGCGCACACAAAAGGATATAAAAGTCACAACAAATCCTAACCTAGGAATTGGACATTCCAGCAGGCGACTAACATCTTCTTATGGTCATTCATTTACTTTGTCAAACTAGGGAACATATACTTGAAATGGAGCGGCACTGTATGTGGACTAAGAACTAGTTTCACTCACGATTTACCAGAAATAAATGCGTGAAAGGAATTCTACTTATGCTACAAGAATGTAATGTGAAGCCTTCTAAACTTAACCAAAGTAGAAACCATAACAACTACAACTGAGAAACAAACTATGAACTGGCCTTATGCTGCAGGAACAAACACAGGGATGGATTCTCGATGCTGCAGGAACAATATAAGACTGAGTTTGCACTGAAACTTCAAGAACGAAATCTAACTTATGATCAACAAAAAATAAACGACTAACTAACTAACTACAAATACTTACTAAGTGGGCCCCCTTAGCAAGCATCAACTAATTATGCAAGAATTGAACTCAAAACTTCATCAGCTTTTATTCATAAACTCAAAATGGTATACATTGTTATGCTCATATGAAAACTAACACAAAACTCTATCTCTTATCATAGTATTGATTCTTACATACTCTGCTTCTTATTATCATACTAACTTTTACATGATATCCTTTCTATGCTTGTTATGCTTGCTCCCTTGTGTAGGAGGAACACTTATTTAAAACAAAAAAGCAACTAACTACCTAACTCTAATAGAGAAAGACGTGGACATAAATGAATCCTAAAACCGAGGAACAAACTTCTCATAAATGAAAACATATCCGTTCAACACGATCCAAATAATTTAGCATTCCACTCTTTCTAGATTAATGATCATTTAAGTTTCTTCCCAACGACCCGGACAGAGAGTCTTCGCTGGTACAACTTCCTCGACGTCATGCAAGAAATGGACTTTACTGCAGGGCCGAGATCCGTTGCGCTTGACACGTTCATGCTTCCTTCAACAACCTGCGATGCACAAGGTGACAGAGGTGAAAGAAAGCATTCGTAGCAAACAACACGATACATTCATTAATCACATATTAAATCTATCCCATTATTCAAAAACCATATGCATTATATCAGTCATTCGGGAAGTCAAACAGGGTAATTAATAAGACACATGGAGATGTTAGGCTGCAGGAATGTAGGAATGTATTGCTACAGGATACTACCCATTTTAGATAAAAAGTCTTTAATAAAAGAGTTAAAACATCCATTAGCAGTAAAAGTAGAGATATTAAAAGTACATCATGATACTCAAATTATGAGCATATCCTGAGGTCATCAGTCCATCGATAAACTTTATTGAAGTTACGATTGTGGATTGCATTGTAGTTGTCGATTCTGTATGCGTATTTTCTATTGCCTTTCACAAACCTTCATTTTTTGTTGAGTTAGAGCTGCATTTAGAAAATCCCTCATGTTTAAGTTTTTGTGGGATATTGATCAACTATCGTGACTACGCTTGTGGATTATGCTATAGTTGTGCATTCTATATGCGTATTTTCTATAGCCT
Source organism: Sequoia sempervirens (assembly GCA_007258455.2). Lineage (NCBI taxonomy): Eukaryota > Viridiplantae > Streptophyta > Pinopsida > Cupressales > Cupressaceae > Sequoia > Sequoia sempervirens. Next base: position 157,077,665 of record VDFB02270651.1, read on the forward strand.
TTCGCTAACCTTCATTTTTTGTTTAGTTATAGCCGCATTTAGGAAACCGCTCATGTTTGAGTTTTTTGGTGCCATCGATCAACTTTGGTGACTACAATTGTGGATTGTACAAGCGTAGTCACCAAAGTTGATCAATTCCTAACAAAAACTCAAACACAAGCAGTTTCTTAAATGGGGCTATATAACTCAACAAAAAATCAAGGTTCACGTAAGGCAATAGAAAATACGCATATAGAATTGAAATCTACAGTGTAATCCATAAGCGTAGTTACCAACGTTTATCGAAAGGAAATAACTCAACAAAAAATAAAGGTTCACGAAAGGAAATACATCTATAGTGTAATCCATAAGCGTAGTTTCCTAAATGCGGCTATAACTCAACAAAAAAAAATGTTCACGAAAGGAAATAGAAAATACATGTATATAATGCACAAATACATTCTAATCCACTATCATAGTCATCAAAGTTGATTGATGGCCCACGAAAACTCAAGCACGAGCGGTTTACTAAATACGGCTATAACTAAAAATAAAATAAAGGTTCGGGAAAGGCAATAGAAAATACACATATAGATTGGACAAAAATAGTGCAATGCACAGTCTTAGACACCAAAGTTGATCAATGGCCTATGAAAAGTAAAATACAAGGGGTTTCCTAAGTGCACCTATAACTCAACAAAAAATAAAGGTTCATGGAAGGCGATAGAAAACACGTATAGAATGCACAACTACAGTCACTAAAGTTGATCGATGGCCCACGGAAACTCAAACATGAGTGTTTTCCTTCATTTGGCTATCACTCAAAAAAATGAAGGTTTGTGAAAGGAGATTAAAAATATGCCTACAAAATGCACAACTATAGTACAATCCCTAATCGTAGTCTCGAAAGTTGATTAATGACCCACAATAACTCAAACATAAGTCGTTTCGTAAATGCGGCTTTAACTCAACAAAACATGAAGGTTCATGAAAGGCGATAGAAAATACACGTATAAAATGCACAACGATAGTGTAATCCGCAAGTGTAGTCACCAAAGTTGATCAATGGCCCACAAAAACTCAAATACGAGCGATTTCCTAAATGAAGCTATAACTCTACAAAAAAATAAGTTTTCAAAAAGGCGATAGAAAATATATGTAAAAAGTGTACAACTACAGTGCAATCCACAATTGTAGTCACCAAAGTTCATCAATGGCCCACAAAAACTCAAACACGAGCGATTTCCTAAATGTAGCTATAGTTGAATGAAAAATGAAGGTTTACGAAAGGGTTATAGAAAATGTGCGTACAGAATGGACAACTACAGTGCATGCAAAAACTAAAACACGAGCGGTTTCGTAAATGCGGCTATAACTCAATAAAAAGTGAAGTTTCAAGAAAGGTGATAGAAAATACGCGTATAGAATGCACAACCATAGTGTAATCCACAAGCGTAGTCACCAAAGTTGATTACTGGCCCACAAAATCTCAAACACTAGTAGTTTCTTAACTGCAGCTATGACTCAACAAAAATTGCAGGTTCGCGAAAGGCGATAGAAAATATGTGTACAGATTGGACAACTATAATGCAATCCACAATCATAATCACCAAAGCTGATCGATGGCCCACTAAAATTCAAACACGAGTTGTTTACTAACTGTGGCCATAACTCAACAAAAAATGAAGGTTCAGGAAAGGCATTAGAAAATATGCATATATAATGCACAACTATAGTGTAATCCACATTCGTAGTCACCAAAGTTGATGGATGGCCCAAGAAAATTCAAACACAAGTGGTTTCCTAAATGCGGGTATAACTAAATGTAAAATGAAAGTTCACAAATGGCAATAGAAAATACGCGTACAGATTGGACAACTATAGTGCAATCCACAAGCGTAGTCACCAAATTTGATTGATGGCCCACGAAAACTCAAACTCGATCGGTTTCCTAAATGTGGCTATAACACAGAAAAAAATGAAGGTTTTTGAAAGGCAATAGAAAATACACGTACAAAATGGACAACTATAGTTAAATCCACAATCATAGTGATCAATGTTGATAAATGGCCCACGAAAACTCAAACACGTGTGGTTTCCTAAGTGCGGCTATAACTCAATGAAAATATGTCTATAGAATGGACAACTACAGTGCAATCCACAATCGTAGTCACCAAAGTTGATCGATGGCCCAAGAAAACTCAAAGATGAGTGGTTTCCTAAGAGCTGCTATAAATGAAGAAAAAATGAAGCTTCGCGAAAGGAGATTGAAAATACACATATAGAATGCACAACTATAGTGTAATCCATAATCGTATTCACAAAAGTTGATCGATGGCCCACGAAAACTCAAACATGAGTTTTTTCCTAAATGTGGCTATAACTAAAAAAAATGAATGTTCATGAAAGGAAATTAAAATTATGCGTACAAAATGCACAACTACAATACAATCTACAATCGTAGTCACCAAAGTTGATCGACGACCCACAATAACTCAAACATGAGCAGTTTCCTAAATGCAGCTATAACTCGACAAAACATGAAGTTTCACGAAAGGAAATAGAATATATGCGTATAAAATGCACAACTACAGTGTGATCCATAAGAGTAGTCTCCAATGTTGATCGATGGCCCACGAAAACTACTTGAGCAGTTTCCTAAATACGGCTATAACTCAATTAAAAATGAAGGTTACCGAAAGCCGACAGAAAATACATGTACAAAAAACACAACTATAGTACAATCCATAATCGTAGTCACCAAAGTTGATTGATAGCCCTGAAAAACTTAAACATGAGCATTTTCCTAAATGTGGCTATAACTCTACAGAAAATGAAGTTTTAGGAAAGGCGATAGAAAATAAGTGTATAGAATGCACAACTACAGTGTAATCCATGATCATAGTCACCAAAGTTGATCGATGGCCCATGAAAACTCTAACACGAGGGGTTTCCGAAATGCGGCAATAACTCAAAGAAAAATGAAGGTTCGTGAAATGCAATAGAAAATACGCGTACAAAATGGACAAATACAATGCAATCCACAATTGTAGTCACCAAAGTTTATTGATGGCCCACAAAAACTCAAACACGAGGAGATTGTTAAATGCGGCTATAACTCAACGAAAAATGAAGGTTCGCAAAAGGCGATAGAAAATAAGCGGATAGAATACACAACTATAGTGTAATCTATAATCATAGTCACCAAAGTTAATCAATACACACCAAAACTCAGACACGAGCATTTTCCTAAATGCGGTCATAACTCAACAAAAAATGAAGGTTCATGAACGACGATTAAAAATATGCCTACAAAATGCATAACTAAAGTAAAATCCAAAATATTAGTCACCAAAGTTGATTGATGGCATTCTATATGCATATTTTCTATCACCGTTCGTAAACCTTCATTTTTTGTTGAGTTATAGCTCCATTTAAGAAACCACTCGTGTTTGAGATTCGTGGGTCATCGATCAACTTTGGTGACTATGATGGTGGATTGCATTGTAGTTGTCCATTTTGTGCATGTATTTCCTATCGACTCTCGTGAACCTTCATTTTTAGTTGAGTTATAGCCACATTTAGGTAACCGCTCGTGTTTAAGTTTTTGTTGGCCATCAATCAACTTTGTTGACTACGATTATGGATTGTAGTGTAGTTGTGCATTCTATATGTATATTTTTATTTTCCTTTCACGAACCTTAATTTTTTGTTGAGTTATACCCGCTCTTAGGAGACAGCTCGTGTTTGCGTTTTCGTGGGCCATCGATCAACTTTGTTGACTACAATTGTGGATTGCACTGTAGATGTGCATTATGAATGCTAATTTTCTATTGCCTTTCATGTACCTTAATTTTTTATTGAGTTATAGCTGCATTTACGAAATTGCTCGTGTTTGAGTTTTCGTGCGCCATCAATCAACTTTGGTGACTACGCTTGTGGATTACATTGTAGTTGTGCATTCTATACAAGTATTTTCTATTGCCTTTCACAAACTTTCATGTTTTGTTGAGTTATAACCGCATTTAGGAAACCGCTCATGTTTGAGTTTTTGTGGGCCATCGATCAACTTTGGTGACTAAGAATGTGGATTGTACTATAGTTGTGCATTATATACACATATTTTTAATCGCCTTTCACGAAACTGCTCGAGTTTGAGGTTTCTTGGACCATTGATAAACTTTGGTGACTACGATTGTGGATTGCACTGTAGTTGTCCATTCTCTACTAGTATTTCCTATCGCCTCTCACGAACGTTCATCTTTTGTTGAATCATAGCCACATTTGGGAAACCGCTCGAGTTTGAGTTTTTGTTGGCCATCGATCAACTTTGGTGACTATGCTTGTGGATTAGACTGTAGTTGTGCATTCTATACGCATATTTTCTATCACCTTTTGTAAACTTTCATTTTTTCTTACATTATAGCCTCACTTAGGAAACCACTCATGTTTGTGTTTTTGTGGGCCATTGATTAACTTTGGAGACTACGATTATGGATTACATTGTAATTGTACATTCTATACATGTATTTACATTCGCTTTTTATGAACCTTCATTTTTTGTTGATTTATAGGCGCATTTAGTAAACCCCTCGAGTTTGAGTTTTCTTGGGCCATTAGTCAACTTTGCTAACTACAATTGTGGATTGTACTGTAGTTGTGCATTTTGTACACATATTTGTAATTTCCTTTCATGAACCTTCATTTTTTGGGCCATCGTTCAAATTTCATGACTATGATTGTGGATTACAGTTTAGTTATGCATTCTGGAGACGTATTTTCTATCGCCTCTTGCGAACCTTCATTTTTTGTTGAGTTATAGCCGCATTTAGGAAACCCCTCATGTTTGAGTTTTTTTGTGCCATCAATAAACTTTGGTAACTATGATTTTGGATTACACTATAATTTTGAATTCTATACGCGTATTTTCTATCACCTTTCGTGAACCTTCATTTTTCGTTGAGTTATACCTGAGCTTAGGAAACCACTCGTGTTTGAGTTTTCGTGGGCCATCGATCAACTTTGGTGACTAAGATTGTGGATTGCACTATAGTTGTCCATTCTCTACGTGTATTTTCTATTGCCTTCACAAACCTTTCTTTTTTGTTGAGTTATCGCCGCATTTAGGAAATCGCTTGTGTTTGAGTTTTCATAGTCCAGCGATCAAATTTGGTGACTACGATTGTGGATTGTACTGTAGTTGTGCATTGTGTATGCATATTTTTATTTTCTTTTCACGAACCTTCATTTTTTGTTGAGTTATAACCACATTTAGGAAAACACTTGTGTTTGAGTTTCTGTGGGCCATCGATCTACTTTGGTGACTAGTATTGTGGATTGCACTGTAGTTATGCATTTTATACACATATTTTCTATCGGCTTTTGCATAAACCCCTCGTGTTTGAGTTTTCGTGGGCCATTGATCAACTTTGGTGACTACGATTGCAGATTACACTATAGTTGTTCATTTTATACACGATTTTCTATCGCCTTTCGTGAACCTTAATTTTTTTTTTTGAGTTATAGTGGACTTAATAAACAAATTGTGTTCAAGTTTTCGTGGGCCATCGATCAAGTTTGGTGACTACGATTGTGGATTGTACTGTAGTTTTGTCTTTAGTACGCATATTTTTAATCTCCTTTCACGAACCTTTTTTTTTGTTGTTGAGTTATAGCCGCATTTAGGAAAATGCTCGTGTTTGAATTTTTGTGGGCCATCGATCAACTTTGGTGACTATGATTGTGGATTAAACTATAGATGTGAATTCTATACACATTTTCTATCGCCTTTCATGAACCTTCATTTTTCGTTGAGTTATAGGTGCACTTAGGAAACCGCTCGTGTTTGAGTTCTCATGGGCCATCGATCAAATTTGGTCACTATGATTATGGATTGCACTGTAGTTGTCCATTTTGTACCTGTATTTTCCATCGCCATTCAAAAATCTTCACTTTTAGTTGTGTTATAGCCGCATTTAGGAAACCGCTTGAGTTTGAGCTTTCGTGGGCCATCGATCAACTTTGGTGATTATGCTTGTGGATTACACTATAGTTGTGCATTTTATACGCGTATTTTCTATTGCCTTTCGCGAACCTTCATTTTTTATGTATTGCACTGTAGTTGTCCATTCTATATGCGTAGTTTCTATCGCCTTTTGTGAACCTTCATTTATTCATTGAATTATAGCTACACTTACGAAATTGCTCATGTTTGAGTTTTCGTCGGCTATTCATCAACTTTGGTGACTACGATTGTGGATTACACTATAGTTGTACATTCTATAAGCATATTTTCTATCAAATTTCATGAACCTTCATTTATTCTTGAGTTATAGCCGCATTTAGGAAAGTGCACATGTTTGAGCATTTGTGGGCCATTGATCAACTTTGGTGAAGTTACGATTGTGGATTGCATTATAGTTGTCCATTCTCTACTAGTATTTCCTATCGCCTTTCATGAACGATCATTTTTTGTTGAGTCATAGCCACATTTCGGAAACCACTCGAGTTTGAGTTTTCATGGGCCATCGATCAAATTTGGTGACTACACTCGTGGATTACACTGTAGATGTGCATTCTATATGCATAGTTTTTATTGCCTTTCGCAAACCTTCATTTTTTGTTAAGTTATAGCCGCACTTAGCAAACTGCTCGTGTGTGTGTTTTGGTGGCCATCGATCAACTTTGTTGACAACGATTATGGATTACATTGTACTTGTGCATTCTATACATCTATTTTCTATCGCCTTTCGCAAAACTTCATTTTTTGTTGAGGTATGGGCACATTTAGTAAACTGCTTGATTTTGGGTTTTCATGGGCCATCAATCAACTTTGGTGACTGCGATTGTGGCCTGTACTGTAGTTGTCCATTTTGTACGCATATTTTTAATTGCATTTGATGAACCTCCAGTTTTTTTTGAGTTATATCTACATTTTGAAAAAACACTCGTGTTTGAGTTTCTGTTGGCCATCAATCAGCTTTGGTGACTATGGTTGTCGATTACACTGTAGTTGTGCATTCTATACACGTACTTTCTATCACCTTTTGAGTACATTCATTTTTTTTAGTTATAGCAGCATTTAGGAAACCGCTCACGTTTGAGTTTTTATGCGCCATTAATCAACTTTGGTGACTACGCTTGTGAATTACAGTATAGCTGTGCATTTTATACGTGTATTTTCTATCGCCTTTTGTGAACCTTAATTTTGTGTTGAGTTATAGATTCATTTAGGATTCCTCTCATGTTTGAGTATTTGTGGCTCATCTAACTTTGGTGACTACGATTGTGGATGGTACACTAGTTGTGCATTATGTATGCATATTTCAAATCTCCCTCACAAACCCTCATTTTTTCTTCAGTTATAGTTGCATTTAGGAAATCTCTTATGTTTGAGTTTTCGTGGGTGATCAATCAAGTTCAGTGACTACGATTGTGGATTACAATGTAGTTGTACATTCTATACGTGTATTTTCCATTACCTTACGTGAACCTTCATTTTTCATTGAGTTATAGCCGCACTGAGGAAACCACTTATGTTTGAGTTTTTGTTTGCCATCGATCAACATTGGTGTCTACAATTGTGTATTGTACTATAGTTGTCCATTCTATACACGTATTTTCTAATGCCTTTCACAGATCTTGTTTTTTTGTTTAGTTATAGCTGCATTTAGTAAACCGCTCGCCTGAGTTTGAGTTTTCGTTGGCCAACGATCACCTTTTGTGACTACGCTTGTGGATTACATTGTATTTGTGCATTCTATACACGTATTTCCTATTGCCATTTGCGAACCTTAATTTTTTGTTAAGTTATAGCTACACTGAGTAAACTGCTTGTGTTTAAGTTTTCATGGGCCATCGATAAACTTTGGTCACTACGATTGTGGATTGCACTGTAGTTGTCCATTATGTTCATGTATTTTCTATGACCTTTGAAGAACCTTCATTTTTTGTTCTGTGATAGTCGCATTGTGGAAAGCAGTCGAATTTGAGTTTTTGTGGGCCATTGATCAAGTTTGTTGACTACGCTTGCAAATTACAATGTAGTTGTGCATTGTATATGCATATTTTCTATCACCTTTCACAAACCTTCATTTCTTATTGAGTTATAGCCGCATTTAGGAAACTGCTCATGTTTGAGTTTTTGTGGGCCATTGATCAACTTTGGTGTCTACGTTTGTGGATTGCACTATAGTTGTCCATTCTATATATGTATTTTCTATCTCCTTTTATGAACCTTCATTTTTTGTTGAGTAATAGATGCATTCAGGAAACCGCTCATGTTTGAGTTTTTGTGGGCCATCGATGAACTTTGGTGACTACAATTGTTGATTATGCTGTATTTGTTTATTCTATAGAGGTATATTCTATCACCTTTCGCGAACCTTCATTTTTCATGAGTTATAGCCGCACTTAGGAAACCACTCGTGTTTGAGTTTTCGTATGTCATCGATCAACTTTTGTGACTACAATCATTTATTACACTGTAATTGTGCATTCTACACATGTAGTTTTTATTGCATTTCATGAACCTTCATTTTTTGGTTGAGATCTAGCCCCACTTACGAAACCGCTCGTGTTTGAGTTTTCATGGGTCATTGATCAACTTTGGTGACTATGATTGTGGATTTTATTTTAGTTGTTCATTTTGTACGCATATTTTTATTCGCCTTTCATGAACCTTCATCTTTTATTGAAATAGCCATATTTAGGAAAACGCTCGTGTTTGAGTTTTCATGGGCCATCGTTAAACTTTTGTGACTACAATTGTGGAATGTATTTTAGTTGTGCATTTTGTACGCATATTTTTAATCATCTTTCATGAACCCTAATTTTTTGTTGAGTTATAGCCATATTTAGGAAAACGCTAGTGTTTGAGTTTTTGTCAGCCATTGATCAAATTTGGTGACTACGATTGTTGATTGTATTTTAGTTGTGCATTTTGTACACATATTTTTAATTGCTTTTCATGAACCTTCATTTTGTGTAGAGTTTTAGCTGTATTTAGGAAAACACTCGTATTTGAGTTTTCGTGGGCCATCGATCAACTTTGGTGACTACGATTGTGGATTACATTGTAGTTGTGGATTGTATACTCGTATTTTCTATTTCCTTTTGGGAACCTTCATTTTTTGACGAGTTATAGCCGCTCTTAGGAAACCACGAGCGGATTACACTATGGATTACATTCTACTTGTGCATTGTATACGTGTCTTTTCTATCACCTTTAGCGAACCTGCATTGTGGATTGTACTGTAGTTGTGCATTCTGTACATATATTTTTAATCGCCTCTCATGAACCTTCATTTTTTTTGAGTTATAGCCGCATTTTGCAAAACGCTCGTGTTTGAGTTCTCATAGGTCATTTGTCAACTTTGGTGACTACAATTTTGGATTGCACTGTAGTTGTCCATTATGTACACGTATTTTCTATTGCCTTTCTCGAACATTCGTTTTTTATTGAGTTATAGCCATATTTAGGAAACCGCTCACGTTTAAGTTTTTGTCAGCCATTGATCAAATTTGGTGACTACGATTGTGGATTGTATTTGAATTGTTCATTTTGTATGCATATTTTTAATCACCTTTTAACGAACCTTCATTTTTTTTTGAGTTATAGCCGCATTTAGGAAACCGCTTGTGTTTGAGTTTTGGTGATCAATCGGTTTCCTAAATGCGGCTATAACTCAACAAAAAATAATTTTTTGCTAAAGCCGATAGAAAATATGTGTTGAGAATGGACAAATACAGTGCAATCCACAATCGTAGCCACTAGAGTTGATCGATGGCCCACGAAAGCTAAAACCTGAGTGGTTTCCTAATAGCGGCTATAACTCATCAAAAAAAGAAAGGTCCCAAAATCCAATAGAAAATATGAGTATACAATGTACAACTAGAGTGTAATCCATAATCGTAGTCACCAAAGTTGATCCATGGCCCACAAAAACTCAAACACGAGCCTTTTCCTAAATATGGCTATATATCAATAAAAAATGAAGGTTCGTGAAATGCGATTAAAAATATGCATACAAAATGCACAAAAAAAATACAATCCATAATCGTAGTCACCAAATTTCATCAATGGATGACAAAACCTCAAATGCGAGAGGTTTCCTAAATGCAGCTATAACTCAACAAAAGATGAAGCTTCATAAAAGGCAATAAAAAATGCGTGTACAAAATGGACAACTATAGTGCAATAAAAAATTTTAGTCACCAAAGTTGACAGACGGCCTATGAAAACTCAAACGCGAGCATTTTGAAAATGCGGTTATAACTCAACAAAAAATGAAGGTTCATGAAAGGCAATTAAAAATATACATACAAAATGCACAACTGCAGTACAATCCACAATCATAGTCACCAAAGTTGACTGATGGCCCATGAAAATTCAAACTCTAGTAGTTCCCTAAATGTGGCTATAACTCAATAAAAAATGAAGGTTCGCGAAAGCTGACAGAAAAGACGCGTATACAATGCACAACTAGAGTGTAATCCACAATCGTAGTCACCAAAGTTGATTGATGGCCCATGAAAACTCTAACGTGAGCATTGTCCTAAATGTAGCTATAACTGAACAAAAAATGAAGGTTCGTGAAAGGCAATTATAAATATGCTTACATAATGCACAACTACAGTACAATCCACAATCGTAGTCACCAAAATTGATTGATGTCCTACAAAAAGTAAAACATGAGCTATTTCCTAAATGCGGCTAAAACTCAAGAAAAAATGAAGGTTTGCGAAAGGCGATAAAATCTACGCATACAAAATGCACAACTACAGTGTAATCCACAATCGTAGTTACCAAAGTTGATCGATGGCCCATGAAATCCCAAACCCGAGTGGTTTCTTAAATGTGGCTATAACTCAACAAAAACTGAAGGTTCATGAAAGGCGATAGAAAATACGTTTATAGAACGCACAACTACAGTGTAACCCACTAGCGTAGTCACCAAAGTTGATCGATGGCCCATAGAAAGACAAACACGAGTCGTTTCCTAAATGCGGATCGTAGTCATTAAAGTTGATAGATGGCCCATGAAAACCCAAAGACAAGCGATTTCCTAAATGCGGCTAAAAATTAAGAAAAAATGAAGGTTCACGAAATTCGATAGAAGATACACATACAAAATGGATAAGTAGAGTGCAATCCACAATCGTAGTAGCCAAAGTTGATCGATGGCCCAAGAAAACTCAAACACGACCGATTTCCTAAGTGCAGCTAAAACTCAACAAAAAATGTATGTTCACAAAAAGCTATAGAAAATACATCTATAGAATGCACAACTGCAGTATAATTAACAACCGTAGTCACTAAAGTTGATCGACGGCCCACGAAAGTTTAGAAACGAGTGTTTTCCTAAATGTGGCCATAACTCAACAAAAAATGAAGGTTTGTGAGAGACAATTAAAAATATGCGTACAAAAAGCACAACTACAGTACAATCCACAATCGTAGTAACCAAAGTTGATTGATGGCCCACAAAAACTCAAATGTGAGAGGTTTCATAAATGCGGCTATAACTCAAAAAAAATGAATATTCACGAAAGATGATAGAAAATACATGTATAGAATGTACAACTACAGTGCAATCAATAATCGTAGTCACCTAAATTGACGGATGGTCCACAAACACTCAAAGACTAGTGGTTTCCTCAATGTTGCAATAACTCAACAAAAAATGAAAGTTCGCGAAAGGTGATAGAAAATACGTGTATAGAATGTAGAACTATAGTGTAATGTACAAGCGTAGTCACCAAAGTTGATCGATGCAACACGAAAACTCAAACTCGAGCTGTTTCCTAAATGCAGCTATAACTCAAAAAAAAATGAGGTTTCCCGAAAGGCAATAGAAAATACACGTAGATAATGGACAACTTGAGTGTAATCCACAATTGTAGTCACCAAAGTTGACTGATGGCTGACTAAAACTCAAACACAAGTGGTTTCCTAAGTGTAGCTATATAACTCAATGAAAAATCAAGGTTCACAAAAGGCGTTGGAAAATACACATGTAGAATACACAACAAAAATGTAATCCACAATCTTAGTCACCAAAGTTAATCGATGGCCCACAAAAACTCAAACACGAGTAGTTTCCTAAAGGCGGCTACATCAACAAAAATGAAAGTTTGCGAAAGGCGATAGAAAATACTCGTACAAAATGGACAACTATAGTGCAATCCACACTCAGTCACCAAAGTTGATCGATGGCCCACAAAAACTCAAACATCAAACGTTTCCTAAATGCGGCTATAACTAAACAACAAATGAAGGTTCGCAAAAGGCGATAGAAAGTACGAGTATAGAATGCTCAACTACAGTGTAATCCACAAGTGTAGTCACCAAAATAGATCGATGACCCACAAAAACTAAAGCTCGACTGGCTTCCTAAATGCGGCAATACAAAATACGTGTATAGAATGCACAACTATAGTGTAATCCACAAAGTCTAGTCATGAAAGTTGATCAATGGGCCACATAAACTCAAACATGAGCAGTTTCATAAGTGCACCTATAACTCAATGAAAAATGAAGGTTCAAATAAGGCGATAGAAATACACGTAGAGAATTGACAACTATAGTGTAATCTACAATCGTAGTCACGAATGTTGATCAATGGCCTACCAAAACTCAAACACAAGCGGTTTCCTTAGTGCTGATATAACTCAACAAAAAATGAAGGTTCATGAAAGGCAATAGACAATATGCGTATAGAATGCACAACTATAGTGTAATCCACAATCGTAGTCACCATAGTTGATCGATGGCCCATGAAATCTCAAACATGAGCATTTTACTAAATGCGGCTATAACCCAACAAAAAATGAAGATTTGTGAAAGGAAAAAAATAAGCGTACAAAATACACAACTAAAGTACAATCCACAATCATAGTCACCAAAGTTGATCGATGGCCCACAAACACTTAAACATCAGTTCATAAATGTGGCTATAACTAAAAAAAGTGAACGTTCGTGAAAGGCGATAGAATATATGCGTATAAAATGGACAACTACAATGTAATCCACAATCATAACTCAACAAAAATTGAAGGCTCACGAAAGGCAATAGAAAATATGTGTATAGAAGCACAACTACAGTGCAATCCACAATCATAGTCACCAAAGTTGATCAATCACCCACGAAAACTCAATCACGAGCAGTTTCCTAAGTGCGGCTATAACTCAACAAAGCCTGAAGGTTTGCAAAAGGAAATAGAAAATATGCGTATAGAATGCACAACTAGTGTATCCACAAGCATAGTCACCAAAGTTGATCGATGGCCCATGAAAACTCAAAGACGAGCATTTTCCTAAATGCGGCTATAACTCAACAAAAAATTAGGGATCGTGAAAGTCGTTCAAAAATATGCGTACAGAATGTCAACCATAGTACAATCCATAATTGTGGTCAGCAAAGTTGATTGATGGTCAACGAAACTCATAAGTCAACGATAAATAAAGGTTCACGAAAGGCGATAGAAAATACACGTATAAAATGCACAACTATGGTGTAATCCAAAATTATAGTCACCAAAGTTGATCGATGGTGCACGAAACTAAAACATGAGCATTTTCCTAAATTCGGCTATAGCTCAACAAAAAATTAAGGTTCGTGAAAGGCAATTAAAAATATACAGAATCAACAGTGACAATACAATCCACAATCGTAGCCACCAAATTTCATCGATGGCATACAAAAACTCAAACATAAGTGGTTTCCTAAATGCGGATATCTCAATAAAAAATGAAGGTTCGTGAAAGGTTATAGAATATGTATAGAATGCACAACTACAATGTAATCCACAAGCTTAGTCACCGAAGTTGATCGATGGCCCACAAAAACTCAAACTCGAGCGATTTCCTAACTGCGGCTATAACTCAACGAAAAATGAAGGTTCATCAAAAGGTGATAGAAAATACGCATATAGATTATGAAACTATAGTGTAATCCACAATCATAGTCACCAAAGTTGATCGATGGCCAACGAAAACTCAAACAGGAGCGGTTTCCTAACTGTGGCTATAATTCAACAAAAAATGAAGGTTCGTGAAAGGCATTAGAAAATTAGCATTCCTAATGCACAAGTACAATGCAATCCACAATTGTAGTCACCAAACTTGATCGGTGGCCCATGAAAACTTAAACACGAGTAGTTACCTAAATGCGGCTACAACTCAAAAAAAAGGTGTACAAAATGGAAAACTATAGTGCAATCCACAATCATAGTCACCAAAGTTGATCGATGGCACAAGAAAACTAAAACACGAGCAGTTTCCTAATTCCATCAATAACTTAATGAATAATTAAGGTTCACGAAAGGGGATAGAAAATACACATATAGAATTCACAACTACAGTACAATGCACAATCGTAGTCACCAAAGTTTAATGACGACCCAAAAAAACTCAAATACAATAGTTTCCCAAATGTGGTCAGCTATAACTCAACAAAAAATGAAGGTTCATGAAAGGCTAAAGAAAATACGTGTATAGAATGCACAACTACAGTGTAGTAAAAAAACATAGTCTGGTTAATCGATGGCCCACGAAAACTGAAATACGAGCGGTTTCCTAACTGTGGCTCGAACTCAACAAAAAATGAATGTTCTCCAAAGCCCATAGAAAATTAGCGTTCATAATGCACAACTACAATGCAATCCAAAATTGTAGTCACCAAGGTTGATCGATGGCCCACGAAAACTCAAATACGAGAAGTTACCTAAATAGGGCTATAACTCAATAAAAAATGAAGGATCACGAAAGGCAATAGGAAATATGCACATAGAATAGACAACTACAGTGTAATCCACAATCATAGTCACCTAAGATGATCGATGGCCCATAGAAACTCTAACACGAGCGGTTTGCTAAAAGCAGCTATAACTCAATGAAAAATGAAGGTTCACGAAAGGGGATAGAAAATATGCGTACAGGCGATAGAAAATACGCGTCCACAATCTCAAACATCAGCGGTTTCCTAAATGCGGCTATAACTCAACAAAAAATGAAGGTTCGCGAAGGCTGATGAAAAATATGCATACAAAATGGACAACTACCATGTAATCCACAAGTTTAGACACCAAAGTTGATCGATGGCCCACGAAAATTCAAACACGAGTTGTTTCCTAAATGCAGCTATAACTTAGAAAAAATGAAGGATCACAAAATGTGAAAGAAAATAAGTGTACAAAATGGACAACTACAGTGCAATCCACAATTGTAGTCACCAAAGTTGATCGATGGCCAACGAAAACTCAATCACGAGTGGTTTCTTTAGTGCAGCTATAACTGAACGAAAAATTAATGTTCGCGAAAGGCGATAGAAAATATGCGTATAGAATGCATAACTACAGTTTAATCAAAAATTGTAGTCACCAATGTTGATAGATGGCCCAAAAAATCTCAAACATGAGCGGTTTCCTAAATTCGGCCATAACTCGACAAAAAATGAATTTTCGCGAAGGGCGATAAAAAATATGCATACATAATTCACAATTGCAATGTAATCCAAAAGCTTAAGGACCAAAGTTGATTGATAGCCCATGAAAACTCAAACTCGAGTTGTTTCCTGAATGTGGCTATAACTCAACAAAAATGAAGGATGGCGAAATGGAACAGAAAATATGTGACAAAATGGACAACTACAATGCAATCCACAACTGTAGTCGCCAAAGTTGATGATGGCCCACAAAATCTATATCACAAGCATTTTCTTAAATACTGCTATAACTCAAACAAAAATGCAGGTTCGTAAAGGGTGATAAAAAATATGTGTATAAAATGCACAATTGCAATGTAATCCTAAAGCGTACGGACCAAAGTTGATTGCTAGCCCATGAAAACTCAACCTCGATTTTTTTCCTAAATATTGTGGAATGCGACTGAAAATACGTGTACAAAATGGACAACTACAGTGCAATCCACAATTTTAGTTACCAAAGTTGATCAATGGCCCACGAAAACTCAAATATGAGTGGTTTCCTAAGTGTAGCTATAACTTAACGAAAAATGATGGTTTGCCAAAGGCAATGGAAAATAAGCATATAGAATGCACAACTACATTGTAATTCTATATCATAGTCACCATAGTTGATCGGTGGGCCACAAAAAACTCAAACATGCGCATTTTCCTCAATGCTGCTATAACTCAACAAAAAATCAAGATTTGTGAAAGGCGATTAAAAATATGCGTGTAGAATGCACAAATATAGTACAATCCACAATTGTAGTCACCAAAGTTGATCGATGGCCCACGAAAAGTCAAACACGAGCAGTTTCCTGAATGCAACTATAACTAAACACTAAATGAAGTTTCCCGAACATCGATAAAAAATATGCGTATAGAATGCACAACTACGGTCTAATTCACAAGCGTAGTCACCAAAGTTGATCAATGGCCCACAAAAACTCAAACACAAGCGGTTTCATAAATGTAGCTATAACTGAACAAAAAAAGAAGGTTCATGCAAGGTGACAGAAAATATGCATATACAATGCACAACTATAGTGTAATCCACAAACATAGTTAGCAAAGTTAATCGATGGCCCACGAAAACTCAAACTCAAGCGGTTTCCTAAATGCAGCTATAACTAAACAAAAAATGAAGGATAGTGAAAGGTGATTAAAAATCTGCATACAAAATGCACAACTATAGTACAATCCACAATCGTAGACACCTAAGTTTATCGATGGCCCACAAAAAGTTAAAAATTAGTGCTTTCCAAAATGCAGCTATAACTCAACAAGAACTGAAGGTTCATGAAATATGATAGAAAATTAGCATTTATAATGAACTACAGTGCAATCCACAATCCTAGTCACCAAATTTTATCGATGGCCCAAGAAAACTCTAACACGAGCGGTTTCCTAAGTGCATCTATCACTCAACGAAAAATGAAGGTTCGCGAAAGGTGATACACAATATGTGTATAGAATGCACAATTATAGTGTAATCCACAATTGTAGCCACCAAAGTTGATTGATGGCCCATGAAAACTTAAACACAAGTATTTTCCTAAATGTAACTATAACTCTACAAAAAATGAAGGTTCGTGAAAGGTGATTAAAATTATGCATACAAAATGTACAACTACAATAAAATCCAGAATTGTCATCACCAAAGTTGATCGATGGCCCAAAATAACTAAAACATGAGCAGTTTCCTAAATGCAGCTATAACTCAGCAAAAAATGAAGGTTGGCAAAAGGAACTAGATAATACGTGTATAGAATGCAAAACTATAGTATCATCCACAAGCGTTGTCACCAAAGTTGATCGATGGCCCACATAAAGTCTAACATGAGTAGTTTTCACAATGTGGCTATAACTCAATAAAAAAGAAAGGTTCGCGAAAGGCAATAGAAAATACACGTACAAAATTGACAAGTACAATGCAATCCACAATTGTAGTCACCAAAGTTGATCGATGGCCCATGAAAACTCACATACGAACGGTTTACTAAATATGGCTATAGCTCAACCAAAAATGAAGGTCCATGAAAGGCGATAGAAAATACGCGTATAGAATGCACAACTACAATGTAATCCAAAATCGTAGTCACCAAAACTGATTGACGACCAACGAAAACTCAAACACGAGCGCTTTCCTAAATTCGGCTATAACTCGACAAAAAATGAAGGTTCGTGAAAGGAAATTAAAAATATGCATATAGAATGCAAAACTATAGTACAACCCTCAATCGTAGTCACCAACATTGATTAAAGGCCCACAAAAAACTCAAACATGAAGCGGTAACGGTTCACGAAAGGCGATAGAAAATATACGTACAAAATGGAAAACTACAGTACAATCCACAATCGTAGTCACCAAAGTTGATCGATGACCCACGAAAAATGAAACACGAGCGATTTCCTAAATACGGCTATAACTCAACGAAAAATTAAGGTTCACGAAAGGGTATAAAAAAATTGAGTATAGAATTCACATTTACAGTGCAATGCACAATCGTAGTGACCAAAGTTCATCATTTTCCCACGAAAAAACACAAATACGAGCGGTTTCCTCAATGTGGCTATAACTCATCAAAAAGTGGAGGTTCGTGGAAGGTGATAGAAAATACGAGTCCAAAATGGACAACTATAGTACAATCAACAATCGTAGTCACCAAAGTTGATCGATGGCCCATGGAAACTCAAACATGACTGTTTTCCTGAATACGGTTATCACTCAACAAAAAATGAAGGTTCATTAAAGGAAATTAAAAATATGCATACAAAATGCACAAGTACAGTACAATCCACAATCATAGCCACCAAGGTTGATCGATGGCCCTCAAAAACTCAAACATAAGCGGTTTCCTAAATGCAGCTTTAATTCAACAAAAAATGAAGGTTCACGAAAGGTGAGAGAAAATGCATTTATAGAATGCGCAACTACAGTGTAATCCACAAGTGTAGTCACCAAAGTTGATCAATGGCCCACAAAAACTCAAATACGACCAATTTCCTAAATTCGGCTATAAATCAACAAAAAATGAAGGTTCACAAAAAGAAATAGAAAATATATGTACAAAATGGACAACTACAATGCAATCCACAATTGTAGTCACCAAAGTTGATCAATGGCCCACAAAAGTCAAACACGACGAGTTTCCTAAATGCAGCTATAACTCAATGAAAAATGAAGGTTCACAAAAGGTGATAGAAAATGAGCATATAGAATACAACTACAGTGCCATCCACAATCGTAGTCACCAAAGTTTAATGACGACCCAAAAAAACTCAAATACGATAGTTTCCCAAATGTGGTCGGCTATAACTCAACAGAAAATGAAGGCTCACGAAAGGCTAAAGAAAATACGTGTAATGCACAACTACAGTGTAGTAAAAAAGCGTAGTCTGGTTAATCGATGGCCCACGAAAACTGAAATACGAGCGGTTTCCTAACTGTGGCTCGAACTCAACAAAAAATGAATGTTCTCCAAAGCCCATAGAAAATTAGCGTTCATAATGCACAACTACAATGCAATCCAAAATCGTAGTCACCAAGGTTGATCGATGGCCCACGAAAACTCAAATATGAGCAGTTACCTAAATAGGGCTATAACTCAATGAAAAATGAAGGATCACGAAAGGGAATAGGAAATATGCACATAGAATAGACAACTACAGTGCCATCCACAATCATAGTCACCTAAGATGATCGATGGCCCATAGAAACTCTAACACGAGCAGTTTGCTAAAAGTAGCTATAACTCAATGAAAAATGAAGGTTCACGAAAGGGGATAGAAAATATACATACAGGCGATAGAAAATACGCGTCCACAATCTCAAACATCAGCGGTTTCCTAAATGCGGCTATAACTCAACAAAAAATGAAGGTTCACAAAGGGCGATGAAAAATATGCATACAAAATGGACAACTACCATGTAATCCACAAGTTTAGACACCAAAGTTGATCGATGGCCCACGAAAATTCAAACTCGAGTTGTTTCCTAAATGCGGCTATAACTCAGAAAAAATTAAGGATCACAAAATGTGAAAGAAAATAAGTGTACAAAATGGACAACTACAGTGCAATCCACAATTATAGTCACCAAAGTTGATTGATGGCCAACGAAAACTCAATCATGAGTGGTTTCTTTAGTGCAGCTATAACTAAACGAAAAATTAATGTTCGTGAAAGGCGATAGAAAATATGCATATAGAATGCATAACTACATTTTAATCAAAAAATTTAGTCACCAGTGTTGATAGATGGGCCAAAAAATCTCAAACATGAGCGGTTTCCTAAATTCGGCCATAACTCGACAAAAAATGAATGTTCGCAAAGGGCGATAAAAAATATGCATACATAATGCACAACTGCAATGTAATCCAAAAGCGTAAGGACCAAAGTTGATTGATAGCCCATGAAAACTCAAACTCGAGTTGTTTCCTAAATGCGGCTATAACTCAACAAAAATGAAGGATGGCGAAATGGAACAGAAAATATGTGACAAAATGGACAACTACAATGCAATCCACAACTGTAGTAGCCAAAGTTGATGATGGCCCACAAAATCTATATCACAAGTGTTTTCTTAAATACGGCTATAACTCAAACAAAAATGCAAGTTCGTAAACGGTGATAAAACATATGCGTATAAAATGCACAATTGCAATGTAATCCTAAAGTGTAGGGACCAAAGTTGATCGATGGCCCATGAAAACTCAACCTCAATTTTTTTCCTAAATATGGCTATAACTCAACAAAAAATGAAGGATCATGAAATGCGACAGAAAATACGTGTACAAAATGGACAACTACAGTGCAATCCACAATTTTAGTTACCAAAGTTGATCAATGGCCCACGAAAACTCAAATACGAGCGGTTTCCTAAGTGTAGCTATAACTTAACGAAAAATGATGGTTTGCAAAAGGTGATGGAAAATAAGCATATAGAATGCACAACTACATTGTAATTCTCAATCATAGTCACCATAGTTGATCGATGGTCCACAAAAAACTCAAACATGCGCATTTTCCTCAATGCTGCTATAACTCAACAAAAAATCAAGATTTGTGAAAGGCGATTAAAAATATGCATATAGAATGCACAAATACAGTACAATCCACAATCATAGTCACCAAAGTTGATCTATGGCCCACGAAAAGTCAAACACGAGCAGTTTCCTGAATGCAACTATAACTAAACACTAAATGAAGTTTCCCGAACATCGATAGAAAATATGCGTATAGAATGCACAACTACGGTCTAATCCACAAGCGTAGTTACCAAAGTTGATCAATGGCCCACAAAAACTCAAACACAAGTGGTTTCATAAATGCAGCTATAATTGAACAAAAAAAGAAGGTTCATGCAAGGTGACAGAAAACATGCATATACAATGCACAACTATAGTGTAATCCACAAACGTAGTTAGCAAAGTTAATCGATGGCCCACGAAAACTCAAACTCAAGCGGTTTCCTAAATGCAGCTATAACTAAACAAAAAACGAAGGATAGTGAAAGGTGATTAAAAATATGCATACAAAATGCACAACTACAGTACAATCCACAATCGTAGACACCTAAGTTTATCGATGGCCCACAAAAAGTTAAAAATTAGTGCTTTCCAAAATGCAGCTATAACTCAACAAGAACTGAAGGTTCATGAAAGATGATAGAAAATTAGCGTTTATAATGAACTACAGTGCAATCCACAATCCTAGTCACCAAAGTTTATCAATGGCCCAAGAAAACTCTAACACGAGCAGTTTCCTAAGTGCATCTATCACTCAACGAAAAATGAAGGTTCGCGAAAGGTGATACACAATATGTGTATAAAATGCACAATTATAGTGTAATCCACAATTGTAGCCACCAAAGTTGATTGATGGCCCATGAAAACTCAAACACAAGTATTTTCCTAAATGCAACTATAACTCAACAAAAAATGAAGGTTCGTGAAAGGTGATTAAAATTATGCATACAAAATGCACAACTACAATAAAATCCAGAATCGTCGTCACCAAAGTTGATCGATGGCCCAAAACAACTAAAAGATGAGCAGTTTCCTAAATGCAGCTATAACTCAACAAAAAATGAAGGTTGGCGAAAGGAAATAGATAATACGTGTATAGAATGCAAAACTATAGTATCATCCACAAGCGTAGTCACCAAAGTTGATCGATGGCCCACATAAAGTCTAACATGAGTAGTTTTCACAATGCGGCTATAACTCAATAAAAAAAAAAGGTTCGCGAAAGGCAATAGAAAATACACGTACAAAATTGACAAGTACAATGCAATCCACAATTGTAGTCACCAAAGTTGATCGATGGCCCATGAAAACTCACATACGAACGGTTTACTAAATATGGATATAGCTCAACCAAAAATGAAGGTCCATGAAAGGTGATAGAAAATACGCGTATAGAATGCACAACTACAATGTAATCCAAAATCGTAGTCACCAAAGTTGATTGACGACCCACGAAAACTCAAACACGAGCGCTTTCCTAAATTCGGCTATAACTCGACAAAAAATGAAGGTTCGTGAAAGGAAATTAAAAATATGCATATAGAATGCAAAACTATAGTACAATCCTCAATCGTAGTCACCAACGTTGATTAAAGGCCCACAAAAAACTCAAACATGAAGCGGTAACAGTTCACGTAAGGCGATAGAAAATATACATACGAAATGGAAAACTACAGTGCAATCCACAATCGTAGTCACCAAAGTTGATCGATGACCCACAAAAAAATGAAACACGAGCGATTTCCTAAATACGGCTATAACTCAATGGAAAATTAAGGTTCACGAAAGGGTATAAAAAAATTGAGTATAGAATTCACATTTATAGTGCAATGCACAATCGTAGTCACCAAAGTTCATCATTTTCCCACGAAAAAACACAAATACAAGCGGTTTCCTCAATGCGGCTATAACTCATCAAAAAGTGAAGGTTCACGGAAGGTGATAGAAAATACAAGTCTAGAATGGACAACTATAGTGCAATCAACAATCGTAGTCACCAAAGTTGATCGATGGCCCATGGAAACTCAAACATGAGTGTTTTCCTGAATACGGCTATCACTCAACAAAAAATGAAGGTACATTAAAGGCGATTAAAAATATGCATACAAAATGCACAAGTATAGTACAATCCACAATCATAGCCACCAAGGTTGATTGATGGCCATCAAAAACTCAAACATAAGCAGTTTCCTAAATGCGGCTATAACTCAACAAAAAATGAAGGTTCATGAAAGGCGATAGAAAATACGTTTATAGAATGCGCAACTATAGTGTAATCCACAAGTGCAGTCACCAAAGTTGATCAATGGCCCACAAAAACTCAAATACGACCAATTTCTTAAATTCGGCTATAAATCAACAAAAAATGAAGGTTCACGAAAAGAAATAGAAAATATATGTACAAAATGGATAACTACAATGCAATCCACAATTATAGTCACCAAAGTTGATCAATGGCCCACAAAAAGTCAAACACGTCCAATTTCCTAAATGCAGCTATAACTTAATGAAAAATGAAGGTTCACAAAAGGTGATAGAAAATGAGCATATAGAATACAACTACAGTGCCATCCACAATCGTAGTCACCAAAGTTGAGCAATAGCCCATGAAAACTAACACACGAGCAGTTTCTTAAATGCAGCTATAACTCAACTAAAAATGAAGGTTCACGAAAGTGGATAGAAAATATGCGTATAGAATTGTAAACCTCAGTGCAATCCACAATCACAGTCACCAAAGTTGATTGGTGGTCCATGAAAATTCAAACACGAATGCTTTCCTAAATGCGGCTATAACACAATAAAAAATGAAGGTTCGCGAAAGGCGATAGAAAATAAGTGTATAAAATGCACAACTATAGTGTAATTCACAATCATATCACCAAAGTTTATTGATGGCCCTCGACAAACCAAACACAAGCGTTTTCATAAATGTGGCTATAACTCAACAAAAAATTAAGGTTCTTGAAAGGTGATTAAAAATATGCGTACATAATGCACAAGTATACAATCCAAAATCGTTGTCACCAAAGTTGATCGATGGCCCAAGAAAATTCGAATCGTAGTGACCAAAGTTGATTGATTTCCCATGAAGACTCAAACAAGAGTTGTTTCCTAAATGCGGCTATAACTCAACAAAAAACAAAGGTTCACAAAAGGAAATAGAAAATACACGTACAAAATGGATAACTATAGTGCAATCCACCATTGTAGTCACCAAAGTTGATAGATGACCCATAAAAACTCAAACACGAGTAGTTTCCTAAATGCGGCTATAACTCAACGAAAAAATGAAGGTTCGCGAAAAGCGATAGAAAATAAGCGTATAGATTGAACAACTACAATACAATCCACAATCATTGTCACCAAAGTTGATCAATGGCTCACGAAAACTCAAACACGAGTGGTTTCCTAAATGCAACTATAACTCAACAAAAAATCAAGGTTCGCGAAAGGCGATAGAAAATAGGTGTTCAGATTGGACAACTATAGTGCAATCCACAATCGTAGTCAACATAGTTGTTTGATGGCCCACGAAAACTCAAACACAACCGGTTTATTAAATGCAACTATAACTCAATGAAAAATGAAGGTTCGCGAAAGGCGATAGAAAATACGTGTACAAAATGGATAACTATAGTGCAATGAACAATCATAGTCACTAAAGTTGATTGATAGCCCACAAAAACTCAAATATGAGCGGTTTCTTCAATACGGCTCTAACTGAACGAAAAATGAAGGTTTATGAAAGGCGATAGAAAATACGCATATATAATGGACAACTATAGTGCCATCCACAATTGTAGTCACCAAAGTTGATTGACGGCCCATGAAAACTCAAACATGAGGGGTTTCATAAATGCAGCTATCACTCAACGAAAAATGATGCTTCACGAAAGGAAATAGAAAATACACATATAAAATGCACAACTACAGTGTAATCCACAAGCGTAGTCACAAAAGTTGATCGATGGCCCACGAAAAATCAAATACGAGCAGTTTCCTAAGTGCAACTATAACTCAACAAAAAATGAAGGTTCACGAAAGGTGATAGAAAATAGGCATACAACTACAGTGCAATTCACAATCGTATTTACCAAAGTTGATCGATGGCCAACGAAAAGTCAAACACAAGCAGTTTCCTAAATGTAGATATAACTCAATGAAAAATGAAGGTTCGCAAAAGGCAATAGAAAATACGTGTATAGATTGGACAACTGTAATGCAATCCACAATTGTAGTCACCAAACTTGATTGATGGCTCACGAAAACTCAAACACGAGCAGTTTCCTAAATGCTACTATAACTCAACCAAAAATGAAGGTTCGTCAAGGGCGATAGAAAATACACGTATACAATGCACAATTATAGTGTAATCCATAATCTTAATCACCAAAGTTGATCAATGGCCCACAGACACTCAAACACGAGCGTTTTCCTAAGTGTGGCTATAACTCAACAAAAAATGAAGGTTCCTTAAAGGCAATTAAAAATATGCATACAAAATGCACAACATGATAAAAAGTGCCCCGCAGCAGAATGAGATCCTTGTTCAACTAATTTCCTAACACCCCTACAATTCTATGGGCTTCCCTTCCCTTGTTCTCAAACTATTTGTTAGGGCGACGAGCTTAAATTGAGTGAAGTGGCCCCGATGAGTGAAGTTGACCCCCACTTAGTTTAGGGACCAGTTGGAAGGAAGTAAGTAAGGATTGAAGGAAGGAACTCATCTCCATACATGGCTATTGGAGATGAAATACTACATTACAATCATCAATCGTAGTCACCAAAGTTGACTGATAGCCCTTAAAAACCTAAACATGAGCGGTTTCCTAAATACGGCTATTACTAATAAGCAAATGAATTTTTGCGAAAGGTGATAGAAAATACATGTATAGAATGCACAAATATAGTGTAATCCATAATTGTAGTCACCAAAGTTGATTGATGCCCCATTAGAACTCAAACATGGGCGGTTTCCTAAATGCGGCTATAACTCAAAAACTGAAGGTCGTGCATTCTATACGCGTATTTTCTATCGCCTTTCATGAACCTTTATGTCTTGTTGATTTATAACCGCACTTAGGAAACCACTGATGTTTTAGTTTTTGTGGGTGCTCGATCAACTTTGGTGACTCTGAGTGTGGATTGTACTATAGTTGTGCATTCTATACGCATATTTTTAATCACCTTTCACGAACCTTCATTTTTTGTTGAGTTATACCCGCATTTAGGACAACACTTGTGTTTGAGTTTTCCTGGGCCATCGATCAACTTTGGTGACTACGATTGTGGATTACACTATAGTTGTGCATTCTACACGTGTAATTTCTATGGCCTTTCACGAACCTTCATTTTTCATTGAGTTATAGTTACACTTAGGAAACCGCTGGTGTTTGAGTTTGCGAGCTCCATCAATCAACTTTGGTAACTACGATTATTGATTGCACTATAGTTGTCCATTTTTCACGTGTATTTTCTATCGCCTTTTGCAAACCTTCCTTTTTTGTTGAGTTATAGCCGCACTTAGGAAACTGCTCACATTTGAGTTTTTGTGGGCCATCCATTAACTTTTGTAACTACGATTGTGGATTACACTGTAGTTGTGCATTCTATATACGTATTTTCTATCGCCTTTCGAAAACCTTCATTTTTCATTAAGTTAGTTGCACTTAGGAAACCGCTCGTGTTTGAGTTTTTGTGTACCATCGATTAATTTTGGTGACTATGATTGTGGATTGCACTGTAGTTGTCCATTGTCTACGTGTATCTTCTATAGTGTTTCATAAACCTTCATTTTTTGTTGAGTTGTAGCCGCATCTAGGAAACCGCTTGAGTTTGAGTTTTCGTGGGCTATCGATTAACTTTGGTGACTACGCTTGGAGATTACATTGTAGTTGTGCTTTCTATATGCATGTTTTCTATTTCCTTTCGCGAACCTTCACTTTTTATTGACTTACAACTGCATTTAGGAAACTACTCGTGTTTGAGTTTTTGTGGGCCATCGATCAACTTTGGTGACTACAATTGTGGATTACAGTCTAGTTGTGTATTCTATACACGTATTTTCTATCGCTTTTCACGAACCTTCAATTTTTCTTTAGTTATAGCAGCATTTAGGAAACCTCTCATGTTTGAGTTTTTGTCGGCCATTAGTCAACTTTGGTGACTACGATTGTGGACTATAGTTGTGCATTTTGTATGCATTTTTTTAATCACCTTTCAAAACACTTGATTTTTTGTTGAGTTATAGTCACACTTAAGAAAATGCTAGTGTTTTAGTTTTCGTGAGCCATGAATCGACTTTGGTGACTATGATTCTGGATTACAATGTAGTTGTGCATTCTATATGCGTATTTTCTATCACCTTTCATAAACATTCATTTTTCGTTGAGTTTTAGCCGCACTTGGGAAATCGCTCTTGTTTGAGTTTTCATGACTCATCAATCAACTTTGTTGACTATCATTGTGGATTGCACTATAGTTGTCCATTCTGTATGCATATTTTCTATCACCTTTCTTGAAGCTTCATTTTTTGTTGAGTTATAGCCACATTTAGGAAACCACATGTGTTTGAGTTTTCATGGGCCATCGATCAACTTTGGTGAGCACAATTGTGGATTGCACTATAGTTGTGCATTCTAAATGCGTATTTACTATCGCCTCTCGTGAACCTTCATTTTTTGTTGAGTTATATCCGCACTTACGAAACCACTCGTATTTGAGTTTTTGTGGGCCATCAATCAACTTTGGTGACTACGATTGTGGATTACAATGTAGTTGTCCAATGTGTATGCATATTTTCTATCACCTTTCATGAACCTTCATTTTTTGTTGAGTTATAGCCACACTTAGGAAACTGCTCATGTTTGGGTTTTTGTAGGCCATCAATTAACTTTGGTGACTATGATTGTGGCTTGCACTATAGTTGTTGATTATGTACGAGTATTTTCTATCACCTTTCATGAACCTTCATTTTTTGTTCAGTTAAAGCCACATTTAGGACACCGCTCATGTATTAGTTTTTGTGGGCCATTAATGAACTTTGGTGACTATGATTCTTGATTGTACTATAGTTGTGCATTTTGTACGCATATTTTTTATTGCCTTTCACAAACCTTCGTTATTTGTTGAGTTATAGTCATATTTACAAAAATGCTCGTGTTTGAGTTTTCATGGGCCATTGATCAACTTTCGTGACTAAAATTGTGGAATGCACTGTAGTTGTGCATTCTATACGCATATTTTCTATCACCTTTTGCGAACGTTGATTTTTCATTCAGTTATAGCCGCACTTAGGAAACCATTCATGTTTGAGTTTTCGTGGAACATCGATCAACTTTGTTGACTACGATTGTGGATTGTAGTGTAGTTGTCCATTCTATACACGTATTTTCTATCGCCTTTCGTGAAAAGTCATTTTTTCTTGAGTTCTAGCTGCATTAGGAAACCTCTCATGTTTGAGTTTTCGTGGACCATCGATTAACTTTAATGACCATGATTTTGGCTTGCACTGTACTTTTCCATTATGTACACGCATTTTCTATTTCCTTTCACGAACCTTCATTTTTTTTTATTTATAGCCACATTAAGGAAACCGCTCGTGTTTAAGTTTTCTTGGGCCATCGATCAACTTTCGTGACTACGATTGTGGATTACACTCTTGTTGTGCATTCTATAAGCGTATTTTCTATCACATTTTGTGAATCTTCATTTTTCGATAAGTAATAGCCGCAATTAGGAAACCGCTCATTTTTGAGTTTTCGTGGGCCATTGATCAACCTTTTTTGTCTACGATTGTGGATTGGACTGTCATTGTCGATTTTGTACGTGTATTTTCTATTGCATTTCGTGAACCTTCATTTTTTATTGAGTTACAACTGCACTTAGGATATTGCTCAAGTTTGAGTTGTCGTACGCCATTGATCAACTTTGGTGACTACACTTGTGGATTACAATGTAGTTGTGCATTCTATACGGGTATTTTCTAATGCCTTTCATGAACCTTTATTTTTCATTGAGTTATAGCTCCACTTAGGAAATTGCTCCTCTGTGAGTTTTCGTGGAACATCAATCAACTATGGTGACTACGAATGTGGATTGCACTGTAGATGTCCACTCAGCACACATATTTTCTTTCGCCTTTCTCAAACCTTCATTTTTTGTTGACTTGTAGCAGCATTTAGCAAACCACTCGAGTTTGAGTTTTGTGGGCCATAGATAAACTTTGTTGACTACGATTGTGGATTGTACTATACTCGCGCATTTTGCACACATATTTTTAATCGCGTTTCACGAACCTTTATTTTTTGTTAGTTATAGCTAAATTTATGTAAATGCTCGTGTTTGAGTTTTCGTGGGCCATCGATCAACTTTGGTGACTACGATTGTGGATTACATTATAGTTGTGCATTCTATATGTGTATTTTCAATCTCCTTTTACGAACCTTCATTTTTTTATTGAGTTATAGCCGTACTTAGGAAACCGCTCGTGTTTGAGTTTTTGTTGGCCATCGATCAACTTTGGTAACTACGATTGTGGATTCCACTATAGTTGTCCATTTTGTATGCGTATTTTTTCTCGCCTTTCTCAAACATTCATTGTTTGTTCAGTTATAGCTGCATTTAGGAAAATGCTCGAGTTTGAGTTTTCATGGGTCATCGATCAACTTTGGTGACTACGCTTGTGGATGACACTGTAGTTGTGCATTCACTATGCGTATTTTGTATCGCCTTTCATGAACCTTCATTTTTCATTGAGTTATAGCCGCACTTACAAAACCCCTCGTCTTCTAGTTTTCGTGCGCCATCAATCAACTTTGGTTACTACGATTGTGGATTGCAATGTAGTTGTCCATTTTCTACGCGTATTTTTCTATTGCCTTTTGCAAACCTTCATTTTTTATTGAGTTATACTGTATTTAGGAAACCGCTCGAGTTTGAGTTTTTGTGGACCATTGATCAACTTTGGTGATTACGCTCTTGGATTACACTATAGTTGTGCATTCTATACACGTATTTTCTATCACCTTTTGCGAACCTTCATTTTTTGTTGTGTTATTTATGGCAGCATTTAGGAAACCACCCATGTTTGAGTTTTTATGGGCAATCAATCAACTATGGTGATTACGATTATGTATTTCAGTGTAGTTGTTCATTATGAATGCTAATTTTGTATCACCTTTTGCGAACGTTCATTTTTTGTTGAGTTATAGCCGCATTGAGGAAACCGCTCATGTTTAAGTTTTTGTGGGCCATAGATCAAGTTTGGTGACTACGATTGTGGATTACACTTTAGTTGTGCATATTGTATGCATATTTGTAATCGCCTTTCACGAACTTTTATTTTTTGTTGAGTTATAGCCGCATTTAGGAAAATGCTTTTTTTTTAGTTTTTGTGGGCCATCGATCAACTTTGGTGACTACGATTGTGGATTACATTGTAGCAGTTTATTCTATATGCATATTCTCTATCCCCTTTCACGAACCTTCATTTTTCATTGAGTTATAGGTGCACTTAGGCAACCACTCATGTTTGAGTTCTCGTGGGCCATTGATCAACTTTTATGACTACGATTGTGGATTGCACTGTACTTGTCCATTTTATACATGTATTTCAATCGCCTTTCGTGAATCTTCATTTTTTATTGAGTTATAGCCGCATTTAGAATAACGCTCGAGTTTTAGGTTTTGTGGGCTATCGATCAACATTGGTGTCTACGATTGTGGATTGCACTATAGTTGTCCATTTTGTACTTATATTTTCGATCGCCTTTCACGAACATTCTTTTTTTGTTCACTTATAGTCGCATTTAGGAAACCACTCGAGTTTGAGTTTTCGTAGGCCATCCATCAACTTTGGTGATTATGCTTGTGGATTACACTATAGATGTTCATTCTATATGCATATTTTCCATCGTCTTTTGCAAACCTTCATTTTTCGTTGAGTTATACATGCACTTAGGAAACCGCTCATGTTTGAGTTTTCATGGGATCCATCAATCAACTTTGGTCACTACGGTTGTGGATTGCACTGTAGTTTTCCATTATGTACGTGCATTTTTTATAACCTTTCAAGAACCTTCATTTTTTGTTGTGTTATAGCCACATTTAGGAAAATAGTCGAGTTTGAGTTTTTGTGGGCCATCGATCAACTTGGTGACTACACTTGTGAATTACACTATAGTTGTGCATTTTATACACATATTTTCTATTGCCTTTCATGAACCTTCATTTTTTGTTTTGTTATAGCCACATTTAAGAAATCGCTCGTGTTTGAGTTTTCGTGGGTCATCGATCAACTTTATTGTCTACGATTGTGTAATGCATTGTAGTTGTCCATTCTGTATGCATATTTTCTATTGCCTTTTGTGAACCTTCATTTTTTGTTGAATAATAGCCACATTTAGGAAATTGCTCGTGTTTCAATTCTTGTGGGCCATCGATAAATTGTGGATTAGACTATACTTATTCATTCTATACAATGTATTTTCTCTTGTGCTTCACAAACCTTCATTTTTCATTGAGTTATAGCCGCACATGGGAAACCGCTCGTGTTTGAGATTTCGTTGGCCATTGATAAACTTTGGTGACTACGATTGTGGATTACACTTTAATTGTGCATTATATATGCGTATTTTCTATTGCCTTTTGAAAACCTTCATTTCTTGTAGAGTTATAGCTACATTTAGGAAACTACTCATGTTTGACTTTTTTTTGGCCATCGATCAACTTTGGTTACTACAATTGTGGATTGTACTATAGTTGCATTTGGGAAAACTCTCATGTTTGAGTTTTCATGGACCATCGATCAACATTGGTGACTGTGATTGTGCATTTACACTGTAGTTTTGCATTCTATACGCGTATTTTTTGTCACCTTTCATGAAACTTCATTTCTTGTTGAGTTATACTTGCCTTTAGGAAAACGTTCCTCTTTTAGGTGAACCATCGATCACTTTTGGTAACTACGATTGTGGATTATACTATAGTTCTACATTCTATACACGTATTTTCTATCACCTTTTGCAAACCTTCATTTTTCGTTGAGTTAATCCTGAGATTAGTACACCGATCGTATTTAAGTTTCCGTTAGCCATCAATTGACTTAGGTGCCTACGATTCTGAATTGCATTATAATTGTCCATTCTCTACGTGTATTTTCTAGCACTTTTCATGAACTTTCATTTTTTGTTGAGTTATAGTCACATTTAGGAAACCGCTCTTTTTTGAGCTTTCGTGGGCCAGCGATTAGCATCGGTGACTACAATAGTGAATTGTACTATAGTTGCATATGGGTAAACCCACAATAGTGGGTTACAATTTTTTGAATGAAGAAAAATTAGAAATTCTCATCAAAAAATTTAAAATGGGTTACCCCTTCTAATGAAGGGGGTTCGAATGAACCACCCCCCTTCTAATGAACCCCCCCTTCTAATGAACCCTCCCCCCTTCTAATGAACCCCCTTTTGCACAATATAAGGGGGGTTCAAATGAACCCCCTTCATTAGAAGGGGGGTTCTAATGAACCCCCTTTTTTCACCTTCCCCTCCACCATTTCAAAATTTATACATTTTTTTTACTATCGAAGCTTGGGAAGGAGGTGCAAATGGAGTCAACTTGATAAACCAAGTTGGATGATTGTAGTGATCGAAACGTGCTTTCCAACGACTATAAATTTAATATATTTTGTTTTTATTTTATATTTTATTTTTTAGTTTTACTGTACATAGGTTTTTCACTGAACGTCAAGTTTGACGAAAAGTCATTGTGGAAAAATAGTAAATTTGAGGAATTTTTTTTTGAAAAATATATATCCACTAGGTATTGATGTCCTCGTTCTAACAAAAAAAGAAAAATTGAATTACAATACATACCAAAAACGTTATGCGCGCTGAAGTGCACCTATGTCTAAATTATAAATGTTTTGACTTCAAAACTTAATTAAAAGAAAAAAATTCAAAAAAATGCTATGAAAAAAAATGAAAGAACTAGATACTTCTGTTACCAACCTAAATTCAAAAGAATTAGAATTTTACCCTTTGTAGAAATTTTTTTATGCGAGCTAAAGTACATACCACTTTTTAAAAATGTTGTTTACTATTAAAAACTAGTTATCAAATGAGACGCAAAAAAATTACAATTTAATTTCAATTTTTTTAAAAAAAATACATTTAAAATCTACAGACAAAATCTCACAAATCACTAGTTTACATCATTTTCAAATTCCTAATACTTTACCTACTATAAGTGTCAAAAAGTGAAGTTTTCTCTGAAAATGTTGATTTCAATGTCAAGTTTGGCCAAAAGTGTAACCCATTATTGTGGGATGACCCATATTGTGTACACATATTTTTAATTGCATTTCACGAACCTTCATTTTTTGCTGAGTTATAGCCGCATTTAGGAAACTAGTCAAGTTTGAGTTTTTGTGGGCCATCGATCAACTATGGTGACTACGCTTGTGGATTGCACTGTAGTTGTGCATTCTATAGATGTATTTTCTATCGCCTTTTTTGAACCTTCATTTTTTGTTGAGTTATAACCGTATTTAGGAAACCGCTCGAGTTAGAGTTTTCATGGGCCATCGATCAACTTTCGTGACAACACTTTTGGATTACACTGTAGTTGTGCATTCTATATGTGTATTTTCTATCGCCTTTTGCAAACATTCATGTTTTGTTGAGTTATGGCCGCATTTAGGAAACTACTCGTGTTTGATTCTTTGTGGGCCATCGATCATTTTTGGTCACTATCATTGTGGATTACAGTTTAGTTTTGCATTTCAGAAACTGCTCATGTTTGAGTTTTTGTGGGCCATCATTTAACTTTGGTGACTACGATTGTGGATTGTACTATAGTGCATTATGTTCACATACTTCTTATAACCTTTCATGAACCTTCATTTTTTCGTTTAGTTATAGCCCCACTTAGAAACATCTCATGCTTGAGTTTTCGTGGGCCATCGATAAATTTTGGTGACTATGGTTCTTGATTGCACTCTAGCTGTGCATTATGAATAATACCTTCATTTACCGTTGAGTTATAGCCGCACTTAGGAAACCGCTCGTGCTTGAGTTTTTGTGGGCCATCAATCAACTTTGGTGACAACAATTGTGGATTACACTGTAGTTGTGCATTTTATACACTACTTTCTATCACCTTTCGCCAACCTTCATTTTTTGTTGAGTTGTAGCCACAATTAGGAAACCACTCATGTTTGAGTTTTCATGGGCCATCGATCAACTTTGGTGACTACGATTGTGGATTGCACTGTAGTTGTGCATTATGAATCCTAATTTTCTATCACCTTTCACGAACCTTCATTTTTTGTTGAGTTATATAGACGCATTTAACAAACTGCTCGTGTTTAAGATTTTGTGGGCTATTCTTTGTATTATACTATAGTTGTGCATTCTATACAAATATTTTTTATCGCCTTTCGCAAACGATCATCTTTTGTTGAGTTATAGCTGCACTTAGGAAAATGCTCGTGTTTGAGTTTTCATGGGCCATCAATCAAATTTGGTGACATGATTATGGATTTCATTGTAGTTGTGCATTCTATACACGTATTTTCTATCACTTTTCATGAACCTTGATTTTTTGTCTAGATATAGCCACATTTAGGAAACCGCTAAGGCTTGAGTTTTCATGGGCCATCAATTAACATTGGTGACTACGCTTGTTGATTACACTGTAGTTGTGCATTCTATACGCGTATTTTCTATTGCCTTTCATGAACCTCCATTTTTCGTTGAGCTATAGCTGCATCTAGGAAACCGCTTGCGTTTGATTTTTCGTGGGCCATCGAGCAAGTTTGGTGACTACGATTGTGGACTACACTATAGTTGTCCATTCTCTACATGTATTTTCTATTGCCTTTTGCAAATATTCATTTTTTGTTCAGTTATAGCCACATTTAGGAAAATGCTCGTGTTTGAGTTTTTGTGAGGCATCGATCAACTTTTGTGACTACGATTTTGTATTGCATTATAGTAGTCCATTCAGTACATGTATTTTCTATCGCTTTTCATGAAACTTCATTTTTTGTTGAGTTATAGTCACCAAAGTTGATCGATGGCCCATGAAAACTCAAACTCGAGCGGTTTCCTAAATGTGGCTATAACTCGACTAAAAATGAAGTTTCACGAAAGGCGATAGAAAGTATGAGTACAAAGTTGACAACTACAGTGCAATCCACAATCGTAGACAAAAAATGTTGATCGATGGCGCACGAAAACTCAAACACGAGTGGTTTCCTAAGTGCGGCTATAACTCAACGAAAAATTAAGGTTCGCGAAAGGTGATAGAAAATACGCTTATACAATGCACAACTACAGTGTAATCCACAATCGTAGTCACAAAAGTGTATTGATGGCCCATGAAAACTAAAATAGGAGCAGATTCCTAAATGTGGGTATAAATTGACATAAAATGAAGGTTCACGAAAGGCAATAGAAAATACACATATAGAATGGACAACTACAGTACAATCGACAATCGTGGTCACCAAATTTGATCGATGGCCCAAAAAAACACAAGTATGAGCGATTTACTAAATGCATGAATAACAACAAAAAACATAGGTTCACGAAAGGAAATAGAAAATACATCTACATAATGGTCAATTATAGTGCAAGCCACAATCATAGTCATCAAAGTTGATCAATGGTCCACCACAGAAACTCAAACACAAGCAGTTTGCTAAATGCGGGTATAACTCAAGGAGAAATGAAGGTTCGCAAAGCGCGATAGAAAATACACAACTTTTGTGATTACAATTGTGGATTGCACTGTAGTTTTGCATTCTATATGCATATTTTCTATTTCCTTTTGTGAACGTTCATTTTTTGTTTAGTTATAGCCGCAATTAGAAAACTGCTCATGTTTGAGGTTTTCTGGGCCATCGATCAACTTTAATGACAACAATTGTGGATTGTACTGTAGTTGTCAATTTTGTATGCATATTTTCTATTGCCTTTCGCGAACCTTTGTTTTTTGTTGAGTTATAGCTGCATTTATAAAACCACTCGTGTTTAAGTTCTTGTGGGCCATCGAACCACTATGGTTACTACACTTGTGGATTACATTATAGTTGTGCATTCTATATGAATATTTTTAATCACCTTTTGTGAACCTTCATTTTTTGTTGTGTTATAGTGGCATTTAGGAAAACACTCGTGTTTGAGTTTTTGTGGTCCATCAATCAACTTTCGTGATGATGATTATGGATTACACTATAGTTGTGCAATCTATACTCGTGTTTTCTATCGCCTTTCAAGAACTTTCATTTTTTGTTCATTTATAGCCGCATTTTGGAAATCGCTTGTGTTTGAGTTTTTTCGGGGCATTGAACAACTTTGTTGACTACAATTGTGGATTGCATTGTAGTTGTCCATTTTGTACGCGTATTTTCTATTGCCTTTTGTGAACCTTCTTTTTTTCTCGAATTATAGCCACATTTAGGAAACTGCTCGTGTTTGAGTTTTTCATGGGCCATCAATCAACTTTGGTGACTACGATTGTGGATTGCACTGTAGTTGTCCATTTTGTACGCGTATTTTCTATTTTCTTTCGTGAACCTTTGTTCTTTGTTGAGTTATAACTGCATTTAGGAAGCCACTCATGTTTGAGTTTTCATGAGCCATTGATCAACTTTGGTGACTACGCTTGTGGATTACATTGTAGTTTTTGCATTCTATATGCGTATTTTCTATTGGCTTTCACGAACCTCCATTTTTTGTTGAGTTATAGCCGCATTTAGGAAAATGCTCATGTTTGAGATTTTTTGGGCCATCGATCAACTTTGGTGACTACGATTGTGGATTGTACTATAGTTGTGCATTCTATATGAATATTTTTAATTACCCTTCACGAACCTTCATTTTTTGTTGAGTTATTGCCGCATAAAGGAAAACGCTCGCGTTTTAGTTTTTGTGGGCAATCTATCAACTTTGGTCACTACAATTGTGGATTATGCTGTACGTGTATTTTTTGTTTCCTTTCATGAACCTATATTTTTTATTTTGTTATAGCTGCATTTAGAAAACTGCTCATATTTGAGTTTTTGTGGGCCATTGATCAACTTCGGTGACTACGCCTCTGGATTACACTGTAGTTGTGCATTCTCTACACATATTTTCTATCACCTTTTGCGAACCTTCATTTTTCATTGAGTTATACCTGCCTTTAGGATGCTGCTCGTGTTAGAGTTTTCGTCGGCCATCAGCCAACTTTGGTGACTAAAATTGTGGATTACACTGTACTTGTCCATTCTGTACATGCATTTTCTATCCCCTTTTGTGAACCTTCATTTTTTGTTGTGTTATAGCTGCATTTTAGGAAACCGCTCAAGTTTGAGTTTTTCTTGGCCATCTTAGTCACCAAAGTTGATCAATGGCCCAAAACACACAAACATGAGCGATTTCCTAAGTGCGGCTATAACTCAACAAAAAATGGAGTTTCTCGAAATCCAATAGAAAATACACGTATACAATGTGCAACGATAGTATAATCCACAAGCGTACTCACCAAAGTTGATCGATGACCCATGAAAACTCAAACTCAAACTGTTTCCTAAATGCGACTATAACTCAACAAGAAATGAAGGTTCGCGAAAGGCGATAGAAAATATGCGTAAAGAATCTAAAACTACAATGCAATCCACAATCGTAGTCACCAAATTCGATCGATGGCCCATGTAAACTCAAACACAAGCATTTTCCTAAATGCGGCTATAACTCAACAAAAAATGGAGGATCGTGAAAGGCGATTAAAAATATGTGTACATAATGCACAACTACAGTGTAATCCACAATCATAGTCAGCAAAGTTTATCGACGCCCCACGAAAATTTAAACATGAGCATTTTCCTGAATGTGAGTATAATTCAATAAAAAATGAAGGTTTGTGAAAGGAAATTAAAAATAAGCGTACAAGATGCACAACTACAGTACAATCCAGAATCGTAGTCACCAAAGTTGATGGATGGCCCACAAAAACTCAAACATGGGCGGTTTCCTAATTGCAACTATAACTCAACAAAAAATGAAGGTTCACAAAAGGTGATAGAAAATATGCATACAGTATGGACAACTACAATGCAATCCATAATCGTAGTGACCAAAGTTGATCAATAGGCCCCCGAAAACTCAAACATGAGTTTTTTCCTAGATTATAACTGAACAAAAATTAAGGTTCGTTAAAGTTGATTAAAAATATGTGTACAAAATGCACAACTATAGTACAATCCACAATCGCAGTCACCAAAGTTGATCGATGGCCAACAAAAACTCAAACACGAGCAATTTCCTAAATGCGGCTATAACTCAACCAAAAAATAAAGGTTCGTGAAAGGTGATAGAAAATGCATATATAGAATGCACAACTACAATGTAATCCACAAGCGTAGTCACCAATTTTGATCGATCACCCACGAAAACTCAAACTCGAGTGGTTTCCTAAATGAGGCTATAACTGAACAAAAAATGTAGGTTTGCAAAAGGCGATAGAAAATATTTGTACAAAATAGACAACTACAGTGCAATCCACAATGGTAGTCACCAAAGTGATTGATAGCCCATGAAAAGTAAAAAATGAGTAGTTTCCTAAGTGCGGCTATAACTCAATGAAAAACGTAGGTTAAACAAAGGCGATAGAAAATGCGTATATAGAATGCACAACTAAAGTGTAATCCACAATCGTAGTCACCAAAGTTGATCGATGGCCCACGAAAACTCAAACACAAGTGTTTTACTAAGTGGGGCTATAACTCAACAATTTTTTTTGGGAAAATAAAAAATATTGGTTTTATACACGTGTATAGGATTTTTCATAGAAACATACAAAAAATATTGTTTCGTAGATTCTATTTTTGAGGGGTTCTTGCATGTTGATGAAAAATAAGTTTTTCGAAAAAAGGAGGATTTGGGTCTATTCATAACAACATTCTCTACAAAACCCATTTCTCAATTTTTTTCGTAAAAAGATTCAAAAAGTTTGCTTTTACTTTTAAAAAAATACTATCTTTTTCAAGAACAACTTATTTTTTCAAAAAACGGCCGATCTGGGTTTCTTTAGCATTTGAGCACTTATAAAACACATATTTCAATTTTCCAACAAAAAATGTTTCATAGATTCTATTTCGAGTGGTTCTTGCATGTTGGTGAAAAATTATTTTTTCAAATAATGGACAATCTAGGTCTATTCAGAACGACATTCTCTACAAAACCCATTTTTCAGATTTTTCATAAAAAATTCAAAAAATTTGCCTCTGTTACATCTAATACTTCTACTTTTCAAAAATATCTATATTTTTCAAGAACAAATAATTTCAAAAAATAGATGATCTAGGTCTCTTTAGCACACGAGCACGTATAAAACCCATATTCTCGATTTTCCCAAAAAATATTGTTTTGTAGATTCTATTTTTGAGGGGTTCTTGCATGTTGGTTAAAATTAGTTTTTCGAAAAAAGGATGATCTAGGTCTACTCAGAACAACATTTTGTACGAAACCCATTTCTTATATTTTTCATAAAAAGATTCAAAATTTTTTCTTTTGTTACCTCTACTACTACTCCTAAAAAAAAATATCTTTTTAAAAAACAACTTATTTTTTCAGAAAACGGACGATCTGGGTCTCTTTAGCATACGATCACCTATAAAACCCATATTTCAATTTTCCCAAAAAAAATTGTTTCGTCGATTCTATTTTTGAGGGGTTCTTGCATGTTGGTGAAAAATTAGTTTTTCGAAAAAAGGATGATCTGCATCTACTTAAAACGACATTCTCTACAAAACTGATTTCTCAAAATTTTCATAAAAAGATTCAAAAGGTTTGACTTTCTTACCTCTACTGCTTCTACTTTTCAAAGAAATCTATCTTTTTCAAAAACAAATTATTTTTTCAAAAAATGAGCGATCTGGGTCTCTTGAAAACACGAGCACCTATAAAACCCATATCTCGATTTTCCCAAAAAATATTGTTTGATGGATTTTGATGGCCCATGAAAACTCAAACACGACCGGTTTCTTAAATGCAGCTATAACTCAACTAAAAATCAAGATTCAGGAGAGCCAATAGGAAATATGCGCATAGAATGAACAACTACAATGCAATCCACAATTATAGTCACCAAAGTTGATCTAGGACCCATGAATCTCAAAGACGAGCGGTTTCCTAAGTTTGGCTATAACTCAACAAAAAATAAATGTTTGCGAAAGGTGGTAGAAAATACACATACAGAATGCATAACCACAATGTAATCCACAATCGTAGTCACCAAAGTTGATTGTTGGCCCACGAAAACTCAAACACGAGTGTTTTCCTAAATGGGGCTATAACTCAATAACGAATAAAGGTTCGCGAAAGACTCATATTTGAGTTTTCCTGGGCTATCGATCAACTTTGGTGACTACGATTGTGGATTGCATTGTAGTTGTCCAATATGTATGCGTATTTTCTATCGCCTTTCATGAACCTTCATTTTCCATTGAGTTAAAGCTGCTTTAAGGAATCTGCTCCTGTTTGAGTTCTCATGGGCCATCCAACAACTTTGGTGAATACAATTGTGGATTGCACTGTAGTTTCCCATTTTGTATGCGTATTTTCTATTGCCTTTCATGAACCTTCATTTTTTTTGAGTTATTGCCACATTTAGGAAATTGCTCGTGTTTGAGTTTTCATGGGCCATTGATCAACTTTGGTGTCTACAATTATGGATTACATTGTACTTTTTCTTTCTATACTTATTTCTATCGCCTTTCGCAAAACTTCATTTTTTGTTGAGTTATAGCCACATTTAGGAAACCACTCATTTTAAGTTTCTGTGGGCTATCAATCACCTTTGGTCACTACAATTGTGGAGTGTAGTGTAGTTGTGCATTCTGTATGCGTATTATTAATCGACTTTTAGGAAACTCCATTTTTTGTTTTGTTAAAGCCACATTTAGGAAAATTCTCATGTTTGAGTTTTCGTGGGCCATTGATCAACTTTGGTGACTACGATTCTAGATTACATTATAGTTGGGCCTTGTATACATGTATTTTCTATCACTTTTCATGAACCTTCATTTTTCGTTGAGTTATAGCCGCATTTAGGAAACAACTTGTGTTTGAGTTTTCGTGGGCCATCGATCAATTTTGGTGACTACAATTGTGGATAGCACTATAGTTGTCCAATATGTACGCGTATTTTCTATCACCTATCATGAACCTTCATTTAGGAAACCGCTCGATTTTGAATTTTCGTTGGCCATCGATCAACTTTGATGATTATGATTGTAGATTGCACTATAGTTGTCCATTCTGTACACATATTTTCTATTGCCTTTCACAGACCATTTTTTGTTGAGTTATAGCTGGATTTATGAAACTACTCATGTTTGAGTTTTCATGGGCCATCAATCAACTTTCTTGACTACGATTGTGGATGGCACTATAGTTGTCCATTCTATACGCATATTTTCTATCGCCTTTTGCAAACCTTTATTTTTTGTTGACTCAGTCGTATTTAGAAAACCGCTCATATTTGAGTTTTCATGGGTTATCAATCAATTTTAGTGACTAAAGTTGTGGATTGCACTATAGTTATCCATTTTATACACGCATTTTCTACTTCCTTTTGCGAACCTTCATTTCTCGTTGAGTTATAGATCCATTTAGGAAACCGATCATCTTTAAGTTTTCGTGGGCCATCGAACAACTTTTCTCACTACGATTGTGGATTGCAATGTAGTTGTCCAATCTTAATTCGTATTTTCTATAGCCTTTCGCGAACCTTTACTTTTCTTTCAAATATAGACACATTTAGGAAACCACACGTGTTTAAGTTTTCATGGGCCATCGGTCAACTTTGGTGACTACGATTGTGGATTGCATTGTAGTTGTCCAATCTGTACACATATTTTCTATCATCTTTTGTGAACCTTCATTTTACGTTGAGTTTTAACTACATTTAGGAAACCGCTTGTGTTTGAATTTTCTTGGGCCATCGATCAACTTTGGCGACTAAGATTATGGATTTTACTGTAGTTGTCCATTATGTATGCATATTTTTAATCACCTTTCACAAAACTTCATTTTTTCGTTGAGTTATAGCCACATTTAAGAAAATGATAGTGTTTGAGTTTTCTTGGGCCATCGATCAACTTTGGTGACTACAATTATAGATTACACTATAGTTGTGCATTGTATACACTTACTTTCTATTGTCTTTCAAAAACCTTCATTTTTTGTTGTGTGATAGTCGCAATTAGGAAATCGCTCAAGTTTGAGTTTTCATGGGCCATCGATCAACTTTGGTGACTACGATTGTGGATTGCACTGTAGTTGCCCATTCTGTACGTGTATTTTCTATTGCCTTTCGTGAACCTTCATTTTTCATTGAGCTATAGCCGCATTTATGAAACCACTCGTGTTTGAGTTTTTGTGGGCCATCGATAAACTTTGGTGACGACGATTGTGGATTACACTATAGGTGTGCATTCTATACGCATATTTTCACCAACATGCAAGAAACCCTCAAAAATAGAATCTATGAAACAATTTTTTTGGGGAAAATAAAAAAATATGGGTTTTATAGGTACTCGTGTGCTAAAGAGACGTAGATCATCTATTTCTTGAAAAAATAAGTTGTTTTTTAAATAGATAGATTTTTTGAAATGTAGAAGCAGTAGAGGTAATAGAGGTAAATTTTTTTATTCTTTTTATGAGAAATCTAAGAAATGGGTTGTGTAGAGAATGTCTATCTGAGTAGACCTAGATTATCTTTTTTTTGAAAAAACTAATTTTTCACCAACATGCAATAACCCCTCAAAAAAAGAATCTACAAAATAATT
The DNA here is from genome assembly GCA_007258455.2 of Sequoia sempervirens. Classification (NCBI taxonomy): domain Eukaryota; kingdom Viridiplantae; phylum Streptophyta; class Pinopsida; order Cupressales; family Cupressaceae; genus Sequoia; species Sequoia sempervirens. The sequence continues at coordinate 157,119,982 of VDFB02270651.1, forward strand.
TATTTTTGGGAAAATCGAAAATATGGGTTTTATAGGTGCTCATGCGTTGAAAGACACAGATCGCGAGTTTTTTGAAAAAATAAGTTGTTCTTGAAAAATATTGAGTTTTTCGAAAAGTAGAAGTAGTAGAGGTAACAAAGGATTTTTTAAAAAATCTTTCTATGAAAAATTTGAGAAATGGGTTTTGTAGAGAATGTTATTATAATTAGACCCATATCATCATTTTTTTGAAAAACTAATTTTTCACCAACAAGCAAGAACTTCCCAAAGATAGAATCCACGAAACAATTTTTTTTGGCAAAATCGAAATATGGGTTTTATAGGTGCTCGTGTGCTCAGAGACATAGATTGTCCATTTTTTGAAATTAATAAGTTGTTCTTGAAAAAGAGATGTTTTTAAAAAGTAGACGCAATAGAGGTAACAGAGGCAAATTTTTTGAATCTTTTTGTGAAAAATCTGAGAAATGAGTTTTTGTAGAGAATGTCATTTTGAGTAAACCCAAATCATCCATTTTTCGAAAAACTAATTTTTCACCAACATGCAAGAACCCCTTAAAAGTAGAATCTACGAAACAATGTTTTTTGGAAAATAAAAAAATATAGGTTTTTATAGGTGCTCATGTAAAAGAGACCCAGATCTTCCATTTTTTGAAAAGATAAGTTGTTCTTGAAAAAGATAGATATTTTTGAAAAGTAGAAGCAGTAGAGGTAACATAGGAAATTTTTTTGAATCTTTTTATGAAAAATCTAAGAAATGGGTTTTGAAGAGAATGTTGATATGAGTATAATTAGATTGTCCTTTTTTCGAAAAAACTAATTTTTCACCAACATACAAGAAACCCTCAAAAACAAAATCTTCGAAACAATTTTTTTTGGGGAAATAAAAAATATGGGTTTTATAGGTGCTCGTGTGTTGAGGAGATTTAGATCGTCTGTTTTTTGGAAAAATAAGTAGTTTTTGAAAAAGATGGATTTTTTTTAAAAGTAGAGGTAACAGAGGCAATTTTTTTGAATATGTTTATGAAAAATCTAAGAAATGGGTTTTGTAGAGAATGTCGTTTTGAGTAAATCCAGATCGTCCATTTTTTGAAAAATAAATTTTTGGCCAACATGCAAGAACCCTTCAGAAATAGAATCCACCAAACAATTTTGTTTGGGAAAATCAAAATATCAGTTTTATAGCTGCTCGTGTGCGCAAGAGACCCTAATCATCTATTTTCTGACAAAATAAGTTGTTCTTGAAAAAGATAGATTGTTTTGAAAAATAGTAGCAGAGGTAACAAAGGAAATTTTTTTGAATCTTTTTACGAAAAATTTGAGAAATGGGTTTTGTAGAGAATGTCATTCTAAGTAGACCCAGATCGTCCTCTTTCCAAAAAACTAATTTTTCACCAACATGCAAGAACCCCTCAAAAATAGAATCCACGAAACAATTATTTTTTGAGAAAATTGAAATATTGGTTTTATAGGTTCTCGTATGCTAAACAAACCTAGATCGTTCGTTTTTTGAAAAAATAAGTTGTTTTAGAAAATGATCGCACTCAGGAAATTGCTCGTGTTTGAGTTTTCACGTGCCATTGATCAACTTTGGTGACTATGATTGTGGATTGCAGTCTAGTTGTCCATTTTGTATGCATACTTTGTATCGCCTTTCGCGAACCTTCATTTTTAGTTGAGTTATAATCGCATATAGCAAACTGATTGAGTTTTAGTTTTTGTGGGCCATTGATCAAATTAGGTGACTACACTTGTGGATTACACTGTAGTTGTACATTCTATATGTGTATTTTTTATCGCCTTTTGCGAACCTTCATTTTTTATTGAGTTATAACCACATCTTGGAAATTGCTCATGTTTGAGTTTTCGTGGGCTATCGATCAACTTTGGTGGTTACAATTCTAGAATTCCACTGTAGTTGTGCATTCTATACACATATTTTCTATCACCTTTCACGAACCTTCATTTTTTGTTTAAATATAGCCTCACTTAGGGAACCACTCGTGTTTGAGTTTTTGTAGGCCATCGATCAACTTTGGTTACTACGATTGTGGATTGCAATGTAGATTTCCATTCTGTATGCGTATTTGAGTTTTCTTGGGCCATCAATTGACTTTGGTGACTACGATTGTGGATTGCACTATAGTTATTCAATTTGTACACGTATTTTCTATCGCTTGTCTTTGAGATTTTGTGGGCCATCGATCAACTTTGGTGACTAAAATTGTCGATTACACACTATAGTTGTGCATTCTATACACGTGTTTTCTATCGCCTTTCGCGAACCTTTATTTTTTGTTGTGTTATGGCCGCATTTAGGAAACCACTCATGTTTGCATTTTTGTGGGCCATGAATCAACTTTGGTGACTACAATTGTAGATTTTACTGTACTTGTGCATTTTGTAAGCATACTTTTACTTGCCTTTCATGAACCTTTATTTTTTGTTGAGTTATAGCCGCATTTGGCAAAATGATCGTGATTGAGTTTTCATGGGTGATTTATCAACTTTGGTCACTACGATTATGGATTACATTGTAGTTGTGCATTCTATATGCATATTTTCTATCACTTTTTCCTAACCTTCATATTTTGGGTTAGTTATCGCTATAATTAGGAAACCACTCGTGTTTTAGTTTTTCGTGTACCATCGATCAACTTTGGTGACTATGATTGTCCATTGTACTTTAGTTGTGCATTTTGTACACATATTTTAAATCATTTTCATGAACCTTTATTTTATATTGAGTTATAATTTACAAAAACGCTTGTGTCTAAGTTTTCGTGGGCTATCAATCAACTTTGGTAACTACGCTTGTGGATTACACTATACTTGTGCTTTCTATACGCATATATTCTATCGCCTTTCGCGGACCTTGATTTTTTGTTGAGTTATAGTTGCATTTAGGAAACTGCTCGAGTTTGAGTCTTCGTGGGCTATCGATCAACTTTGGTGACTATGATTGTGGATTGCACTGTAGTTGTGCATGATGAGCCCAAACTATGCTCATAATTTGGGTATCATGGTGTACTTTTAATACCCTTAATTTTGTTGTTCATGGTTGTTTAAACTCTTTAGAAACCTTTTATTGGGGGATATCCTGTAGCAATACACTTTTATATTCCTGCAGCCTATCATGTTGATATGTCTATATTTATTACCCTGTTTGACTTCCCAAATGACTGGTATAATGCATATAGTTTTTGAATAATGAAGTAAATTTGATATGTGATTAATAAATGAATATCATGTAAGTTGCCATGCATGTTTCCGTTCGCTTCTGTTGCCTTGTGTTTTGTAGGTTGTTGAAGAAAGTATGAACGAGTCAAGCGTAGCTGATCTCAGCCTTGCAGTAAAGTCCATTTCCCACACGACTTTGAGGAAGTTATTCTGGCGAAGACTCTTTGACCAAAATTGTGGGAAGGAATTTAAATGTCAATTAATTTGAAAGAGTGGAATGCTGAATTCTCTCTGAATCGTGTTGAGCAGATAAGTTCATTTATTTAGTCTGTTCCTCGATTCCAGGATACATTTACATCCACATCTTTCTCTGTTAGGGTTACTTAGTTAGTTGTTTTCCTGATTTAAATAAGTGTTCCTCCCGCGCGAGTCAGCAAGCATAATGAGATAGAAAGGATATCATGTAAAAGTTAGTATGATAATAAAAAGCATAGTATGTATGATAAGAAATAGAGTTTTGTGTTAGTTTTCATATGAACAAAACAATGTACACCATTCTGAGTTTATGAATAAAATTTGATGAAGTTCTTAGTTCAATCCTTGCATAATTAGTTGATGCTTGCTAAGGGGGCCCACTTAGTAAGTATCTGTAGTTAGTTAGTTAGTCGTTTATTTTCTGTTGATCATAAGTTAGAGTTCATTCTTGAAGTTTCTATGCAAACTCAGTCTTATATTGTTCCTACAGCATCAGGAATCCATCACTGTGTTTGTTCCTGCAGCATAAGGCCAGTTCATAGTTTGTTTCTCAGTTGGTGGTTGTTATGGTTTCTGCTTTGATTACGTTTAGAGAACTTTGCATTACCTTCCTGTAATGTAGGTAGAATTCCTTTCAAGTATTTATTTTCGATAGGTTGTGACTGAAACTGGTTCTTAGTGCACATACAGTGCCGCTCCATTTCAAGTATATGTTCCCTGGTTTGACAAGTAAATGAACGACCATGAAAAGATATTAGTCACCTGCTGGAATATCCAATTCCTAGGATAGGTTTTGTCGTGATTTTCATATCCTTTTGTGGGTGCGACCATTTTTGGGGTCGTTGCCGGGGATGGTGTCAAGCTAAAAATCTGTCAAAAGTCATTTTTAGCAGTAGTTTAGTTTGTTATTCAAGCATTTTCAAATTTCTTCAATTCACCATTCATTCTATTTCATGCATAGAAGAAGAAACGCTCTGGGAAGGTTCCTCCCTGAAAACCTGTTTGTTGACTTTCCATTTGACCTAGCTAATGAAGAACCTGAGGAAAATCCATTTGCTCTGATACTTCAGCAAGCAAATATGGCACGTAATCCCCCTAATCCACCTCCTGCTTTTGAGTTTCCCATTGTTGTCCAGCAAGATAATGATAACCTTAAAAATATTCCTTCTTCATTACTTCCCAAGTTCTATGGACTAGTTACGGAGGACCCAAAAAATTTCTTGTTTGAGTTTGATATCCTCTGTCGCAGCTATGATTACACTTCAGATACTCACAGGTTGAAGTTGTTTCCTTCCACTTTGAAGGAAGGAGCCCTTAGATGGTTCATGAGTTTGGGAAGAGGTGTTGTTGATAGTTGGGCAGCCATGCAACAATTTTTTTTGAGAAATAAAAAGAATATTGTAAGAGTGGTAGTAAGGGAGACGATATATTCATAATTCAACAAAAGGAGGATGAAATCCTGGAAGACTATATCTCAAGGTTCTTGTTTTCCCTGAAAAAGAATTCAGACCATAATCTCAACAAAGAATCTCAGAAACTACTTTTTCTAAGGGGAATCAGTCTACCTGTATAGATGCCCTGGACTTGATGGAAGGAGGTGATATAATTCAACTGCTTTGGGATGGTATCAAGAAAATATGTCTCAACTAATCTCGAGCAATTGTTAAGAAGGGTAGAGGTCATCAAGCCACAATGGGAAAGTCCTCTACTAATGGAGATTCACGGATGGAGATCACAAATTTGCTGTCAGATTTCAAGCAGGATATCATAAACAACATGGCTACACAGTTGGATGCTATGCAAGCTCGGAAGAAACATGAGGAAGCTGAAGCAATCTTGGCTGAGTTTTGTCCACATTGTAGACAAAAGAAACATGACTGCAGATGCAAGATGGTGGCTAACCTGGAGGCTAAGCAACTACCTACTGACTTTAAGGTGGTAGAAAGTGATGATGACCAAGTATTCTTCGTCGCACAAAGGAGACCATGGGCTCAAAGACAAGGTATGCCTCAAGATCCTTTGACTTTTGGTAATCCTTATTCTAATTATAATAATCAGTGGCAACCTACGTATGGCCCATCACCACCTTGGAATACCCCTCAATCACATTGGCCTAACTATCAGAGTCCTCAATGGAAATCCCCTCAAGGAGGTTGGGAGCAGCCATAAGGACAATGGACTCCACCCCCAAGTAACTGGCAACAGAACCCTCAATGGAGAAGTCCACAACAATGGTAGAACCAATCCCCTACCTTCCTACAACCTCAATAGCCACAACCTTCGGCTCTCAGCCACCTCCTGCAGCACCTACGAAAAATACTGGCCCTCCAAAACAAACACCTGTGCCTGCTCAACCATTGCCAAATCCTAATAATAAGTAGCAGCAACAACAACAGCCTATGTATTATGTAGAAGCCAATCAGTATCCAGCTTATACCCTGAATATTCATGATATCCATCTCAGGTCTGGAACCACTCTCCCTACTCCACAGCCGCCTGTAATAACAAAGATTCCAGATTCTGCATCTGAACAACCTACTGATCCTGCAGAACATTACCTATATCAGATACTGTCTCTAAGGAGCCTGTCCTGAAGCATCAGGCCACACCGCCTTTTCCTCAGCGATTGCAAATTACCACACCCAAGTCTATGGAAGAGCCTTTCTTTGATATTTTGGATCAGTTGAAGAATGTACACATTCAAATACCCCTTTTTCAAGCCATTAAGGATGTCCCAATTTATGGGAAAGCCATTAAGGAGACTTGTTTGAAGAAACCAGGAAGAAAGAAAAAGGATCCCCAAACTATCCATGTTCTAGGATAGTTGGCAGATATTATGTTAGGGAAGGTAGTCATTTCAAAATATACTGACTTTGGGAGTCCTGTGGTACAAATAAATATTAATGGCCAAATAATAAAGAATTTTTTGATTGACCTTGGTGCAGCCATCAATGTAATGACCCAGAATACAATGGAGTATTTGAATATCTTAAACATTCGGTCTACACCTACCGTCCTGCAGCTTGCTGATAGTTCCATAATAGAACCTAATGGAATGGTAGAAGATGTTATTGTCATCCTTGAGTCTTGGGAATACCCAACAGATTTTACCATATTGTCCACTAAGGCCACTTTGGGAGGATATCATATCATCCTAGGAAGACCATGGTTAGCCACAACTGATGCTTTTATAGGATGTCATTCAATAGACATGACAATTTCTGATGGTTAGTCAAGAAAGAAATTGGCTTTATATCCACCTGCCCAGCTTTAGCCAGACTTGTCTTAACCAATTTGGCTAGATTTGGGAGAGGAAACTAAAGAAGTAAATTCATTGGCTCAGCTAATGATGCTGCAAACTAATCCGTTTTCCCAGCTTCAGAGTGAGAATGACCTGCTTTTACACATTTTGCAGTCCAACCCTGTTCCGAGTAGCCCATCTACTGCAAATAGCAGTCTTCAACAGTGTTTCCTACAGCAACTGAATTCTGAGAACCTGTCGCCTGAATCTCCTATCGTTTATCAAAATTTGCTTCCATCTAAAATACATACACCACCATTATCAGTAGCCTCCATGAATGATCTTATCAACCAAGTAGAAGTGTCTACAGGCCGATGTCTAAATATCAATAATAAGCTACCTCAATCTCATCAAGCTTCCCTAGTCACAATGTTGCAAGAACAACACAAAGCTCTTACATGGGACTATGAGGATATGAAGGGAATAGATCCTCAACTTTGTACTCATAGGATCTACATTAAGGAAGATTGTTTACCTGTCAGGCAGCCTCAAAGACAGATAAACCCAGCACTCAGGGAAATAGTTAAAACAGAGCTCCAGAAGTTGCTTGATGCTGGTTTTATCTACCCCATTTCTGACAGTCAATGGGTGTCTCCACTGGTGATTGTCCCTAAAAAAGGTGGAAAATGGAGAGTTTTTGTGGACTACAGAAAGCTAAACACAACAACTAAAAAGGATCACTTTCCACTGCCATTTGTTGACCAAGTGTTGGACTCATTGTCTGGTAAAAAGTATTTTTCCTTTTTGGATGGATATAGTGGTTATAATCAAATTAGAATCGCCCCTGAAGATCAAGACAAAACAACTTTTACCAGTCCATAGGGCACTTTTTCCTACTTTGTTTTACATTTTGGATTATGTAATGCACCTGCAACATTTCAAAGGGCAGTGATAAGTATTTTTGTTGATATTTCTCATGATTCTATGGAAATCTACATGGATGACTTCACTGCTTATGGCGTCACTTACGAAGAAGCATTAGCCAATTTGGAAAAAGTGTTGAAAAGATGTCAGGAGCAAAATTTGTCTTTGAATAGTGAGAAATACTTCATGATAATGCAAGAGCGAATTGTTTTAGGCCATCATATCTCTCAAATAGGAATTCAGGTTGATCCTGCAAAAATAGAAGTTATTCTAACTTTGCCAACACCTACAAAACAAAAGGATGTTAGAAGCTTCCTAGGACATGCTGGATATTATAGAAGATTCATCAAAGATTTCAGCAAGATAGCTAGTCCACTATATGCCTTATTGACTAAGGATTCTGAATTTAGTTGGACTGAAGCCTGTGACAAATCTTTCCTGCAGCTTAAGAAATTGCTTACTCAGGCACCTGTTCTTCAAGGACCGAAGTGGAGTTCTCCTTTTCATATACACACAGATGCTTCTGATTATGCCATTGGGGTAGTTCTAGGACAGAAAGATAATTCAATTGAACATGCCATATATTTCATTAGCAAAAATTTGTAAGGTCCTGAATTAAATTATACTATCACAAAAAAAGAATTGTTAGCAGTTGTGTATGCTTTAAACAAGTTCCGACACTATGTCTCTGGTTACCAAGTATTTGTTCATACAAACCATGCAGTAATAAGGTACCTCATGAATAAACCTGCCATATCTGGCAGATTAGCAAGATGGCTCCTATTGTTGCAGGAATTTGATATCACAATCATTGATAAACCAGGATGTGCTAATGTAGTGGCTGATTTCTTATCAAGGCTTCAAACGACTACACCTGGCACACCAGAGGTAATTGATGATAGATTTCCTGATGAACATCTATTTTTCATTGCTGCTCGCACCCCATGGTATGCAGATATTGCAAATTACTTGGCAGTCAACCAGATTCCAGCCCATTTTTCCCCAAAGGAAAAACAATTGTTGGTGGAGAAAAGTTTTAACTTTTCATGGATTGCAGATTGTTTATTCTACACAGGACCCGACCAAGTCATGCAAAGATGTGTAAGGGAAGATGAAACCTATGACATCCTACATGCTTGTCACGATGAGCCATGCGGTGGGTACTTTGCAGCCAAAAAAACATCTATGAAGGTGCTTGCTACTGGATACTATTTGCCTACACTACACAGAGATGCTGCAGCCTATACCAGGAAATGTGACAGATGTCAACACATGGGGAGACCAACAAGGTTTGATGAAATGCCTCTGTATCTTCAAGTGGTAGTCCATCCCTTTGATAAGTGGGGCATGGATTTTGTTGGACCTATTGATCCTCCATCCAATGGGAAATCATATATTTTAGTTTGTACTGATTATGTAACCAAATGGGTGCAAGTGAAAGCAATGAATCATGCCTGTAACAAGGTTGTTGAATTCCTATATGAGCAGATCTTTACTCGGTTTGGAGTCCCAGGGGAACTTGTCACAGATCAAGGAGCTCAATTTACATCCAATTTCATCAATGCACTAATGAATGATTACATGATCTGACACATGAAGTCTAGCCCCTATCACCCTAAAGCCAATGGTAAGGCAGAACTTACCAACAGGGAAATTGAGGTGATACTTACAAAGACAGTTCAGCTACACAAGAAAGATTGGAGCAATCAATTTTCTGAAGCCGTCTGGGCCTATAGGACAATGTGGAAGTCAACTACAGGGTTTACTCCTTTTGAATTATTCTATGGAAAGACTGCCATGTTGCCAATACAATTTGAGCACAAGACTTTGAGGACTGCTTTAGAGCTTAATGTTGACATTTATGAAGCCCAAAAGGAACGACTCCTCCAGCTGAATGCGCTAGACGAAATTAGAAAAGAAGCCTTGAAGCATATTGAAATCATACAGCCGTAAACGAAAAAGTGGCATGACCGACATATCAAAACTAAGCAATTCTCTACCGGTGATTGGGCGCTGCTCTATGACTCGAGGTATAAAGAAAATCAAGGTAAACTCACCACCCGATGGCTTAGCCCATATGAAATTGAGAATGTATTTGATAATGGTTCAGTTCAATTAGTCACAATTGATCCTGTTTGATTTAAGCTACTGGTTAATGGACACCGTCTTTGGTTGTATCGTAAGCCAGTCTCAAAAGAAGAATTTATGCAGCAGTTTGTTCAGGATCCTGCCACTAATCTTCCTGCAGCAAAAGGCTTTAGCCTTTCTCCTGCAGCTTCACCATAATGTTGCAATGCATGCTCATAATAAAGGTTTCCTTTTTAAGGAAACCCTTTTTCTTCGTTCCCACTCATCGCCACATCTCACTTCTTTATCTTCCATCCCATCCATCCATTCCATCCATACATCTCATCCATCCACATCACATCCATCTCATTCATCCGCACCACCCTTAATTATGATTTCATTCCCAACTGTCGTCTCATGCTGAAGCCGTCATCTTTCTCAGCACGTACGCGCATTTATTGAAAGGTACGCGATATCTTTTGTTGTCGCATCATTGATTTATTTCATTTTATTCATTTACTACTATGTCTATATCAGTCATTATTACCCGATCTCCACCTATTCTTTAGTACATGTGTAGACACATGTCATATTTTAAGTAGGGGGCGAGATAATCCATTTCACTTACGCTACTGTCACAACTGTTCAAATATTTTTCTTTATTATTTTCTTGTACTTTCCAAATATGACTGCATGTTTCATCCTAAATCACAATTAAAACTGCTTGTTTAAGTAGTTGTAACAAACATTGCATGCAAATATCTTATCCTAAATCATAATTAAAACTACTTGTTTAAGTAGTTGGAACAAACATTTCATGCAAATATCTTTTGAGTTCATTCTTGGAAAAGAAGAGAAAGTGACAGCAAGACAAAAAAAAAGCAGAGCAGAAAAGTAAAAAGTTTTCTTTGGATTTTCAGAAAAGAGTTTAAGTTTCAGCTGAGACAATTGTGAATATGGGTGGTTAATTGGTAAGGCATGAGCCTGTAGCTCATGAGATATTGACACAGAGTCCTCAAACAGTTCAAGCATACAACCTCTATGGTTGGTTGACCTACTTTTTGAGGTTAGATACTTTCAATGAGGAAGTCGTAGGCGAACTTTTAAGAACCCTTTCTGAAGGAGAGGCTACAGTATGGGGTTTAACAGTAGCTGTAATTGAGGAACGAATTGCTGAAGTAACCGGACTTCCTACAGCAGGGGAAAATATCTCTTCAGATGTTGTTTTTGCTAGGGCAGAATTTACAGTACCAACTGATGGACCCTTGGAGGTCTCTAAACAACGATGCAAATGAGTGTCGTTTCCCTTTCCATATTCAAAATATGCTGCATTCATAATCAGGTATTTAACCTGTGAGGGATGCTTCTCCTATTTACATTCTTACCATTTTAAGTTATTGAGCCATATGAGGCATGGATTAGCTGTTAATGTCCCAAAATTTTTGTTAAATATTTTAAAGCAAAGTGCCCATGAAACCCAGAGAGGAAGGGACAACTCTATTGCCCATCATACCCTCACAAAACTGTTGATTGAGTGTTCCCTAAGGGATGTCTCTCCCATTTCTTGGCAAGACTTTGTTGCCCAAAAGGGTTTGCAACTTCCACAGCCGCCTAGAGCAATCCCTACAGCACCAACCCCTGCAGCATCTATTCCTACAGTCTCCACACCAGAGTCCTCTGCCCGGGTGCAAACTAGGTCTGCCAGTAGGAGAGAAAAAGGAAAAACAAAGGCAGGAGAGTCATCTAGGGCGTAACAAACCCCAGAATCTAACCCTCATCCTCAGAAAAGGAAACACTCTACTCCTGTAGCATCTTCTCATGCAGCAATTTCTCCTACAGCAACGCCTGTTGCCACCAGAAGTTCACCATCATCTTCTGATACGGCAGTGCCCTCTAGGAAATTTAGAAAGAGGAAAGCTACGAGAGCACCTTCGGCAGCTGCAACATTGCCAAGAAGAGTTTCAACAAGAAAATAATGTAAAGTCTCCCCTGCTTCACCTCAACCTGAAGTTATCATAATTTCAGAGGAATCTGTAGGTTCTGAACATAATGTCTCTTAGGATGTATCTGAGAATGTTGCACAGAGTCCATTTGTTATTCCTAAAGAAGAACAAATTGAGACAAGGGAAGTTGAGCAGAATGAAAGGGGGGTACCAAGTCTCAATGACTTGGTTGCTGCGGCTATGCAAATTTCAGAGGAAGCACAGTCTTCTCCACTACAACAACAAGAATTCATCCTGCAGCAAGGGGAAGAACAACCTGAACAATTGGAAGTGGCCAATGAAGCTTCATTACCCCCTAAATTTTTTCAAGCCATGGTTGTCTACAAAAAGACATTTTTGATTGAATTATTGGAATATCTTAGAAACACATGGAAACCGGTCACATTGTAGACCTTGAGTTTCTATGACCTAGCCAAGACTGAAATGCAACAAAGTCCTTGGGAGGAAGAAAAGAAGAAACTGAAAAGAGACATTGAAAGGCAGAAATAGGAAATTCAGGAGTTAAAGGAGAAAATTAATGAAATGATGACAATAACTGGTAAGATTATGGAGTGTAGACCACCGCCTAGAGTTTATGCTCTATGTCTCAAAGAACAATTTTTGTGGTTCCAGTTAATGAGAATTTCCAGGAATCTAGATCCTGTTATTCACACTACTAAAGAATTCTATGATGCATACCAGGCAGCTCCTAATTGGCTAAGGAATTCTTTGTGCGAATTTTATTTACATGGCTTTATAATTCCCTCTGAAACATAGTGGAATCCACTTCTATACATTGGCGACATTTATTTAAGATCAGTCATGTCTTGGGCGGCAAACGAAGCTAATTATGGCAGGAAATTGGAAGCATATGAAGAAGCCGAAAGGGATGAGCCTATTCCATTGCGCCCTGGGAGTTCAAACCCCTATACAATGTTGAAAACCTGGCTTACTGTGGCATATGGCCATAATAATAATACAGTCATGATGAAAACATTCTATCTCAGAAAATAGGTGTATGATGAGTTTCAAGAACAGACATACTCATTTTGGAAGCTGTCATACTCCAGAGTTGAGAAGAGATGGGAGAGATTGACTGTTGGGTTAAGAAGGTCTGAGCCTCACAGTCCCCTGAATTTTACGGCAACTCTCAAAAGATCAAATAGATACATACAGTTGGGCCTTCAAGAGAGGTTTGAATTGTGGTTGCCCTTGACATTTAGACCTCCTGTGCTGATGTGGCCTCTTTATCCCTACCGAGCTACAAATATTAATGAAGATATAGAAGCTCGTAGGTATGAAAGGTGGCAGAGTTTGAGAGGTTTTTATTACAAATTCAGAACTTCATTTCAGGGTCATGCCTCAACCACTGACTTCAGAGAGACCACCAGAAAGTTTAATGCTGGAGGACCAGCATTAGGTTAAGTAGGGGGCAAATGATGAGCCCAAAATATGCTCATAATTTGGGTATCATGGTGTACTTTTAATACCCTTACTTTTGTTGTTCATGGTTGTTTAAACTCTTTAGAAACCTTTTATTGGGGGATATCTTGTAGCAATACACTTTTATATTCCTGCAGCCTATCATGTTGATATGTCTATATTTATTACCCTATTTGACTTCCCAAATGACTAGTATAAGTTTTTGAATAATGAAGTAAATTTGATATGTGATTAATAAATGAATATTGTGTAAGTTGCCATGCATGTTTCCGTTCGCTTCTATTGCCTTGTGTTTCATAGGTTGTTGAAGAAAGTATGAATGAGTCAAGCACAGCTGATCTCGACCTTGCAGTAAAGTCCATTTCCTGCACGACTTTGAGGAAGTTATTCTGGCGAAGACTCTTTGACCGAAATTGTTGGGAAGGAATTTAAATGTTAATTAATTTGAAAGAGTGGAATGCTGAATTCTCTCTGAATCGTGTTGAGCGGATAAGTTCATTTATTTAGTCTGTTCCTCGATTCCAGGATACATTTACATCCACATCTTTCTCTGTTAGGGTTAGTTAGTTAGTTGTTTTCCTGATTTATATAAGTGTTCCTCCTGCACGAGTGAGCAAGCATAATGAAATCATGTAAAAGTTAGTATGATAATAAAAAGCATAGGATGTATGATAAGAAATAGAGTTTTGTGTTAGTTTTCATATGAACAGAACAATGTACACCATTCTGAGTTTATGAATGAAATTTGATGAAGTTCTGAGTTCAATCCTTGCATAATTAGTTGATGCTTGCTAAGGGGGCCCACTTAGTAAGTATCTATAGTTAGTTAGTTAGTCGTTTATTTTCTATTGATCATAAGTTAGAGTTCATTCTTGAAGTTTCTTTGTAAACTCAGTCTTATATTGTTCCTACAGCATTGAGAATCCATCCCTGTGTCTGTTCCTGCAGCATAAGGCCAGTTCATAGTTTGTTTCTTAGTTGGTGGTTGTTATGGTTTCTGCTTTGATTACGTTTAGAGAACTTTGCATTACCTTCCTATAACGTAGGTAGAATTCCTTTCAAGTATTTATTTTCGATAGGTTGTGACTGAAATTGGTTCTTAGTGCACATACAGTGCCGCTCGCTTTCAAGTATACGTTCCTTGGTTTGACAAGTAAATGAACGACCATGAAAAGATATTAGTCACCTGCTGGAATGTCCAATTCCCAGGATAGGTTTTGCCGTGATTTTCATATCCTTTTGTGGGTGCGACCAGTGCATTCTATACATGTATTTTCAATCCCCTTTTGCAAACCATTAATTTTTCTTCAGTTATAGCTGCACTTACGAAACCGCTCGTGTTTGAATTTTTGTGGGCCTTTGATCAACTTTGGTGACTACGATTGTGGATTACACTGTAGTTGTGCATTCTATACACATATTTTCTATCGCCTTTCGCGAACCTTGATTTTTTGTTGAGTTATAGCCGCATTGACGAAATCGCTCATGTTTGAGTTTTCGTGGGGCATCGAACAATGTTAGGGACTACGGTTGTGGATTGTACTATAGTTGTTCATTTTGTATGCATATTTTACATCTCTTTTCACAGACCTTCATTTTTTGTTGACTTATAGCTGTAGTTAGGAAACTGTTCGTATTTGAGTTTTTATGGGCCATCGATCAATTTGGTCACTACGATTGTGCATTGCACTATAGCTGTCCATTATGTATGCGTATTTTCTATCGCCTTTCGTGAACCTTTATTTTTCATTGAGTTATAGCTGCACTTAGGAAACCACTCGTGTTTAAGTTTTCATGGACTATCGATCAAGTTTGCTGACTACGATTGTGGATTGCACTGTAGTTGTCCATTTTCTATGTGTATTTTCTATCTCCTTTCGCGAACCTTTATATTTTGTTAAGTTGTAGTTGCATTTAGGAAACCGCTCGAGTTTGAGTTTTCGTGGGCCATCAACCAACTTTGTTGACTATGCTTGTGGATTACACTGTTGTTGTGCATTTTATATGCGTATTTTCTATCGCCTTTTGCAAACCTTCATTTTTTGTTTAGTTATAGCAGCATTTAGGAAACCGCTTGTGTTTGAGTTTTCATGGGGCATTGGTTAAATTTTGTGACTACGATTGTGGATTCACTATAGTTGTCCATTTTGTTTCCATATTTTCTATCGCCTTTTGCGAACCTTCTTTTTTTGTTCAGTTATAGCCGCATTTAGGAAACCGCTCGTGTTTAAGTTTTTGTCGCCATCGATAAACTTTGGTGACTACAATTCTGGATTACAAAGGAGTTGTGCATTCTATATGCGTATTTTCTATCGCCTTGACCAAACCTTCATTTTTTGTTGAGTTACAACCATATATAGGAAACCACTCGAGTTATAGTTTTTAAGGGCCATCAATCAAGTTTGATGACTATGATTGTGGATTGCACTGTAGTTGACCATATTCTATGCATATTTTATTTCGCCTTTCAGGAACCTTCATTTTTTTTTGAGTTATAGCTGCATTTAGGAAACCACTCAAGGTTGAGTTTTCATGAGCCATCGATCAACTTTGGTGACTATGCTTGTGGAGTACACTGTAGTTGTGCATTTTATAAGTGTATTTTCTATCACCTTTTGCTAACCTTAATTTTTCATTGACTTGTAGCCGCACTTACGAAACCGCTCATGTTTGAGTTTTCATGGGCCATCGATGAACTTTGATGACTACAAGTGGATTGTACTGTAGTTGTGCATTTTGTATGCATATTTTTGATTGCCTTTCACGAACCTTCATTTTTCGTTGAGTTATATACTCATTTAGGAAAATGGTCGTGTTTGAGTTTTTGTGGGCCATCGATTAGTTTTGGTGACTTCACTTGTGGATTGAATTGTATTTGTGCATTCTTTACACGTATTTTCTATCGCCCTTTCGCGAACCTTCATTTTTTGTTGAGTTATAGCCGAATTCAAGAAACCGATCGTGTTTGAGTTTTGCTAGGCCATCGATCAACTTTGGTAACTATGATTGTGGATTGTACTGTAGTTGTGCATTTTGTACACATATTTTTTAATCGTCTTTCAACAATTTTTTTTTTGTTGATTTATAACTGCATTTGGGAAAACGCTTGTTTTTGGGTTTTCATGGTCCATCTACTAATTTTGATGTCTACGATTGTGGATTATATTGTAGTTGTGCATTCTATACACGTATTTTCTATCACCTTTCGTGAACCTTCATTTTTCATTGAATTATAGCCGCACTTAGGAAACTGCTCGTGTTTGACTTTTCCTAGGCCATGAATCAACTTTGGTGACTACGGTTGTGGATTGCATTGAAGTTGTCCATTTTGTATGTGTATTTTCTATCGCCTTTCACAAACCTTCATTTTTCATTGAGTTATAGCTGCACTCAGGAAATTGCTTGTGTTTGGGTTTTCATGGACCATCGATCAACTTTGGTGACTACGCTTATGGATTACACTACAGTTGTGCATTTTGTACGCATATTTTCTATCACCTTTCACGAACCTTCATTCTTCGTTGAGTTCTAGCCACACTTAGGAAACTACTCATGCTTGACTTTTCATGGGCCATAATCAACTTTGGTGACTACGATTTTAGATTGCACTGTAGTTGTCCATTTTGTAAATGTATTTTCCATTGTCTTTCGTGAACCTGCAAATTTTTTTGAGTTATAGCCGGATTAAGGAAACCGCTCGAGTTTGAGTTTTCGTTGGCCAAAGATCAACTTTGGTGACTAGGGTTGTGGATTACAATGTAGTTTTGCATTCTTTACATGTATTTTCTATCGCCACTTAAGAAGCTTCATTTTTTGTTGAAATATAGCCACATTTAGGAAACCACTTGTGTTTTAGTTTTTATGGGCCATCGATCAACTTTGGTGACTACGATTGTGGATAACACTGTAGTTGTGCATTCTATACGTGTGTTTGAGTTTTTCGTGGGACATTGATCAACTTTGGTGACTACACTTGTGGACTACAATGTAGTTGTGCACTCTATACATGTATTTTCTATCGTCTTTCATGAACCTTCATTTTTTATTGAGTTATAGCCGCATTTAGGAAATAGCTCGTGTTTGAGTTTTCGTGGGCCATCCATCAACTTTGGTGACTACGACTGTGGATTTCACTGTACTTGTCCATTATGTATGCGTATTTTCTATTTAATTTCATGAACCTTTGTTTTTTGTTGAGTTATAGCCGCATTTAGAAAATCGCTCATGTTTGAGTTTTCGTGGGCCATCGATCAATTATTGTGACTATGCTTGTGGATTACAATATAGTTGAATTATAGCCGCACTTAAGAAAATGCTCGTGTTTTAGTTTTCACGGGCCATCGATCAACTTTGGTGACTACGATTGTGAATTACATTGTATTTGTGCATTATATACATGTATTTTCTATCGCCTTTCACGAACCTTCATTTTTTGTAGATTTATAGCGGCACTTAGGAAACTGCTCTTGTTTGACTTTTCGTGGGCCATCGATCAACTTTGGTGACTAAGATATTGGATTGCGTTGTAGTTGTGCATTCTATACACGTATTTTCTATTGCCTTTCGTGAACCTTCTATTTTTGTTGAGTTATAGCCGCACTTAGGAAACCGCTCGTATTTGACTTTTTGTGGGCCATTGATCAACTTTGGTGACAACAATTGTGCATTTCACTGTATTTGTCCAATTTGTACGTTTATTTTCTATCACCTTTCCCGAACCTTCTATTTTTGATAAGTTATAGCCGCATTTACGAAACCACTAGTGCTTCAGTTTTTGTGGGCCATTGATCAAATTTGATGACTATGATTGTGGATTACATTGTAGTTGTACATTCTGTACGCATAACTTCTATCATTTTTCGTGAACCTTCATTTTCCATTTACTTATAGTGGCACTTAGGAAACTGCTTTTATTTGAGCTTTCGTTGGCCATCGATCAATTTTGGTGACTACAATTGTGGATTACATTGTATTTGTGAATTTTATATATGTATTTTCTATCGGATTTCGCGAACCTTCATTTTTTGTTGACTTATAGCCTCATTTAGGAAATTGCTCGTGTTTGAGTTTTCATGGGGCATTGATCAACATTGGTGACTACGATTGTGGATTGTACTATAGTTGTCCATTCTGTATGCGTATTTTCTATCGCCTTTTGTGAACCTTCATTTTTTGGTGAGTTATAGCCGCATTTAGGAAACTGCTTGTGTTTGAGTTTTCCTAGGCCATCGATCAACTTTGGTGACTACGATTGTGGATTACACTGTAGTTGTGCATTCTATATGCGTATTTTCTATTGTCTTTTGTGAACCTTCATTTTTTGTTGAGTTATAACCGCATTTAGGAAACCGCTCATGTTTGAGTTTTTTTGGGCCATCGATCAACTTTGGTGACTAAGATTGTGGATTGTATTGTAGTTGTGTATTTTGTATGAAGATTTTTAATCGCTTTTCATGAACCTTCATTTTTTGTTGAGTTATAGCTGCATTTAGGAAAATGCTCATGTTTGAGTTTTCGTGGACCATCTATCAACTTTGGTGACTACGATTGTGGATTGCACTATAGTTTTCCATTCTTTACGTGTATTTTTTGTTGCCTTTCATGTACCTATATTTTTTGTTTAGTTATAGCCGCATTTATAAAACCGCTCGTGTTTGAGTTTTTGTGGGCCATCAATCAACTTGGCTTACTATAGTTCTGGATTCACTATAGTTGCGCATTTTATACGCTTATCTTCTACCACCTTTAACAAACCTTTATTTTTTTGACTTATAGCCGTATTTAGGAAACCGTTCGAGTTTGAGTTTTTAAGGGCCATCGATGAACTTTGATGACTACGATTGTCTATTGCACTATAGTTGTCCATTTTGTATGTGTATTTTCTATCACCTTTAGCGAACCTTTATTTTTTGTTGAGTTATGGCCGCATTTAGGAAACCACTCGAGGTTGAGTTTTCTTGGGCCATCGATCAACTTTGGTGACTACCATTACGGATTGCACTGTACTTCTCCATTATGTACGCGTATTTTCTATCTTGTTTCATGAACCTTCATTTTTTGTTGAGTTATAGCCGCATTTAGGAAAGCGCTCGTGTTTGAGTTTTCATGGGCCATTGATCAACTCTGGTGACTACGATTCTCGATTGCATTGTAGTTGTGCATTATGAATGTTAACTTTCTATCGTATTTCGTAAACATTCATTTTTTCTTTAGTTATAGCTGCATTTAGGAAACTGCTCCTGTTTGAGTTTTTGTGGGCCATCGTAGTCACAATTGTTGATCGTTCACCCAAAAAAACACAAACATGAGCAGTTTCATAAGTGCATCTATAATTCAACAAAAACTGGAGTTTCATGGAAGCCAATAGAAAATACGCGTATAGAATGCACAACTACAATGTAATGCACAAGAGTAGTCACCAAAGTTGATAGATGGCCCATTAAAACTCAAACTTGATCTGTTTCCTAAATGCGGGTATAACTCAAAAAAAAGGTTCACAAAAGGTGATAGAAAATACGTCTACAGAATGGACAACTACAGTGCCATCCACAATCGTAGTCACCAAACTTGATCGATAGCCCACGAAAACTCAAACACGAGCAATTTCCCAAGTGCAGCTATAAATCATCAAAGAATGAAGGTTCGTGAAAGGAAATAGAAAATACACATATATAATGCACAACTACAATGTAATTCACAATCGTAGTCACCAAATTTGATCAATTACCCATAAAAACTAAAACACAAGCGTTTTCCTAAATGCGCCTATAAGTTAATAAAAAATGAAGGTTCGCAAAAGGCGATTAAAAATATGCACACATAATAGAAAACTATAGTATAACCGAAAATCATAGTCACCAAAGTTGATAGATGGCCAACAAAAACTAAAACATCAACAATTTCCTAAATGCAGCTATAACTCGATAAAAAATGAAAGTTCGTGAAAGGTAGTAGAAAAGACGCATATAGAAACCACAACTACAGTGTAATCCACAAGCGTAGTCATGCTAGTTGAACGATGGCCCACAAAAACTTAAACACGAGCAGTTTCCTAAATGCAGCTATAACTCAACAAAAAATAAAGGTTCTTGAAAGGCGATTAAAAATATGCATACAGAATGCAAAAATATAGTACAACTATAATGTAATCCATAATCGTAGTCACCAAACTTGATCGATGGCCCACAAAAAATCAAACACGAGCGATTTGATAAATGAGGCTATAAGTCAACAACAAACTAAGGTTCTTGAAAGGCGATAGAAAATACATGTACAAAATGCACAACTACAGTACAACTATAGTTTAATCCATAATCGTAGTCACCAAAGTTCATCGATGGCCCACAAAAAACTAAGGTTCTCGAAATGCAGCTATAACTCAACAAAAAATAAAGGTTCTTGACAGGCAATTAAAAATATGTATATAGAATGGTCAACTACAATACAACTATAGTGTAATCCATAATCGTAGTCACCAAAGTTGATCGATGGCCCAAAAAAATCAAAGATGAGCAGTTTGGTATTTGCAGATAAAAGTCAACAAAAAACTAAGGTTCTTGAAAGGCGATAGAAAATACATGTAAAGAATGGACAACTATAGTGCACTCCAAAAGTGTAGTTGAAAAAGTTGATCAATTTCCCACGAAAACTCAAATATGAGTGGTCCTCAATGCGCTTATAATTGAACAAAAAACGAAGCTTCATGAAAGGCAATAGAAAATACACATACAAATGCACAACTACAGTGCAATCCATAATCGTAGTTACCAAAGTTGATTGACGGCCAATGAAAACTCAAACATGAGTGGTTACCTAAGTGAGCCTATAACTCAATGAAAAATTATGGTTTGAGAAAGGTGATGGAAAATCCACGTATAGAATGCACAACTATAGTGTAATCCACAATCGTAGTCACCAAAGTTGACTAATGGCCCGCAAAAACTCAAAAATGAGCGGTTTCCTAAATGCAGCTATAACTCACCAAAAAATGAAGGTTCACGTAAGGTGATAGAGAATACGTGTATAGAATGCATAACTACAATGTAATCCATAATCATAGTCACCAAAGTTGATAGATGGCCCACAAGACTTCAAACACGAGCAGTTTTCTAAATGTGCCAATAACTCAACAAAATATGAAGGTTCACGAAAGGCGATAGAAAATACACATATACAATGCATAACTAGAGGTAATTAACAATCATAGTCAGAAATGTTGATCGATGGACCTTGAAAATTCTAACACATTTTCTGAAATGAGGCTATAACTCAATAAAAAAGGAAGGTTCCTGAAAGGTGATTAAAAATATGCATACATAATGCACAACTAGAGCGTAATGCAAAACTACAATGTAATCCATAATCATAGTCACCAAAGTTGATCAATTGTGTACAAAAAATCAAACACGAGCCGTTTGGTAAATGTGGCTATAAGTCAACAAAAAATGAAGGTTCTTGAAAGGTGATAGAAAATACACGTACAAAATGGACAACTACAGTGCAATCTGAAATTGTAGTCATCAGAGTTGATCAATGGCCCATGAAACTCAAGCACGAGTGGTTTCCTCAATGCGGATATAATTGAACAGAAAATAAAAGTTCGCAAAAGGGCAATAGAAAATACACATACATAATGGACAACTAAAGTGCAATCCACAATTCTAGTCACCAAAGTTGATCAATGGCCCACAAAAACACAAATACGAGCGGTTTCCTAAGTGCAGCTATAAATAAAAATAAAATAAAGTTTCATGAAAGGTGATAGAAAATACACGTATAGAATGCAGAACTACATAGCAATCCACAATCATAGTCACGAAGTTGATTGTTGGCCCATGAAAAATAAAACATGATTTCTTTCCTAAGTGTGGCTATAAGTGAACAAAAAATGAAGGTTCAAAAAAGGTGATAGAAAATATGCGTACAGAATACACAACTATTGTGTGATCTAGAAGCGTAGCCACCAAAGTTGACCGATAGCCCACGTTAACTCAAACACAAGCGGTTTCCTGAATGCGATTATAACTAAACAAAAAATGAAGGTTCGCGAAAGGCGATAGTAAATAAGTGTATAGAATGCACAACAAAAGTGTAATCCACAAGCGTAGTGACCAAAGTTGATCGATGGCCCACGAAAACTCAAATACGAGCAGTTTCCTATGTTAGGCTATAATTGAAGAAAAAATGAAGGTTCGTGAAACGCAATAGAAAATACGCGTATAGAATGCACAACTATAGTTGAATCCACAATCGTAGTCACCAAAGTTGATCGATAGCCCACAAAGACTCAAACAAGACAGTTTTCCTAAATGTTCCTATAACTCAACAAAAAATGAAGGTTCAAAAAGATGATTAAATATATAAGAAAAAAATGCACAACCATAGTACAATCCACAATCGTAGTAACCAAAGTTGATCAATGGCCCAAAAAAACTTAAACATGAGCGGTTTCCTAAATGCGGCTATAACTCAACAAAAAAGGAAGGTTCCCAAAAGGCAATAGAAAATACACGTATGGAATGCACAACTATAGTGTAATCTACAATTGTAGTCCCCAAAGCTGATTGATGGCCCACAAAAACACAAATACGAGCGGCTTCCTAAGTGCGGCTATAAATAAATAAAAAATAAAATTTCACGAAAGGCAATAGAAATACACGTATAGAATGCAAAACTACATAGAAATCCACAATCATAGTCACCAAAGTTGATCATTGGCCCATGAAAACTCAAACATGATTTCTTTCCTAAGTGTGGCTATAAGTGAACAAAAAATGAAGGTTTAAAAAAGGTGATAGAAAATACGTGTATAGAATAGACAGCTATTGTGTGATCTAGAAGCGTAGCGACCAAAGTTGATCGATAGCCCACGAAAACTCAAACACGAGCGGTTTCTTGAATGCGATTATAACTAAAAAAAATGAAGGTTCGCGAAAGGCGATAGTAAATAAGTGTATAGAATGCACAACTATAGTGTAATCCACAAACGTAGTGACCAAAGTTGATCGATGGCCCACGAAAAACTCAAATATGAGCAGTTTCCTACGTGAAACTCAAGAAAAAATGAAGGTTCATGAAACACAATAGAAAATACGCGTATAGAATGAACAACTATATTTGAATCTACAACCGTAGTCACCAAACTTGATCGATAGCCTACAAAGACTCAAACAAGAGTGTTTTCCTAAATTTTGTTTAACTCAAAAAAAAATGAAGGTTCAGAAAGATGATTAAATATATGCGTAAAAAATGTACAACTATAGTACAATCCATAATCGTAGTCACCCAAGTTGATCGATGGCCCAGAAAAACTCAAACATGAGCGGTTTCCTAAATGCGGCTATAAGTCAACAAAAAAGAAGTTTCCTTAAAGGCAATAGAAAATATGCGTATGGAAAGCACAAATATAGTATAATCCACAAGCGTAGTCCCCAAAGCTAATCGATGGCCCACGAAAGCTCAAACACGAACATTTTTTTAAATGTGGCTATAACTCAATAAATAAGGAATGTTCGCAAAACTGAAACATGAGCGGTTTCTTAAATGCGTATGGAATGCGTGCAACTATAGTACAATCCACAATCGTAGTCACAAAAGTTGATCGATGGCATAAAACAACTAAAAAATGAGCAGTTTCCTAAATGCGGCTATAACTCAATAAAAAATGATTGTTAACGAAAGTTAATAGAAAATACGCATATAGAATGCACAACTATAGTGTAATCCACAAGTGTAGTCACGATAGTTGAACATTGGCCAATGAAAAATCAAACATGAGTGATTTTCTAAATGTGGCTTTAACACAACATAAAATGAAGGTTCGTGAAAGGCAATATAAAATACGCGTAAAAACTGCACAACTACAGTGCAATCCATAATCGTAGTCACAAAAGTTGATCGATGGCACACGAAAACTCAAAGATGAGCAGTTTCCTAAATGCGGCAATAACTCAACGAAAAATGAAGGTTCGCTAAAGGCGATAGAAAGTACGCATACAGATTTGACAAGTACAGTGCAATCCACAATCGTAGTCACAAAAGTTGATTGATGGCCCAAGAAAACTCAAATACGAGAGGTTTTCTAAGTGCGGCTATAACTCAACAAAAAATGAACGTTTGCGAAAGGCAATAGAAAATAAATGTAAAGAATGGATAACTACAGTGCAATCCACAATTATAGTCACCAAAGTTGTTTGATGGCCCACGAAAACTCAAGCATGAGCGGTTTCCTAAATATGGCTATAACTCTACGAAAAATGAAAGTTCGCGAAAGGCAATTGAAAAGACACATACATATTGGACAAATACAATGCAATCCACAATCATAGTCACCAAAGTTGATTGATGGCCCACGAAAACTCAAACACGAGCAGTTTCCTAAGTGTGGCTATAACTGAACAAAAAATGGAGGTTTGCAAACTGCAATAGAAAATATGCATATACAATGCACAACTACAATGTCATCGACAATCGTAGTGATAAAAGTTGATCAATGGCCCATGAAAACTCAAACACAAGCATTTTCCTAAATGCGGCTATAACTCAAAAAAAAATGAGGGTTAGTGAAATGCGATAAAAAATATGCATACACAATGCCTTACTACAGTCCAATTGAAAATCGAAGTCATCAAAGTTGATCGATGGCCTACAAAAAATAAAACACGAGTGGTTTCCTAAATGCGGCTATAACTCAACAAAAAATGAAGGTTTGTGAAATGCTATAGAAAATACATGTATAGAATGCACAACTACAGTGTAATCAACAAGTGTACTCACCAAAGTTGATTGATGGCCCATGAAAACTCAAACACAAGCGATTTCCTAAATGCGGCTATTAGAAAAAATGAAAGTTAGAGAAAGGTGATAAAGGATATGTGTATAGAATGGACAACTACAATGCAATCAACAATCGTAGTCACCAAAGTTTATCGATGGCCTGGGAAAACTCAAATATGAGCAGTTTCCTAAATATCGCTATAACTCAACGAAAAATGAATGTTCGCAAAAGGAAATAGAAAATACGTGTACAAAATAGACAACTACAATGCAATCCAATTTCCACAACTGTTTTTACCAAAGTTGATTGATGGCCCACAAAAAACTCAAACATGAGCGGTTTTCGAAATGTAGCTATAACTCAAGAAAAAAATGAAGATTCACGAAAGGCAATAGAAAATACACGTACAGAATAGACAACTACAATGCAATCCAATTTAGTATTCACCAAAGTTGATCGATGGCCCACGAATACTCAAACATGAGTGGTTTCCTCAATGTGTCTATAACTCAAAAAATCATGGTTCACAAAAGGTGATAGAAAATACGTGTACAAAATTGGCAACCACAATGCAATCTACAATCTTAGTAACCAAAGTTAATCAATGGCCCAGGAAAAGTCAAACTCAAGAGGTTTCCTAAATGTGGCTGTAATTCAACAAAAAATGAAGGTTCACAAAACGCGATAGAAAATATGCGTACAGAATGGAAACATACAATGCAATCCACAATCGTAGTCACGAAAGTTGATCGATGGCTCATGAAAACTCAAACACAAGCGATTTCCTAAGTGCGGCTATAACTCAATGAAAAGTGAAGGTTCACAAAAGATGATAGAAAATACACGTATAGAATGCACAACTACAATGTAATCGACAATTGTAGTTACCAAAGATGATCGATAGCCAATGAAAACTCAAACACAAGTGTTTTCCTAAATACGGTTATAGCTCAAGAAAAAAATGAAGTTTCGTGAAAGGCGATTAAAAATATGCATACAGAATGCACAACTACAGTAAAATCCACAATCGTAGTCACTAAAGTTGATTGATGGCCCACAAAAACTCAAACATGAGCGGTTTCCTAAATGCGGCTATAACTCAATAAAAAATGAAGGTTCACGAAAGGCGTAGAAAATACGTGTATTAAATGCACAAATATACTGTAATCCACTAGCGTAGTCATCAAAGTTGATAAATGGCCCACAAAAACTCAAACACGAGCGCTCTCTTAAATGTGGCTATAAATAAAAATAAATAAATCTCACGAGCGCTATCCTAAATGCGCCTATAAATAAAAATAATAATGAATGTTCGTGAAAGGTGATTGAAAATTAGTGTTGATGACAGACAAATATACTGCAATCCACAATCGTAGTCACGAAAGCTGATCGATGGTCTAGAAACACTCAAACATGAGCAATTTTCGAAATGATGCTATAACTCAACAAAAAATGAAGGTTCACGAAAGGCAATACAAAATACAGGTATAAAATGGAAAAGTAAAGTGTAATCCACAATCGTAGTCACCAAAGTTGAATGATGGCCCATGAAAACTCAAACACGAGAGGTTTCCTAAGTGCAATTAAAAATATGCGTACAAAATGCAAAACTATAGTACGGTCCACAATCGTTGTCACCAAAGTAGATCGATGGCCCACGAAAACTCAGACACGAGCGGTTTCCTAAATGTGGCTATAACTTAAGAAAAAATGAAAGTTCACAAAAGGTGATAGAAAATACATGTACAAAATGGACAACTATAGTGCAATCCAAAATTGTAGTCACCAAAGTTAATCGACAGCCCATGAAAACTCAAACACGAACGTTTTCCTAAATGCGGCTATAACTCAAGAAAAAATGAAGGTAAAACTACAGTAGAATCCTTGAGCATTTTGTACGCGTATTTTTAATGTCACTTAGGAAACTACTATAGTTTTACCTTAGTTTTATCCACAATTGTAGTCACCAAAGTAGAATCCACAATTGTAGTCACCAAAGTAAAACTCAAACTTGAGCGGTTTCCTAAATGCGGCTATAACTCAACAAAAAATGAAGGTTCGTGAAAGGCAATAGAAAATACGCGTACAAAATGGACAACTACAAGGCAATCCACAATCGTATTCACCAAAGTTTATTGATCGCCCAAGAAAAATGAAACACGAGCGTTTTCCTAAATGCGGCGATAAATCAAGAAAGAATGAATGTTCACAAAAGGTGATAGAAAATATGTGTATAGAATGAATAACTACATTGTACAATCAACAATCATAGTAACCAAAGTTGATCGATGGCCCACGAAAACTCAAATAGGAGTGGTTTCCTATATGCGGCTATAACTCAACAAAAAGTGAAGGTTCACAAAAGGTAATTGAAAATACATGTACTGAATGGAAAACTATAGTGCAATTCACAATTGTAGTCACAAACGTTAATTGATGGCCCACGAAAACTCAAAGATGAGCAGTTTCCTAAATGCGGCTATAACTCAACAAAAAATGAAGGTTTGCGAAAGGTGATAGAAAATAAGTGTAAAGAATGCACAACTACAATGTAATCCACAAGCATAGTCACCAAAGTTCATTGATGGCCCACGAAAACTCAAACTTGAGCGTTTTCCTAAATGCGGCTATAACTAAACAAAAAATTCATATTCTTGAAAGGCGATACAAAATACATGTACAGAATGGATCACTACAGTGCAATCCACAATTGTACTCACCAAAGTTGCTAGATGGCCCACAAAAACTTAAACACGAGTGGTTTCATACATGCGGCTATAACTCAACAAAAAATGAAGGTTCCCGAAAGGCGATGGAAAATACCAGTATAGAATGGACAACTACAATGTAATCCACAATCGTAGTAACCAATGTTAATCGATGGCCCATGAAAACTCAAACCTTAGCGGTTTAATAAATGCAGCTATATCTAGAGAAAAAATGAAAGTTCGCGAAAAGCAATAGAAAATACATGTATGGAATGCACAACTACAATGTAATCCACAATCATAGTCACCAAAGTTGATCGATGGCCCACGAAAACTCAAACACGAGTGTTTTCCTAAATGTGGCTACAACTCAACAAAATATGAAGGTTCGCGAAAGGCGATAGAAAATACGTGTATAGAATGCACAACTACAGTTTTATCCAAAGCATTCTCACCAAAGTTAATTGATGGCCCACAAAATCTTAAACACGAGCGGTTTCCTAAATCCGACATAACTCAACAAAAAAGAAAGGTTCGCGAAATGCGATAGAAAATAAGCATACAAAATGGACAACTTCAATTCAATCCAAAATCGTAGTCACAAACGTTAATTGATGGCCAATGAAAACTCAAACCTTAGCGGTTTCCTAAATGCAGCTATATCTAGACAAAAAATGAGGGTTCATGAAAAGTGATAGAAAATACATGTATGGAATGCACATCTATAGTATAATCCACAATGGTAGTCACCAACGTTGATTGATGACCCACGAAAACTCAAACATGAGTGTTTTCCTAAATGCGGTTATAACTCAAAAAAAATGAAGGTTTGCTAAAGGCGATAGAAAATACACGTACAGAATGAACAACTACAATGTAATGTACAAACGTAATCACCAAAGTTGATCGATGCCCCATGAACAACTACAGTGTAATCCACAAGTTTAGTCACCAAAGTTGATAGATGGCCCACGAAAACTCAAACTTGAGCGGTTTTGTAAATGCAGCTATAACTCAACAAAAAATGAAGGTTTTCGAGGGGCAATAGAAAATACGTATATAGAAAGCACAAATACAATGTAATCCACAAGTTTAGTCACCAAAGTTGATCGATGCTTACGAAAACTCAAACTCGAGCGGTTCCCTAATTGTAGCTATAACACAACAAAAAATGAAGGTTCACGAAAGGTGATAGAAAATATGCGTACAAAATGGACAACTCCATTGCAATCCACAATCGTAGTCCCCAAAGATGATTAATGACCCACGAAAACTCAAACACGAGAAATTTCCTAAGTGCACCTATAACTCAACGAAAAATTGAGATTCCTAAAAGGTGCTTAAAAATATGCGTATAGAATGCACGAGTACAGTAAAATCCATAATCGTAGTCACCAAAGTTGAATGATGGCCCACAAAAATTCAAACACGAGCATTTTCCTAAATGCAGCTATAACTCAATAAAAAATGAACATTCCCGAAAGGTGATAGAAAATAAGCATACCTAATGGACAACTACAGTGCAATCCACAACTATAGTCACAAACATTAATCGATGGCCCATGAAAACTCAACAAAAAATCAAGGTTCACAAAAGGCGATAGAAAATATGTGTAGAGAATGCACAACGAAAAATAAAACATTAGCGGTTTCCTAAATGCGGCCATAGCTCAACGAAAAATGAAGGTTTGTGCATGGCAATAGAAAATACGCGTATACAATGCACAACTAGTGTGTAATCCACAGTCATAGTCACCAAAGTTGATCGGTGGCCCACGAAAACTCAAACACGAGCGTTTTCCTAAATGTGGTTATAACTAAACAAAAAATGAAGGTTCGCAAAAGGCAATAGAAAATACATGTATAGAATGCACAACTATAGTGTAATCCAAAACGTTGTCACCAAAGTTGATCGATGGCCCACAAAATCTTAAACACAAGTGGTTTTACTAAATGCAGTTATAACTCAACAAAAAATGAAGGCTCACGAAAAGCGATATAAAATACGAGTACAAAATCGACAACTAGTGCAATCCGCAATTGTAGTCACCAAAGTCAATCGATGGACCATGAAAACTCAAAAAAAGAAGGTTCATGAAAGGCGATTAAAAATATGCATATAGAATGCACAACTACAATACAATCCACAATCATAGTCACCAAAGTTGATTGTGGCCCACAAAAACTCAAACATGACCAGTTTCCTAAATGCGGAAATAACTCAACAAAAAAATAAGATTTGCGAGAGGCGATAGAAAATACGCATATAGAATGCACAACTACAGTTTAATACATGAGCATATTCCTAAAAGTGGCTATAACTAAACTAAAATTGGAGGTTCGTGAAAAGCGATTAAATATATGTGTACAGAATGCACAATTATATTCGAATCCACAATTGTAGTCACCAAAGTTTATCGATGGCCCACAAAAACTCAAACATGGTCGGTTTCCTATATGCGGCTATTGCTCAACAAAAAATTGAAGTTTATGAAAGGTGATTAAAAATATGCTTACATAATGCACCACTATAGTACAATCCATAATCGTAGTCACCAAAGTTGATCGATGCACCAATAAAACTAAAACATGAGCAGTTTCCTAAATGGGGCTATAACTCAACAAAAAATGAACGTTTAGGAAATGCATTTGAAAATATGCTTATAGAATGCACAACTACAGTACAATCCACAATCGTAGTCACCAAAGTTGATCAATGGCCCACAAAACCTAAAACATAAGCGGTTTCCTAAATTGGGCTATAACTCAACAAAAAATAAAAGTTTTGGAAAGGCGATATGAAATACGCGTATATAATTCACAACTACAGAGTAATCCACAATCGTAGTCACCAAAGCTGATCGATGGCCCATGAAAACTCAAACATGAGCATTTTCCTAAATGCGGCTATAACTCATCAAAAAATGAAGGTTCATCAAATGCAATTAAAAATATGTGTACATAATGCACAACTACAGTACAATCCACTATCATAGTCACCAAATTTGTTCACTGGCCGACCAAAATCAAAACATGAGCGGTGTCCTAAATGCGGCTATAACTCCTAAAAAAATGAAGGTTCATGAAAGGCGATAGAAAATACATGTATAGAATGCACAACTATAGAGTAATCCACAAGCATAGTCACCAAAGTTGTCGATGGCCCACGAAAAACTCTACCTTAAGTGGTTTCCTAAATGTGGCTATAACACAACAAAAAATGAAGGTTCACGAAAGGCAAAAGAAAATACATGTATAGAAATCAAAACTAAAGTATAATTCACAAGTGTAGTGAGCAAAGTTGATTAATGGCCACAAAAAACTCAAGGTTCTTTAAAGCCGATAGGAAATACGTGTACAGAATGGACAACTACAGTGCAATCCACAATCGTAGTCCCCAAAGATGATCGATGGCCCACAAAAACTCAAACACGAGTGGTTTCCTAAGTGCGGCTTTAACTCAACCAAAAATGACGGTTCGTGCTAGGTGATAGAAAATACGCGTGTATAATGCACAACTATAGTGTAATCGACATTCGTAGTCACCAAAGTTGATCGATGGCCCAAAAAATGTCAAACACAAGCAGTTTCCTAAATGCAGCTATAACTCAACAAGAGATGAAGGTTCGCGAAAGGTGATAGAAAATAGGTGTATAGAATGCACAAGTACAGTGTAATCCAGAACCATAGTCACCAAAGTTTGATCGATGGCGCACGAAAACTTAAACACGCTGGTTTGTAAGTGCGGCTATAACTTAATGAAAAAATGAAGATTCATAAAAGGTGATAGAAAATATGTATAGAATGCACAATTACAGATTAATCCACAATCGTAGTCACCGAAGATGATCGATGGCCCACAAAAGTTCAAACACGAGCGGTTTCCTAAGTGTGGCTATATAACTCAACAAAAAATGAAGGTTTGTGAAAGGCGATAGAAAATACGTGTGTAGAATGAACAACTCCAAGGTAATCCACAATTGTAGTCACCAAAGTTGACTGATGGACCACAAAAACTCAAACATGACCGGTTTCCTAAATGTAGCTATAACTCAACAAAAAATGAAGGTTCGCAAAGGCCAATAGAAAATTAGTGTTCATAATGCAAAACTACAGTGTAATCCATGACCATAGTCACCTAAGTTGATTGATAGCCCACGAAAACTCAAACTCAAGCGGTTTCCTAGATGCAGCTATAACTCAACGAAAAATGAAGGTTCGCGAAAGGCGATAGAAAATACACATAGAGAATGGAAAATTACAATGCAATCCACAATCATAGTCACCAAGGTTGATCGATGCCCCACGAAATCTCAAACATGAGTGGTTTCCTAAGTGCAGCTATAACTGAATGAAAAATGAAGGTTCGCAAAAGGTGAAAGAAAATTTACATGTATAGCATGCACAACTACAGTGTAATCTACAATCATAGTCACCAAAGTTGATTGATGCACACCAAAACTCAGACACAAGTGTTTTTCGAAATACAGCTTAACTCAACAAAAACTGAAGGTTCATGAACAGTGATTAAAAATATGCGTACAGAAAGCATAACTATAGTACAATCCAAAATTGTAGTCACCAAAGTTAATAAATGGCCCAAAAAATCTAAAAAATTAGCAATTTCCCAAAAATTGATATAACTCATCAAAAAAAGAAGGTTCGTGATAGGTGATTAAAAATATGTGTACAAAATGTACAACTATAGTACAATCCACAATTGTAGTCAACAAATTTGTTTGATTGCCCACAAAAACTCAAACATGAGCGGTTTCCTAAATGCTGCTATAACTCAGCAAAAAATCAAGGTTCGTGAAAGGTGATAGAAAATACATGTATAGAATGCACAACTACAGTGTAGTCCACAATCGTAGTCACCAAAGTTGATCTATGGCCCTCAAAAACTCAAACGTGAGTGGTTTCCTAAATGCAGCTATAACTCAACGAAAAAAGAAGGTTTGTTAAAGGCGATAGAAATTAGGCCTATAAAATGCACAAATACAGTGTAATCCATGATCATTGTCACCAAAGTTGATCGATGGCCCAGGAAAACTTAAACACGAGTGTTTTCCTAAATGTGTGTATAACTCAACAAAAAATGAAGGTTCGTGAAAGATGATTAAATGCACTACAGTTTAATCCACAAGTGTAGTCACCAAAGCTGATCGATGGCTCATGAAAACTCAAAAACAAATAGTTTCCTAAATACGATATAACTCAACAAAAAATGAAGGTTCACGAAAGGCGATAGAAAATTAGCGCTCATAATGCACAACTATGTAGTGCAATCCACAATTGTAGTCAACAAAGTTGATCGATGGCCCACGAAAACTCAAACACGAGTTGTTTCCTAAGTACGGCTTTAACTCAATGGAAAATGAAGGTTCACGAAAGGAGAGAGAAAATACGCATATAGAATGCACAACTACAGTGTAATCCACAATCGTAGTCAACAAAGTTGATCGATGCTCCACAAAAACTCTAACACGAGCGTTTTCCTAAATGCGGCTATAACTTAATAAAAATGAGGGTTAGTGAAAGGAAATTAAAAATGGGCGTACAAAATGCACAACTATAGTACAATCCACAATCATAGTCACCAAAGTTGATTGATGGCCCATAGAAACATAAACACGAGTGGTTTCCTAAATGTGGCTATAAATCAACTAAAAATGAATGTTCACGAGAGCTGATAGGAAATACGTGCATACAATGGAAAACTACAGTGCAGAGCACAATCATAGTCACCAAACTTGATCGATGACCCACGAAACTCAAACATGAGCGGTTTCCTAAGTGTGGCCATAACTAAAAAAAAAATGAAGGTTTGCGAAATGTGATTGAAAATTCATGTATAGAATACACAACTCCAATGTAATCCACAATCGTAGTCACCAAAGTTGATTGTTGACTTACAAAAACTCAAACATGAGCATTTTCCTAAATGTGGCTATAACACAAAAAGACTATGAAGGTTCACGAAAGGCGATAGAAAATATGAGTATAGAATGCACAGCTACTATGTAATCCATAAGCGTAGTCACCAATGTTGATTGATGGCCCACGAAAACTCAAATTCGAGCAATTTCCTAAATGTAGCTATAACTCGAACAGTTTCCTAAACGCGTATTTTCTATTGCCTTTCATGAACCTTCATTTTTCATTGAGTTATAGCCGCATTTAGGAAACCACTCATGTTTGAGTTTTCGTGGGCCATCAATCAACTTTGGTGACTACGATTGTGGATTGTAGTGTAGTCGATTCTATAGGCGTATTTTCTATCACCTTTCACGAGGCTTCATTTTTTTTTCTTGAGTTATAGCAGCATTTAGGAAACCACTCGTATTTGAGTTTTTGTGGGCCATCGATTAATTTTGGTGACTATGATTATGGATTACACTGTAATTGTGCATTCTATACACATATTTCCTATCACCTTTCACGAACCTTTTTTTTTTGTTGAGTTATAGCCGCATTTAGGAAACCATTCATGTTCAAGTTTTTGTGGGCCCTCAATAAACTTTGGTGACTACGATTGTGGATTGTACTGTAGTTGTGCATTCTGTACATAAATTTTCAATTGCCTTTTAGGAAAAATTACTTTTTGTTGAGTTATACCTGTATTTAGGAAAATGCTCGTGTTTGACTTTTCGTAGGCCATCGATCAACTTTGGTGATTACGATTGTGGGTTACACACTAGTTGTGCATTGTATTCGAGTACTTTGTATCACCTTTCAAAAACCTTTATTTTTTGTTGAGTTATAGTCATGGTTAGGAAACCGCTCGTGTTTGAGTTTTCCTGGGCCATCAATCAACTTTCCTGACTACGATTGTGGGTTGCACTGTAGCATTCTATACTCGTATTTTCTATCGCCTTTTACGAACCTTCATTTTTTGTTGAGTTATAGCCATATTTAGCAAATTGCTCATGTTTGAGCTTTCGTGGGCTATCTATCAACTTTGGTGACTACGAGTGTGGATTGCACTGTACTTGTCCATTATGTATGCATATTTTCTATTGCACTTAAGGAAACCGCTCATATTTGAGTTTTCATGGGCCATCAATCAACTTTGGTGACTACGAATGTGGATTTCACTATAGTTGTCCAATCTGTACACGTATTTTCTACCGCCTTTTGCGAACCTTCATTTTTTGTTGAGTTATAGTTGTATTTAGGATACCGCTTATTTTGAGTTTTCTTGGGCCATCAATCAACTTTAGTGACTATGATTGTGGATTGAACTATAGTTGTCCATTCTATACACATTTTCTATCGCCTTTTACGAATCTTCATTTTTTATTGAGTTATAGCCGTATTTAGGAAACTGCTCATGTTTGAGTTTTCGTGGGCCATCTATCAACTTTGGTGACTACAATTGTGGATTGCACTGTAGTTGTCCATTATGTATGCGTATTTTCTATTGCCTTTCATAAACCTTTTTTTTTTTTTGAGTTATAGCCGCATTTAGGAAACTGCTTGTGTTTGAGTTTTCATGGGCCATCGATCAACTTTGGTAATGACAATTGTGGATTGCACTGCAGTTGACCAATCTGTATGCATATTTTCTATCGCCTTTCACGAACTTTCATTTTTCGTTGAGTTATAGATGCATTTAGGAAACTGCTTGTGTTTGAGTTTTCATGGGCCATTGATCAACTTAGGTGACTATGATTGTGGATTGCACTGTAGTTAGCCATTATGTATGTGTATCTTCTATATCCTTTTGCGAACCTTCATTTTTTGTCGATTTATAGCTGCATATAGGAAAAGGTCGGTGGGGTTGGTGCCTTTGGTGGGGTCGGCCCTGGGTGGGGGGGCCACCTTCCCCACCATCCTAAGGGCCACCAACCCCACTATCCATACCCGCCTAGGATAGTGGGGTCCACCTCGGGTGGGGGGGGCCTTGGGTGGGAAACTTAGTTCCGGGGGGGAACTATAGGGCCGGGCTCTTCTCGATCCTCTTCATCCAGTTATCCCAACATTCTATACGTAACATACCTATAAGAGATCAAGTAATCCATTATGTGTAGGTGGACCCGCCCTATCGTCTCTATCTATAGTGAATCACTCCACAGATAGAGACGATAGGGCTCCTATTGAGATAGCTCTTGTTTGACTTTTTGTGGGCAATCGATCAACTTTGGCAAGTACTTGCTGATTACACTATAGTTGTGTATTCTATATGCGTATTTCATATTGCCTTTTGTGAACCTTCATTTTTTGTTGAGTTATAGCCGCATTTTGAAACCACTTGTTTTTGAGTTTTCGTGCGCCATCGATCAACTTTGGTGACTACGCTTGTGGATTACACTATAGTTGCACATTTTATACGTGTATTTTCTATTTCCTTTCAAGAAGCTTCATTTTCCATTGAGTTATAGTTGCATTTATGAAGTGCTACAAAAATTTAAAAAAATCTTTAATTATTTTTAATAATTTCAAATATTCTAATATTTAAATGTTTAGCATCTAAATATTCTGATAACAAAATTTTATTATTTTAAATTATTTGATGGCCTTTTATAAGGGTGCACTCACTTTATGTGATGCACTCCTCCTTTTAAGGGCGAGTGCTCACATTTAGTGGGCCCACTTATTATTTTAATTTTTTTTAAAATATATTTTTAAATTTTTTTTGAACGAAAGACTATTTAAAAGATTACTTTCTTTTTTGCTAATTTTCATTATCTTTTACTTTGCCACTTTTTAAATAATTTAAAAAAACAAATAATGAAGAAAAGAAAGTGAACTCGAAATTTTTAATAAATTATAATAGAAATATAAGCTACCAAACTTGAGTTTACGAGTTTTTAAATAAAAAATAAATAATGAATAAAGTGAACTTGAGCTTTTTAATAGATTATAATAGAAATATTTGTTACCACTTTTAAAAAATCATCGACTTTAGTTTTTTAAGGAATTATAATAGAAATGTGTGTCCCCACTTAACTCATGTAGTTAAGTAATTTATATTTTTTATATTTAAATAATTTGTATTATATGAGATAATTTTTGTTTTTCTAAAGT
Organism: Sequoia sempervirens; assembly: GCA_007258455.2. NCBI lineage: Eukaryota > Viridiplantae > Streptophyta > Pinopsida > Cupressales > Cupressaceae > Sequoia > Sequoia sempervirens. The sequence continues at coordinate 157,156,585 of VDFB02270651.1, forward strand.
TCCTTAGGAGGCCCATTTTTTATGTAAATTTCCCCTAATGAATGAAGGTTCGCGAAAGATGATAAAAAATACGAGAATAGAATGCACAACTATAGTGTAATCCACAAGCGTAGTCCCCAATGTTGATCGATGGCCCACGAAAACTCAAATTTGAGCGGTTTCCTAAATGCATATTTTCTATTGCCTTTCACGAAACCGCTCATGTTTGAGTTTTCATGGGCCATCAATCAACTGACTATGATTGTGGATTGCAATGTAGTTGTCCATTCTGGAGGTGTATTTTCTATCGCCTTTTGCGAGCCTTCGTTTTTTCATGAGTTATAGTAGAATTTACCAAACCACTCGTGTTCGAGGTTTTGTGGGCAATCAATTAACTTTGGTGACTACAATTATTGATTGTATTGTAGTTGTGAATTATGTATGCAAATTTTTAATCGCCTTTTAGGAAGCTTTATTTTCAATCTTTAATCGGGTTGAGTTATACCCGCATTTAGGAAAACGCTCGTGTTTGAGTTTTCGTGGGACATCGATCAACTTTTGTGACTACGATTGTGGATTACACACTAGTTGTGCATTGAATATGTGTATTTTCTATTGCCTTTCACGAACCTTTATTTTTATTGAGTTATAGCCGCGCTTAGGAAATCTTTCGTGTTTGATTTTTTGTGGGCATCAATCAACTTTCATGACTACGATTGCGGATTGCACTATAGTTGTACATTCTATACTCGTATTTTCTATCGCCTTTTGCGAACCTTCATTTTTCATTCAGTTATAGCCATATTTAGGAAACCGTTCATGCTTGAGTTTTCGTTGGCCATCTATCAACTTTGGTGACTACGATTGTGGATTGCATTGTAGTTGTCAATTTTGTATGCATACTTTCTATTGCCTTTCGCGAACCTTCATTTTTTTTTAGTTATAGCCGCATTTAGGAAACCGCTCGTGTTTCAGTTCTCATGGGCTATCGATCAAGTTTGGTGACTACTAGTATGGACTACACTGTAGTTGTGCATTCTATACACATATTTTCTATCGCCTTTCGCAAAACTTCATTTTCTGTTGAGTTATAGCCGCATTTAGGAGACTGCTCATGTTTAAGTTCTTGAAGGCTATCAATCAACTTTGGTGACTACGATTGTGGATTTTACTATAGTTGTGCATTTTGTACACATATTTCTAATCACCTTTTAGCAACCTTCATTTTTTGTTGAGTTATAGCCACATTTAGGAAAATGCTTTATTTTTTGATTTCGTGGACCATTGATTAACTTTGGTGATTGTGATTATGGATTACATTGTAGTTGTGCATTGTAAATGTGTATTTTATATTGCCCTTCACGTACCTTCAATTTTTGTTGAGTTATAGCTACATTTAGGAAACAAATCATGTTTCAGTTTCCGTGGGCCATCGAACAACTATGCTGACTACGATTGTGGATTGCACTATAGTTGTCCAATATGCACACCTATTTTATATCGCCTTTTGCGAACCTTCATTTTTTGTTGAGCTAGAGCGACATTTACGAAACTGCTCGTGTTTATGTTTTCGTGGGCCATCTATCAACTTTGGTGACAAAGATTGTGGATTGATCTATAGTTGTCCAATCTATACGCATAGTTTCTATCGGCTTTCACGAACCTTCTTTTTACATTGTTTTATAACCGCATTTAGGAAACTGCTTGTGTTTGAATTTTCGTAGGCCATAGATCAAAATTGGTGACTACGATTGTGGATTGTACTATAGTTGTGCATTTTGTATGCATATTTTTAATCACCTTTCATGAGCCTTCATTTTTCGTTGAGTTATAGCCACATTCAAGAATTTGCTCGTGTTTCAGTTTTTGTGGGCCATCAATCAACTTTGGTTACTACGATTGTGGATTTCACTGTAGTGAGCCATTCAGTACATGTATCTTATATTTCCTTTCATGAACCTTCATTATTTGTTGAGTTATAGCCGCATTTAGGAAACAACTCTTGTTTGAGTTTTCGTGGGCAATCAATCAACTTTTGCGAGTACGCTTGTTGATTACACTATAGTTGTGTACACTATACCCATATTTCCTATTGCCTTTTATGAACCTTCATTTTTTGTTGAGTTATAGCCACATTTAGGAAACCGCTAATATTTGACTTTTTTTGGGCCATCGATCAACTTTGGTGACTATAGTTGTGGATTGTACTGCAGTTATGCATTTTGTATGCATATTTTTAATCGCCTTTCATGAACCTTTATTTTTTGTTGACTTATAGCCACATTAAGGAAAACACTCGTGTTTGAGTTTTCGTGGGCCATCGATCAACTTTGGTGACTACGATTGTGGATTACATTGTACTTGTGCATTTTATACGCGTATTTTGTATCACCTTTTGCGAAACATCATTTTTTGTTCAGTTATAGCCACACTTAGGAAACCACTCGTCTTTCATTTTTCAAGGGCCATCAATCAACTTTGGTGACTATGATTGTGTCTTGCACTGTAGTTGTCAATTCTATATGTGTATTTTCTATCCACTTTCGTGAACCTTCATTTTTCATTGAGTTATAGCCGCATTTAGGAAACCAATCATGTTTTAGTTTTCATGGGCGATCCCTCAACTTTGGTGACTACAATTGTGGATGACACCATAGTTGTCCATTCTGTATGTACATTTTCTTTCACCTTTTGCGAACCTTCATTTTTCATTGAACTATAGCTATATTTAAGAAACTGGTCGTGTTTGACTTTTTGTGGGCCATCGATCAACTTTGGTGACTACAATTGTGGATTCAACTATAGTTTTCCATTCTCTACATGTATTTTCTATTTCCTTTCATGAACCTTCACCGCTTCATGTGTTGAGTTTTAGTGGGCCTTCATTCAACTTTCATGACTACGATTGTGGATTGTACTATAGTGATGCAAATTGTACGCATATTTTTAATCGCCATCATGAGCCTTCATTTTTATAGCCGCACTTTGGAAATAGCTCATGTTTGAGTTTTTTGTTGGCCCTTGACCAACTTTGCAGACAACGATTGTGGATTACACTATAGTTGTGCATTCTATACATGTATTTTTTATCACCTTCCGCGAACCTTCATTTTTTGTTGAGTTAGAGTTGCACTTAGGAAACCGCTCATGTTTGAGTTTTCATGGGCCATCAATCAACTTTGGTGACTATTGTTGATTGCGCTGAAGTTGTCCACTATGTACATGTACTTTCTATCACCTTTCATGATCCTTCATTTTTTGTTGAGTTATAGCCAATTTAGGAAACTGCTCAAGTTTTAGTTTTTGTGGGCCATCGATGAACTTTGGTGACTATGATTGTCGATTGTACTATAGTTTTCAATTTTGTATGCGTATTTTCTATCACCTTTCGCGAACCTTCATTTTTCGTTGAGCTATAGCCGCATTTAGGAAATCACTCATGTTTGAGTTTTTGTGGGCCATCGATAAACTTTGTTGACTACAATTGTGGATTGCATTGTAGTTGTCCATTCTGTACACATATTTTCTATCACCTTTTACAAACCTTCATTTTTTGTTGAGTTATAGCCACATTTAGGAAACCGCTCGTGTTTGAGATTTTGTGATCCATATATTGCAAAATGCTCGTGTTTAAGATATTGTTGAGTTATCGCCGCATTTAGTAAACTGCTCGAGTTTGAGTTTTCATGGGCCATTGATAAACTTTGGTGACTATGCTTGTGGAATACACTGTATTTGTGCATTCTATATAGGTATTTTCTATCGCCTTCCGCGAACCTTCATTTTTTGTTGAATTATACCGCAATTAACAAACCACTCGTGTTTGATTTTTTGTGAGCCATCGATCAACTTTCGTGACTACGATTGTGGAATGTACAGTAGTTGTGCATTATGTACACATATTTTTAATGGCCTTTCACGAACCTTCATTTTTTTGTCAGTTATAGCCGCATTTAGGAAAATGCTCGTGTTTGATTTTCTCGTGGGCCATCAATCAACTTTGATAACTATGATTGTTGATTACACTGTAGTTGTGCATTCTATACATGTATTTTCTCTTGCATTTCGCGAATCTTTATTTTTCGTTGAATTATAGTTGCACTTAGGAAACTGCTCATGTTCGAGTTCTCGTGGGCCATTGATCAACTTTGGTGACTACGATTGTGGATTGCACTGTAGTTGTCCATTCTGCATATGTATTTTCTATCTCCTTTTGCCAATGTTCATTTTTTGTTGAGTTATAGCCGCATTTAGGAAACCGCCTGAGTTTGAGTTTTCGTGGGCCATCGATCAACTTTGGTGACTACGCTTATGGATTACACAGTATTTTTGCATTCTATACGTGTATTTTCTATAATCTTTCATGAACCTTCATTTTTTGTTGAGTTATACTATAGATTTTCTTTCTATACACGTATTGTCTATTGCCTTTTGAGAAACTTCAGTTTTTGTTGAGCTATAGCCGAATTTAGGAAACTGCTCATGTTTGAGTTTTTTTGGTCTATCGATCAACTTTGGTGATTACAATCGTGGATTGTATTGTAGTTGTTTATTTTGTATGCATATTTTTAATTTCCATTCATGAACCTTTATTTTTTGTAGTGTTATAGCCGTAACTAGGAAAAAGCTTGTGTTTGAGTTTTCTTGGGCCATCGATCTAGTTTGGTGACTACGATTGTGGAATGCATTGTAGTTCTCCATTCTGTATGCGCATTTTCTATCATCTTTCTTAAACCTTTATTTTTTGATGAATTATAGCTGCATTTAGAAAACCGCTCATGTTTGAGTTTTGGTGGGCCATCGATCAACTTTGGTGAATATGATTGTGGTCTGCACTGTACTTATGCATTTATATGTATATTTTCTATCACCTTTTGCGAAACCTTCATTTTTTGTTTAGTTATAGCCGTAATTAGCAAACCGCTCATGTTTGAGTTTTTGTAGGCCATCAATCAACTTTGGTGAGTACGATTGTGGATTGTACTATAGTTGTGCATTCTGGACGCATATTTTTAATCGCCTTTAATGAACCTTCATGTTTTTTTGAGTTATAGCCACATTTAGAAAAATATTCATTTTTTAGTTTTCATGTGCCATCTATCAACTTTGGTGACTACGATTGTGGATTACATTGTAGTTGTGCATTCTATACACGTATCTTCTATCACCTTTCACGAAACTTTCTTTTTTGTTTAGTTATAGCTGCATTGATGAAACTACTCATGTTTGAGTTTTTGTTGGCCATCAATCAACTTTGATGACTACGATTATGGATTGTATTGTAGTTGTGCATTTTGTACGCATATTTCTGATTTCCTTTCACGAACCTTCATTTTTTGTTGACTTATAGTCGTATTTAGGAAAACACTCGTGTTTGAGTTTTCATGGGCCGTCAGTCAACTTTGGTGACTACGAATGTGGAAAATATATGTTTTATAGGTACCCATGGGCTAAAAAGACCCAGATCGTCCATTTTTTGAAAAAAATATTTGTTGTTGAAAAAGATAGATTTTCTTGAAAAGTAGAAGCAGTAGAGATAACAGAGACATTTTTGAAAAGTAGAAGCAATAGAGATAATAGAGACAAATTTTTTGAATCTTTTTATGAGAAATTTGACAAATGGGTTTTGTAGAGAATGTCGTCCTGAGTACACCCAGATCGTCCTTTCTTTGAAAAACTAATTTTTCACCAACATGCAAGAACCCCTCAAAAATTGAATCTACGAAACAATTTTATTTAAAAATAAGTTGTGCTTGAAAAAGATAGTTTTTTTTTAAAGTAGAAGCAGTAGAGGTAAATTTTTTGAATCTTTTTATGAAAAATCTGAGAAATGGGTTATGTAGAGAATGTTGTTCTGAATATACCCAAATCGTCCTTTTCTCGAAAAACTTATTTTTCACCAACATGCAAGATCTTCCGTTGTTTGAAAAAATAAGTTGTTCTTGGAAAAGATAGATATTTTTGAAAAGTAGAAGCAGTAGAGGTGATAGAGGCAATTTTATTGAATCTTTTTATGAAAAATATGATAAATGGGTTTTGTAGAGAATGTCGTTCTGAGTAGACCCAGATCGTCTATTTTTAGAAAATCTTATTTTTCACTAACATAGAAGAACCCTAAAGAAGAGAATCTATGAAACAATTTTTTTTTGAAAAATGAAAAAGATGGGTTTTTATAGGTGCTGAAGTGATTTAGATCATCTGTTTTTTGAAAAAATAAGTAGTTCTTCAAAAGATAGATTTTTTTGAAAAGTAGAAGTAGTAGAGGTAACAGAGGAAAATTTTCTGAATCTTTTTATGAAAAATATGAGAAATGGATTTTGTAGAGAATGTCGTTTTGAGTTAATCCAGATCGTCCTTTTTTTGAAAAACTATTTTTTTACCAACATGCAAGAGCCCCTAAAAAATAGAATCCACCAAAAAAAAAGTTTGCGAAAATCAAAATATGGATTTTATAGGTGCTCATGAGACCCTAATTGTCCATTTTTTGAGAAAATAAGTTCTTCCTGAAAAAGATAGATTTTTTTGAAAAGTAGAACTAGTACAGGTAACAAAGGCAATTTTTTTGAATCTTTTTATTAAAAATTTGAGAAATGTGTTTTGTAGAGAATGTTGTTCTAAGTACACCCAGATCATCCTTTTTCCGAAAAACTATTTTTTCACCAACATGGAAGAGCCCCTTAAAAATAGAATCCACCAAACAATTTTTTTGGGAAAATCAAACTATGGGTTTAATAGGTGCTCATGTCCTCAAGAAACCCTAATCGTCCATTTTTTGAAAAATTAAGTTGTTTTTGAAAAGGTTAGATTTTTTTAAGAAGTAGAAGCAGTAGAGGTAATAGAAGCAAATTTTTTGAATCCTTTTTATGAAAAATTTGAGAAATGGGTTTTGTAGAGAATGTCATTCTGAGTAGACCCAGATCGTCCTTTTTTTGAAAAACTAATTTTCACCAACATGGAAGAACCAGACAAAAATAGAATCTACGAAACATTTTTTTGGGGGAAAATAGAAAATATGGGTTTTATAAGTGCTTATGTGCTGAATAGACCCAGATCGTCCATTTTTTTAAAAAGAACTTGTTCTTGAAAAAGATAGATTTTTTTGAGAAGTAGAAGTAGTAGAGGTAACAGAGGAAATTTTTTTGAATCTTTTTATGAAATATCTGAGAAATGGGTTTTGTAGAGAATGTCGTTCTGAATAGACTTAGATCGTCCTTTTTTCGAAAAACTAATTTTTCACCAACATGCAAGAACCCCTCAAAAATAGAATGTATGAAACAATATTTTTTGGAAAATTGAAATTATAGGTTTTATAGGTGGTCCTATGATAAAGAGACCCAGATCATCCATTTTTTGAAAAGTAGAAGCAATAGAGGTAACAAAGGCAATTTTTTTGAATTTTTTTATGAAAAATCTTAGAAATGGGTTTTCTAGAGAATGTCGTTCTGAGTAGATCTAGATAATCTTTTTTTTGAAAAACTAATTTTTCACCAACATATAAAAACTCCTATACACGTGTATAAAACCCATATTTTCAATTTTCATAATTTTTTTTTTTGTTGAGCTATAGCCCCACTTAGTAACAAGCTCGTGTTTGAGTTTTCGTGGGCCATCGATCAACTTTGGTGACTACGATTGCGAATTACACTGTACTTGTGCATTTATATGTGTATTTTTTATCGCCTTTCGTGAACCTTCATTTTTTGTTGAGTTATAGCCGCACTTAGGAAACTAATCGTGTTTGAGTTTTCATGCGCCATTGATCAACTTTGCTGACTATGATTGTGGATTGCACTATAGTTGTCCATTTTGTACACATATTTTCTATCGCCTTTTGCGAACCTTCATTTTTTGTTGAGTTATAGCCGCATTTAGGAAACTGCTCGAGTTTCAGTTTTCGTGGGCCATCGATCAAATTTGGTCGCTACGCCTATGGATTACACCATAGTTGTGCATTCTATATGCGTATTTAGGAAACTACACGTGTTTCAGTTTTTGTGGGCTATCGATCAACTTTGGTGACTACGATTGTGGATCACACTGTAGTGGTGCATTCTATATGCGTATTTTCAATCACCTTTCAAAAAACTTTATTTTTTGTTGAGTTATAGCTTCACTTAGGAAACCACTCGTTATTGAGTTTTTGTTGACCATCAATCAACTTTTGTGACTATGATTGTGGATTGTATGGTAGTTGTCCATTTTGTATGCGTATTTTTGATCGCCTTTTGCGAACCTTCATTTTTTGTTGAGTTATAGCCGTATTTAGGAAACCGCTCGTATTTGAGTTTTCATGGGCCATCGATCTACTTTGGTGACTACTATTTTGGATTACACTGTAGTTTTTCATTTTGTACGCGTATTTTCTATCACCTTTCGTGACCACTATTGTGGATTACACTGTAGTTGTGCATTCTATACGCTTATTTTCTATTACCTTTCGCGAACCTTCATTTTTCATTGAGCTATATACTTACTTTGGGAACCACTCGTGTTTGAGTTTTCATGGGCTATCGATCTACTTTGGTGACTACGCTTGGTGATTATACTATAGTTGTCCATTTTGTACATGTATTTTTTATTGCCTTTCGCAAACCTTCATTCTTTGTTGAGTTATAGCCGTATTTAGGAAACCACTCGAGTTTGAGTTTTCATGGGCCATCGATCAATTTTGGTGACTACGCTTGTGGATTACACTATAGTTGTGCATTCTAGATGCATATTTTCTATCGCCTTTCACAAACCTTATTTTTTATTGAGTTATACATGCAATTAGAAAACCAGTTATGTTTGAGATTTTGTGAGCCATTGATCGACTTTGGTGACTACGATTATTCATTACACTATAGTTGTGCATTCTATACACATGGTTTCTATCACCTTTCGTGAACCTTTACTTTTTGTTGAGTTAAACCCGCATTTAGGAAACTACTCATGTTTGAGTTTCTGTGGGCCATCAATCATCTTTGGTGACTACAATTGTGGATTGCATGCAATTTTCCACACTATTCGTGTATTTTCTATCGCCTTTCGAGTACCTTGATTTTTTTTGAGTTATAGCCACATTTAGGAAACCGTCCGAGTTTGAGTTTTGTAGGCCATTGATCAACTTTTGTGACTACAATTGTGGATTTTATTGTAGTTGTACATTCTGTACAAATATTTTTAATTTCCTTTCACGAACCTTCATTTTTTGTTGAATTATATAGCCGCATTTAGGAAACCCTTCGTGTTTGAGTTTTTGTGGGTCATCGATCAACATTATTGACTGCGATTGTGGATTACACTATAGTTGTGCATTTTATACATGTATTTCCTATTGTGTTTCGGGAACCTTCATTTTTCGTTGAGTTATGGTCGTACTTCTCCATTCTGTACACGTATTTTCTATCACCTTTCGTGAACCTTCATGTTTTGTTGAGTTATAATAGCCACATTTAGTAAACTGCCCGAGTTTGAGTTTTCCTAGGCGATCAATGAACTTTGGTGACTACGATTCTAGATTGCACTAAAGTTGTGCTTTTTGTACGCATATTTTTAATCACCTTTCATGAACCTTCATTTTTTGTTGAGTTATAATTTAGGAAAACGGTCGTGGTTAAGTTTTCGTGGGCCATCGATAAAATTTGGTGATTACGATTGTGGATTACACTATAATTGTGCACTCTATATGTGTATTTTCTATCGCCCTTAACAAACCTTCATTTTTCGTTGAGTTATAGCTGCACTTAGGAAACCACTCATGTTTGAGTTTTTGTGGGCCATTGATCAACTTTGGTGACTACAATTCTATATTGAACTATAGTTGTACATTCTATAAATGTATTTTCTATAGCATTACGTGAACCTTCATTTTTTGGTGAGTTATAGCCGCATTTAGGAAACTGCTCGAGAGTATGTTTTCGTGGGCCATTGATCAACTTTGGTGACTACCCTTGTGGATTACATTGTGGTTGTGCATTCTATATGAGTATATTCTATCATCTTTCCTGAACCTTGGTGACTACGATTGTAGATTATATTTTAGTTGTGCATTTTATACCTATATTTTCTATCATCTTTAGTGACCCTTCATTTTTCATTGAGTTATAGCCATATTTAGGAAATCGTTCATGTTTAGTTATAGTCGTATTTAGTGAAACACGATAGAAAATATGCATACATAATGGACAACTACAATGCAATCCATAATTGTAGTCACCAAAGTTTATCGATGGCACACAAAAACTCAAACACAAGTGGTTTCCTAAATGCGGATATAGCTAATAAAAAATGAAGGTTCACAAAAGGCAATGGAAAACTATAGTCGAATCCACAATTGTAGTCACCAAAGTTGATCGATGGCCCCCGAATACTCAAACACGAGTAGTTTCGTAAATATAGATATAACTCAACAAAAAATGAAGGTTCATAAAAGGGCATCAAAAATACGCATATAAAATTGACAACTACAGTGCAGCACAATCGTAGTCAACAAAGTTGATCGATGGCGCACAAAAACTGAAACACGAGTGATTCCTAAGTGCGGCTATAACTAAAAACAAGATGAAGCTTCTTGAAAGACAAATAAAAATATACGTACATAATGCACAACTATAGTAAAATCCAGAATCATTTTCACCAAAGTTGATTGATGGCCCACAAAAACTCAAACATGAGTGGTTTCCTAAATGCAGCTATAACTCAACAAAAAATGAAGGTTTTCCCAAGGCGATAGAAAATACGTGTATAGAATGAACAACTACAATGTAATCCACAATTGTAGTAACCAAAGTTGATTGATGGCCCACGAAAACTCAAATAGGAGTGATTTCCTAAATAGGGCTATAACTCAACAAAAAATTAAGGTTCACAAAAGGAAATAGAAAATATGCGTACAAAATGGACAACTATAGGACAATCCACAATCGTAGTCATGAAAGTTGATCAATGGCCCAAAAAAAATTAAACATAAGAGGTTTCCTAAATGCGGCTATAACTAAAAAAAAAATGAAGATTCGTGAAAGGCGATGGAAAATATACGTATACAATTCACAACTATAGTTTAATCCACAAGCGTAGTCACCAAAGTTGATCGATGGCCAACGAAAACAATAACAGGAGCGGTTTCCTAAATCCAGCTATAACTCAACGAAAAATAAAGGTTCGCAAAAGGCGATAGAAAATACACGTACAAAATAGATAACTATAGTGTAGTCCACAATTGTAGTCACCAAAGTTGATCGATGGCCCATGACAACTCAAATATGAGCGGTTTCCTAAATACGCCTATAACTCAATGAAACATAAATTTTTGCGAAAGGTGATAAAAAATACACATATAGAACTAAAAAATATAGTGCCATCCACAATAATAGTCACAAGAGTTGATCGATGGCCCACGAAAACTCAAACATCAGCGGTTTACTAAATGCGGCTATAACTCAACGAAAAATGAAGGTTAGCAAAAGGGGATAGAAAATACTCGTATAGAATTCACAACTATAGTGCAATCCATAATTATAGTCACCAAAGTTAGCTATGATTGTGGATTGTAATGTAGTTGTGCATTATGTACACTTATTTTTAATCACTTTTCACAAACCTTCATTATTTGTTAAGTTATAGCCGCATTTAGGAAAACGCTCGTGTTTGAGTTTTCGTACGCCATCGATCAAATTTGGTGACTACGATTGTGTACTTTACTATAGTTGTGCATTCTATATATGTATTTTCTATTGCTCGTGTTTTGGTTTTCGAGGGCCATCGATCAACTTTGGTGACTACGATTGTGGATTACAGTGTAGTTGTTCATTCTATATATGTATTTTCTATCACCTTTTGCGAACCTTCAATTTTCGTTGACTTATAGCTGCACTAAGGAAACCGCTCATGTTTTAGTTTTCGTGGCCCATCAATCAACTTTGGTGACTACGATTGTGGATTGCACTATAGTTGTGCATTATGAACAGTAATTTTCTATCCCCTTTTGTGAACCTTCATTTTTGTTTATTTTTAGCCACATTAAGGAAACAGTTTGTGTTTGAGTTTTAATGGGCCATCGACCAACTTCGGTGACTACACTTCTGGATTACACTTTAGTTGTGCATTCTATCCACGTATTTTCTATCTTCTTTTGTGAATCTTCATTTTTTGTTGAGTTATAGCTGCATTTAGGAAACCGCTCATGTTTGAGTTTTTGTTGGCCATCAAATGTTCGCAAAAGGCGATATAAAGTTAGCATTCATAATGTAGAACTATTGTGCAATCCACAATCGTAGTCACCAAATAGATCAATGGCCCACAAAAACTTGAAACTCAACCTCAAGTGCTTTCCAAAATGTGGCTATAACTCAACAAAAAATGAAGGTTCATGAAAGGTGATAGAAAATAGGTGTATAGAATGCACAAATACAGTGTAATCCACAATCGTAGTCACCAAAGATGATCGAAGGCCCATGAAAATTCAAACATTAGCGGTTTCCTAAGTGTGGCTATAACTCAATGGAAAATGAAGGTTCACGAAAAGCGATAAAAAATACATGTATAGAATGCACAACTATAGTGTAATGCACAATAATAGTCATCAAGGTTGATTGATGGCCCATGAAAACTCAAGCAAAAGCGGTTTCCTAAATGCAGCTATAACTCAACGAAAAATTAAGGTTCAAGAAAGGCGATAGAAATACGTGTACATATTGGACAACTATAGTGCAATGCACAATCGTAGTCACCAAAGTTGATTAATGGACCATGAAAAGTCAAATACTACGGGTTTCCTAAGTGCAGCTATAACTCAAAAAAAAATGAAGGGTCACGGAAGGCGATAGAAAATAGGCATACAAAATGCACAAATAAAAGCACAATCCAAAATCTTAGTCACCAAAGTTTATCAATGGCCCATGAAAACTCAAACACGAGCAGTTTCATAAATGCGGCTATAACTCAACAAAAAATGAACGTTCATGAAAGGTGATAAAAAATTAAGTATAGAATGCACAACTACATTGTAATCCGCAAGCATAGTCACCAAAGTTAATCGATGGCCCACAAAAACTCAAACACAAGTGGTTTCCTAAATGCAGTTATAACTAAACAAAAAATGAACGTTCACGAAAGGCGATAGAAAATATGCGTATAGAATGCACAACTACATTGTAATCCACAAGCGTAGTCACCAAAGTTGATCGATGGCCCAAAAAAACTCAAACTCAAGCGGTTTCCTAAATCCAGCTATAACTAAAAAAAAAATGAAGGTTAACGGAAGGACATAGAAAATACGCATACAAAATGCACAACTATAGTGCAATCTACAATCATAGTCACCAAAGTTGATTATGGCCCACGAAAACATAAACATGAGTGGTTTCCTAAGTACGGCTATAACTCAACGAAAAATGAAGGTTCACACAAAGTGATAGAAAATACTCGTACAAAATAAACAACTATAGTGTAATCCACAAGCCTAGTCAGCAAAGTTGATCGAAAACTCAAACTCGAGCAGTTTCCTAAATGTGGCTATCATTAAAAAATAAATGAAGTTTCGTGAAAGGTGATTAAAAATATGAGTATAGAATGCACAACTAAAGTACAATCAACAATCGTAGTCACCAAAGTTAATCGATGGCCACAAAACTCAAACATGAGCAGTTTCCTAAATGTGGCTAATGAAAAATGAAGGTTCGTCAAAGGTGATAGAAAATACATGTACATAATGCAAAACTATAGTGTAATCCACAATCTTAGTCACAAAAGTTGATCAATGGCCTATGAAAACTACAACACGAGCGGTTTGTGCGGCTATAATTGAAGAAAATATGAAGGTTCACGAAATGCGATTGAAAATACACGTACAAAATGCACAACTATAGTGTAATCTACAAGTGTAGTCACCAAAGTTGATCGATGTCGAATGAAAACTCAAACTCGACCGGTTTCCTAAATTCAGCTATAACTCAACAAAAAAATGAAGGTTCACAAAAGGCGATAGAAAATACGCATACAAAATCGACAACTACAGTGCAATCCACAATCGTTGTTACCAAAATTGATTAATGGCCCTCGAAAACTCAATCACGAGCAGTTTCCTAAGTGTGGCTATAACTCAACAAAAAGTGAAGGCTCGCGAGAGGCGATAGAAAATATGCATATATAATGCATAACTACAGTGTAATCCACAATCGTAGACACCAAAGTTGATCAATAGCTCACTAAAACTCAAAAATTAGGGTTTTCCTAAATGCGGCTATAACTCAACAAAAAATTCTAAGGTTCGTGAAAGATGATTAAAAATATGTGTACAAAATTCACAACTATAGTACAATCCACAATCGTAGTAACCAAAGTTGATCAATGGCCCACAAAAACTCAAACATGAGTGGTTTCCTAAATGCGGCTATAATTCAAAAAAAAAAAGAAGGCTCGAATAGGCAATAGATAATATGTGTATAAGATATGAAGGTTCATGAAAGGCGATAGAAAATACACATATAAAATGCACAATTATAGTGTAATCCACAAGCGTAGTCACCAAAATTGATCGACAGCCCACGAAAACTCAACCTCAAGTGGTATCCCAAATGTGGCTATAACTCACAAAAAATAAAGATTTTCGAAAGGAGATAGAAAATACGCTTACAAAATGGACAACTACAGTGCAATCCACAACCACAGTCATGAAAGTTGATCGATGTCCCTTAAAAACTCAAACTCTAGTGGCTTCCTAAATACGGCTATAACTCAACATAAAATGAAGGTTTGTTAAAGGCGATAGAAAATACGTGTATAGAATGCAAAACTACAGTGTAATCCAGAAGCTTAGTCACTAATGTTGATTGATGGCCCAAAAAAACTCAAACATGAGCGGTTTTCTCAATGTAGCTATAACTAAAAAAAAATACGTGTAGAGAATGGACAACTATAGTGCAATCCACAATCGTAGTCACCAAATTTGATAGATGTCCCATGAAAACTCACAAGCTAGAGTTTAAATGCGGCTATAACTCAAGAAAAAATGAAGGTTTTTGAAAGGCAATAAAAAATATCCATAGAGAATGCACAACTACAGTACAATCCACAATCATAGTCACCAAAGTTAATTGATGGCCCAAAAAACTAAAACATGAGTGGTTTCCTAAATGTAGCTATAACTCAGCAAAAAAAGAAGGTTCGCAAAAGCCAATAGAAAGTACACATATAGAATGCAAACTATAGTGTAATCCACAAGCATAGTCTATGAAAACTCAAACACGAGCAGTATCTTAAATGAGCCTAACTCAACAAAAAATGAAGGTTTGAGAAAGGCGATTGAAAATACTCCTATATAATGCACAACTATAGTGTAATCTGTAATCGTAGTCACCAAAGTTGATCGATGACCCACAAAAACTCAAACATGAGTGGTTTCCTAAATGCGGATATAACTCAAAAAAATGAAGGTTCGCAAAAGGTGATAGAAAATACATGTATAGAATGCACAACTATATTGTAATCCACAATCGTAGTCAAACTTGAGCAGTTTCCTAAATGTGGCTATGACTCAACTAAAAATAAAGGTTTGCGAAAGGTGAAAGAAAATACGTGTATAAAATGCACAACTACAGTGTAATCCACAATTGTAGTATCCCAAACTTCATCGATGGCCCAGGAAAACTCAAACACAAGCTGTTTGCTAAATGTGGCTATAACTCAACATAAAATAAAGGTTTTCAAAAGGTGATAGAAAATACACGTACATAATGGACAACTACAATACAATCCACAATTGTAGTAACCAAAGTTGATCGAATTCCCATGAAAACTCAAACATGAGCGGTTTCCTAAATGCAGCTCTAACTCAATGAAAAATGAAGGGTTGTGAAAGCTGATAGAAAATATGTGTACAAAATGGACAATTACAAAGCAATCCACAATTGTAGTCACCAAAGTGGATTGATCGCCCATTGAAACTCAAACACGAGTGTTTTCCTAAATGCGGCTATAAGTCAAGAAAAAATGAATGCTTATGAAAGGTGATTAAAAATATGCATACAGAATGCACAATTATAGTACATTCCACAATCGTAGTAACCAAAGTTGTTCGTTGGCCCTCAAAAACTCTAACATGAGCAGTTTCTTTAATGCAGCTATAACTCAACAAAAAATGAAAGTTCACGAAAGGCGAGAGAAAATAAAAGTATACAACTATAGCATAATCAACAATCATAGTTACCAAAGATGATCGATGGCCCATGAAAACTCAAACACAAGCATTTTCCTAAATGCCGCTATAACTCAACAAAAAATGAAGGTTTGTGAAAGACAATTAAAAATATGCGTATATAATGCACAACTACAGTACAATCTACAATCGTAGTCACCAAAGATGATTGATGGCACATGAAAATTCAAACACGAGAGGTTTACTAAATACCCACTAAGATTGAAAATATGCGTACAAAATGGACAACTGCAATGCAATCCACAATCTTAGTTACCAAATTTCATCAATTTCCCATTAAAATTTAAACACGAGTAGTCTCCTAAATGTGGCTATAACTCAACAAACAATGAATGTTCGTGAAAGGCGATAGTAAATTCGCATATAGAATGAAAATTACATTGTCATCCACAAGCGTAGTCACCAAACTTGTTGATTGATAGCCCATGAAAACTTCAGCTCGGGAAGTTTCCTAAATGCGGCTATAATTGAACAAAAAATAAAGGTTCACAAAAGGCAATAGAGAATACATGTACGAAATGGACAACTACAGTGCAATCTACAATCATATTCACCAAAGTTCATCGATGGCCCACAAAAACTCACACATGACTGATTTACTAATTGTAGCTATAACTCAAAGATAAATGAAGGTTCGTGAAAGGCAATAGAGCATACACATATAGAATGCACAACTACAGTGTAATCCAGAATCGCAATCACCAAAGTTGATCGATGGCACACGAAAACTCAAATACAAGCATTTTCATAAATCTGGCTATAACTCAAAAAAAAGTGAAGGTTCATGAAAGGCGATTAAAAATATGTGAAGAAAATGCACAACTACAGTACAATCTACAATCGTAGTCACCAAAGTTCATAAATGGCCCACGAAAACTCAAAATTGATAGGTTTACTCAATGCGCCTATAAGTAAAAAACAAAATCAAGATTCACAAAAGGCAATAGAATATACACGTACATAATGGAAAACTACAGTGCAATCCATAATTGTAGTCACCAAAGTTGATGGGTATGTGCAGGATCATCATGGAAAAAACAGGCCCTTAAGTGGTAAAAAATTCAGAAAAATCAGTGTTAGGAAACTTGACATAAAAATTTGAATAAGTTATCTATATTATTTCAAAAATATGTAAGAATATAATCTGTAGAAAATTGAATGTAGTTTCTCAACTAATAGGTTTATTTAAAAATAAATAAAATCTATTTGTGAAAATTTGAAATTTCAATGCAGTAGTACTTCAATTTCAGGGAAAAAATAAGTAGGTGTCTGTCTGACCACCCTAACCATAATAAAATGATAATATTTTTTTATAATATTTTAAATATAAGTAGAGCACTCATGTTTGGATGTGATGCATATTTTTTGTAATTTTTTTCCAAGTAAATAATTAATTATGAATTTTTTATTACAAATTTTAAAAAATATAAAAACTCGTCGACCTTAACTTGGTCAAAACTTCATGAAATTTTTTTTTTTTTTAATCCTATAGTATGTGAAGCATAGAATGTGTGCATGTTTTGGATTCAAAAATTTGATGTTTGAAAGTTATAGATGTTTTTCAATCAGCCTATCGATTAGGACTTTAGTCATAATTCTAATAGAAAATGAATAATAATTATTTATTAAACTTAAATTAAAGTATAATTTATATTGGTGGAAAGTTGAGAATCTCCTCTAAAAACCCTTTTCGTTTCATCAATTTTGGGTTAAAAAAAAGGCGTCAACCACATACCCTACAAATACCCATAATATTGCCACTTTTTGGCCCATCATGATCTTGCACATACCCTGATCGACAACCCACAAAAAATCAAACTCGGGCGGTTTCCTAAATGCGGCTATAACTAAAAAAATATGAAGAAATGTGAAAGGCGATAGAAAATACATGTTCAGTACAGACAACTACAATGCAATCCACAATCATAGTCACCAAAGTTGATCGATGGACCACGAAAACTCAAATAGGAGCGGTTTCCTAATTAGAGCTATAACTAACCAAAAAAAGAAGGTTCGAGAAAGGCGATAGAAAATGCGCATATAGAATGCACAACTACAATGTAATCCACAATCATAGTCACCAAAGTTGATAAATGGCCGACAAAATCTCAAACACGAGCATTTTGCTCAATTTGACTATAATTCAACAAAAAATAAACGTTCTTGAAAGGCGATTAAAAACACATGTATAGAATGCCCAACTATAGTTTAATCGACAATTGTAGTCACCAAAGTTGATCAACGACCAACAAAATCTCCAAGACGAGTGATTTCCTAAATGCGGCTATAACTCAAGAAAAAAATGAAGGTTCATGAAAGGAAATAGAAAATACGCATATAGAATGCACAAATATAGTGGAATCGACAAACGTAGTCACCAAAATTTACCGATGGCCGACGAAAACTCAAACTCGAGTGGTTTCCTAAATGCAGCTATAAGTCAACATAAAATGAAGGTTCACGAAAGGGGATATAAAATACACGTACAGAATAGACAACTACAATGCAATCCACAATCGCAGTCACCAAAGTTGATTGATGGGCCATGAAAACTCAACACAAGCGGTTTCTTAAGTGCGGCTATAGCTCAACGAAAAATGAAGGTTCACGAAATGCAATGGAAAATATGTGTATAGAATGCACAACTACAATGTAATCCACAATCATAGAAACCAAAGTTGATCGATCTCCCAAGAAAACTAAAACACGAGTGTTTTCCTAAATGCGGCCATAACTTAGCAAAAAATGAAGGTTCGTGAAAAATGATTAAAATATGTGTATAGAATGCACAACTACAATACAATCCACAATCATAGTCACCAAAGTTGATCGATAGCCCACAAAAACTCAAACATGAGCGGTTTCTTCAATGCAGCTATAACTCAACAAAAAATGAAGGTTTGCGAGAGGCGATAGAAAATACATGTTCATAATGGAAAACTACAGCGCAATCCACAATCGTAGTCACCAAAGTTGATCGATGGCCCACAAAAACTCAAACACGAGTGGTTTTCTAAGTGAAGCTATAACTCAACGAAAAATAAATGTCGTGAAAGGCGATATTAAAAATTCGCATAGAATGCACAACTATAGTGTAATCCACAATCGTAGTCACCAAAGTTGATCGATAGCCGACGAAAACTCAAACACGAGTAGATTCCTAAATGCGGCTATAACTCAATAAAAAATGAAAGTTCGTGAAAGGTGATAGAAAATACACATATAGAATGCACAACTATAGTGTAATCCACAAGCGTAGTCACCAAATTTGAATGATGGCCCACGAAAACTCGAACTCAAGTGGATTCCTATATGCGGCTATAACTCAACAAAAAATGAAGGTTTGTGAAATGTGATAGAAAATATGTGTATAAAATGGAAAACTAGAGTGCAATCCACAATCGTAGTCACCAAAGTTGATTAATGGCGCATGAAAACTCAAACACGAGTAATTTCCTAAGTGCGGCTATAACGCAAAGAAAAATGAAGGTTCGTGAAAGGCAATAGAAAATACACGTATAGACTGTACAACTATAGTGTAATCCACAATCTTAGTCACCAAAGTTGATCGATGGCCCACGAAAACAAAAAATGAGTATTTTACTAAGTGGGGCTATATATCAACAAAAAAAATTTGAAAATAAAAAAATTATGTGTTTTATACACGTCTATAGAATTTTTCATAGAAAGATTCAAAACATTTGGATTTGTTACCTCTACTATTTCTACTTTTCAAAAAAATGTATCTTTTTCAAGAACAACTTCTTTTTTTTAAAAAAATGGCCGAGCCGAGTCTCTTCACAACATGAGCGTCTACAAAACCCATATTTTTTATTTTCTCAAAAAATATTGTTTCGTAGATTTTGTTTTTGAGGGGATCTTGCATGTTGATGAAAAATTAGTTTTTAAAAAAAAAGGACGATATGAGTCTACTTAGAACGACATTTTCTACGAAACCCATTTCTTAGATTTTTCATAAAAAAGATTCAAATTTTTTGCCTCTATTACCTCTACTCCTACTTTTCAAAAAAATCTATGTTTTTGAAGAAAAAAATATTTTTCAAAATATAGATGATTTGGCTCTCTTCAGCACACAATCACCTATAAAATCGATATTTTCGATTTTCCCAGAAAAAATTGTTTCGTAGATTCTATTTTTGAGGGGTTCTTTTCAAGTTGGAGAAAAATAAGTTTTTAGAAAAAAGGACGATTTGGGTCTACTCAGAATGACATTCTCTACAAAACCCATTTTTCAGATTTTTCATAACAATATTCAAAAAAATTGCCTCTATTACCTCTACTACTACTTTTCAAAATAATCTTATCTTTTTCAAGAACAACTAATTTTTTTCAAAAAATGAACAATTAGTGTCTCTTGAGCACACGAGCACCTATAAAACCCATATTTCGATTTTCCCAAAAGAAAATGTTTCGTAAATTCTATTTTTGAGCAGTTTTTGCATGTTGGTGAAAAATTAGTTTATCAAAAAGAGGACAATCTGGATCTACTCAAAACGACATTCTCTAAAAAACCCATTTCTCTGATTTTTCATAAAAGAATTCAAATAATTTTCCTTTGTTACCTCTATACTACTTTTCAAAAAAAAAATCTTTTTCAAGAACAACTTATTTCTTCAAAAAATGGTCGATCTTGATCTCTTTAGCACATGAGCACCTATAAAACCTATACTTTCGATTTTCCAAAAAAAATTGTTTCGTAGATTCTATTTTTGAGGGGTTCTTCCATTTTGGTGAAAAATTAGTTTTTTAAACAAGGACAATCTAAGTCTGCTCAGAACGACATTCTCTACAAAACCCATTTCTCAGATATTTCATAGAAGATTCAAAAGATTTGCCTATGTTAGCTCTACTACTTCTACTTCTAAAAAAAATCAATATTTTTCAAGAACAACTTTTCTTTCAAAAAATAGACGATCTGGGTGTCAATTTTGATTTTCCCTAAAAAAATTACTTTGTACATTCTACTTTTGCAGGGTTCTTGCATGTTGGTGAAAAATTACTTTCGAAAAATATAACAATTTAGATTTACTCATAAGGACATTCTCTACAAAACCCATTTCTCATATTCTTCATAAAAAGATTCAAAAAATTTGCCTCTATTAACTCTACTGCTTCTACTTTTCAAAAAAATTCTATCTCTTTCAAGAAATACTTATTTTTTCAAAAAAAAAATGATCTAAATCTCTTCAGCACACGAGCACCTATAAAACCCATATTTTTTATTTTCCCAAAAAAAATTCTTTCGTAGATTTTGTTTATGATGGGTTCTTGTATGTTGGTGAAAAATTAGTTTTTTCAAAAAATGGACAATCTGAGTTTACTCATATCGACATTCTCTATAAAAATCTATTTTTCAGATTTTTCATAAATAGATTAAAAAAAGTTGCCTTTGTTACCTCTACTACTACTTCTCCAAAATATCTATTTTTTTCAAGAACAACTTTTAAAAAAATAAAAATGGACAATCAGGGTCTCTTGAGCACACGAGCACCTTTAAAACTCGTATTTTGATTTTCCCAAAAAAAATAGAATAGTTTTTCGAAAATAGGACGATCTGAGTCTACTATCTCTTATCTCTACTGCTTCTACTTTTTAGAAAAATCTATCTTTTTGAAGAACAAATATTTAAAAAAAAAAACAGACAATCTGGGTCTTTTTAGCACATGGGCACCTATAAAGCCCATATTTTTTATTTTCCCAAAAAAAATTGCTTCCTAGATTCTATTTTTGAGGGGTTTTTGCATGTTGGTGAAAATTTAGTTTTTTTGAAAAAAGGACGATCTGGGTCTTCTCATAACGACATTCTCTACAAAACCCATTTCCTATATTTTTCATAAAAAGATTCAAAAAAATTGCCTCTATTACGTCTACTACTTCTACTTTTCAAAAAAAAGATCTTTTTAAAAAATAACTTATTTTTTCAAAAAATAGATGATCAGGGTCTTTTGAGCACACGAGCACCTATAAAACCTGTATTTCAATTTTCCCAAAAAAAATTGTTTCATAGATTCTATTTTTGAGGGGTTCTTGCATGTTGGTGAAAAATTAGCTTTTTGACAAAAGGATGATATGGGTCTAATCATAAAAACATTCTCTACAAAACCCATTTCTTAGATTTTTCATAAATTTTTTTTAAAAATTTCCTCTGTTACCTCTACTACTTCTACTTTTCAAAAAAATCAATCTTTTTCAAGAACAACTTATTTTTTTAAAAACGGACGATCTATGTCTTTCAGCACATGAGCACCTATAAAACCCTATTTTTTATTTTCAAAAAAATAATTTTTTTCGTAGATTCTATTTTTGAGGGGTTCCTGCATGTTGGTGAAAAATTAATTTTTTCAAAAAAAGGATGATCCAGGTCTACTCAGAACGATATTCTCTACAAAACCCATTTCTCAGATTTTTCATAAAAAGAGTAAAAAAGTTTGCCTCTATTACTTCTATTGCTTCTAATTTTCAAAAAATCTATCTTTTTCAAAAACAACTTATCTTTTTTAAAATGGACGATTTGGGTTTCGTTAGCACACGAGCACCTATAAAACCCATATTTTTTAATTTTCTAGAAAAAATTGTTTCGTAGATTTTATTTTTGAGGGGTTCTTGCATATTTTTAATCGCCTTTCACGAACCTTAATTTTTTGTTTAGTTAGAGCCACATTAAAGTAAACACTCGTATTTCAGTTTTCATGGGCCATCAATCAACGTTTGTGACTACGATTGTGGATTATTCGAGTTTGAGTTTTAATGGGCCAACGATCAACTTTGGTGACTACGCTTGTGGATTACAATGTAGTTGTCCATCGCCTTTCGCAAACCTTCATTTTTTGTTGAGTTATAGTCACATTTAGGAAACCGATCGTATTTGAGTTTTTGTGGGCCATCGATCAACTTTCCTGAATACGATTGTGGATTGCACTGTAGTTGTCCATTATGTACGAGTATTTTCTATCACCTTTCGTGAACCTTCATTTTTTGTTGAGGTATACCGTATTTAGGAAATCACTTGTGTTTGAGTTTTGTGGGCCATCAATCAACTTTGGCGAATACGATTGTCAATTGCACAATAGTTGTGCATTCTATAAACATATTTTCTATTGCCTTTCGCGAACCTTCATTTTTTGTTGAGTAATAGTCGTATTTAGGAAACCGCTCATGTTTGAGTTTTAGTGGGTCATCATTTAGCTTTGGTGACTACGATTGCAGATTGTACTATAGTTGTGAATTTTGTACACATACATTTAATTGCCTTTCACGAACCTTCATTTTTTCTTGAGTTATACCCGCATTTACAAAAACGATCGTGTTTGAGTTTTCATGGGTGATCGATCAATTTTGGTGACTACAATTGTGGATTGCACTATAGTTGTCCATTTTGTATGCGTATTTTCCATCGCCTTTTGCGAACCTTCAATTTTTGTTGAGTTATAGCCACATTTAGGAAACTGCTTGAGTTTGTGTTTTCATGGGTCATCGATCAACTATGGTCACAACGATTGTGGACTGTACTATAGTTGTGCATTATGTATGCATATTCTTAATCTACTTTCACAAACCTTCATTTTTAGTTGAGTTATATCCATATTTAAGAAATCGCTTGCATTTGATTTTTTGTGGGCCATTGATCAGCTTTGGTGATTACGATTGTGGATTGCATAGTAGTTGTCCTATTTTTAGACATCTTTTCTATCGGCTTTTGCGAACCTTCATTTTTTGTTGAGTTATAGCCCCATCTAGAAAACTGCTCATGTTTGAGTTTTTGTTGGCCATCGATCAACTTTGGTGACTACAATTGTGGATTGCACTGTAATTCTCCATTTTGTACCCGTATTTTCTATCGCCTTTCATGAACCTTCTCTTCTGGTTGAGTTATAGCTCCATTTAGGAAACCGCTTGTGTTTGAGTTTTAATGGGAAATTGATCAACTTTGGTGACTACGCTTGTGGATTACATTGTAGTTGTGCATTCTATATGCATATTTTTAATCGCCTTTCACAAACCTTCATTTTTTGTTGAGTTATAGCTACATTTAGGAAAATGCTCGTGTTTGAGTTTTTGTGGGCCATAAATCAACTTTGGTGACTATGATTGTGGATTACAATTTAGTTGTTCATTCTATATGCGTAATTTCTATCGCCTTTTGAGAACCTTCATTTTTCATTAAGTTATAGCCACACTTAGAAAACCTCTCATGTTTCAATTCTCATGTGCCATCGATCAACTTTGGTGACTACGATTGTGAATTGCACTGTAGTTGCCCATTATGTACATGTATTTTCTGTCACCTTTCGCAAACCTTTATTTTTTGTTGAGTTATAGCATCATTTATAACCTGCTCATGATTCAGTTTTTGTGGGCCATCGATCTACTTTAGTGACTATGATTATGGATTGCACTATAGTTCTGCATTGTCAATGCTAATTTGCTATTGCCTTTCGCCAAAATTTGATGGCCCACAAAAACTCAAACATGAGCGATTTCCTAAATGCAGCTATGACTCAACAATAAATCAAAGTTCATGAAAAGAAATATAAAATACGGGTATAGAATGCACAACTAAAATGTAATCCACAATTGGGTATGTGCAGGATCATGATGGGCCCAAAAGTGGCAATATGATGGGTATGTGGCTGACAACCTTTTTTTAACCCAAAATTGATGAAACGAAAAGAGTTTTTAAAGGAGATTCTCATCTTTCCACCAATATAAATTATGCTTCAATTTGAATTTAATAAGTAATTATTATTCATGTTCTATTCAAATTACGACTAAAGTCCTAATCAATAGACTAATTGAAAAACATCTATAGCTTTCAAACGGTATCACATTTTTTGAATCCAAAACATGTGCCACATTCTATGCTTCACATACTATAGGATTAAAAAAGGAAAAAATGAATTTTATGAAGTTTTGACCAAGTTAAGGTGGTCAGACATACGATTTTTTATATTTTTTAAAAGTTGTAATAAAAATTCATAATTAATTATTTACTTAAAAAAAAATTACAAAAAATATGCACCACATCGGGACATGAATCCTCTACTTATATCTAAAATATTATAAAAAAATATTATCATTTTATTGATGTTAGGGTGGTCAGACAAACACCTACTTCTTATTTTTTCCCTGAAATTTAAGTACTACTGCATTGAAATTTCAAATTTTCACCAAATAGATTTCTTTTTTTTTAAAACAAACCTAGTAGTTTAGAAACTACATTCAATTTACTACATATTTCATTCTTACATATTTTAGAAATAATATAGATAACTTATTCAAATTTTTACATCAAATTTCCTAACTCTAATTTTTATAATATTTTTGCCACTTAAGGGCCTATTTTTTCCATGATGATCCTGCACATACCCAATTATAATCACCAAAGTTGATTGACGGCCCACAAAAACTCAAACACGAGTGTTTTCCTAAATGCGCCTATAACTAAAACAAAATGAAGGTTCATGAAAGCCGATTGAAAATATGCGTATAGAATACACAACTATAGTACAATCTACAATTGCAGTCACCAAAGTTGATCAATTGCCCACAAAAGTTTAAACATGACAGGTTTGCTAATTACGGCTATAACGCAACAAAAAATGAAGTTTCGCGAATGGCTATAGAAAATACGATTGTAAAATGCACAACTACAGTGTAATCCACAACTATAGTCACCAAAGTTGATTGACAACCCATGAAAACTCAAACTTGAGGGGTTTCTTAAATGTGGCTATAACTAAACAAAAAATGAAGGTTCGTGAAAGGCAATAGAAAATAAGCATATAGAATAGACAACTATAGGGAAATCCACAATTGGAGTCACCGAAGTTGATTGATGGCCCACGAAAACTCAAATACGAGCGATTTCTTAAATCCGGCTATTACTCAACAAATAATGAAGATTCACAATAGGTGATAGAAAATACACGTACAAAATTGACAACTACAGTGCAATCCATAATCGTAGTCACCAAAGTTGATTGATGTTTCATGAAAAAACCAACGCGATCAGTTTCCTAAATGCGGCTATAACTCAACAAAAAATGAACGTTCACGAAAGGTGATAGAAATACACGTATGGAATGCATAACTAAAGTGTAATCCACAAGCGTAGTCACCAAAGTTGATCGATGGCCCATGAAAATTCAAACACGACCGGTTTCCTGAATGTAGCTATAACAAAAAAATACAATGAAGGTTTGTGAAAGGTGATAGAAAATATGCATATAGAATGCACAACTACAGTGTAATCCACAAGCGTAGTCACCAAAGTTGATCGATGGCCCACAAAAAATCACTCTCGAGCAGTTTCCTAAATGCGGCTATAACTTAACAAAAAATGAAGGTTCGTGTAAGGCTATATAAAATACATTTATACAATGGACAACTACAATGTAATCCACAATCATAGTCACCAAAGTTGATCGATGGCCCACGAAAAATCAAACATGAGCGGTTTCTTAAGTGCAGCTATAACTCAATGAAAAATGAAGGTTCTTGAAAGGCGATAGAAAATACGCATATAGAATGCACAACTACAATGCAATCCACAATCGTAGTCACCAAAGTTGATCAATGGCTTACCAAAACTAAAACTCGGGCAGTTTCTAAATGCAGCTATAACTCAAAAAAAATGAAGGTATGAGAAAGGCAATAGAAAATACACGTACAGTATGGACAACTACATGCAATCCACAATTGTAGTTACCAAATTTGATTGATGGCCCACAAAAACTCAAACATGAGTGGTTTCCTAAATGTGGCTTTAACTCAACATAAAATAAAGGTTTGCGAAAGGAGATAGAAACCACGTGTATAAAATGCACAACTATGGTGTAATCGTGATATTTTTATCAAGATTCAACCATGTAGTCTTACGAGTCAAACTCATTGACACATGTTTCATGAGTAGTGGTTCACAAGAACCCATCTCTCATGATAATGAATGGTCAACTTACCAATCAATGCATCTAGGTGATGTTGACAGAGGGGAAGCATTGGACCGTCCTAGGAGCTCACCCATCCCAGTACTACTCCAACTCAAGTAGGCTTAACCATGGAGTTTCCCTGACGGTTCAAAGTGTTGTGGAAAATACCTCCTACTTATAGTGTAATCAACAATCGTAGTCACCAAAATTGATTGATGGCTCACAAAAACTCAAACATGACCAGTTTGTTAATTGCAGGTATAACTAAAAAAAAAATGAAGGTTCACGAAAGGTGATAGAAAATACGCATCTAGAATGCACAACTACAATTTAATCCACAACCGTACTCACCAAAGTTTATCGATGGCCCCCCAAAACTCAAACTTGAGCGGTTTCCTAAATGTGGCTATAAATCAACAAGAAATGAAGGTTCACAAAAGCCGATAGAAAATACACGTACATAATGGACAACTACAGTCTAATCAACAAGCGTAGTCACCAAAGTAGATCGATGGCCCATGAAAACTCAGACACGAGCGGTTTCCTAAGTACGGCTATAGGTCAATGAAAAATGATAGAAAATAAGCGTATAGAATGCACAACTACAGTTTAATCCACAATAGTAGTCACCAAAGCTAATTGATGGCCCAAGAAAACTGAAACACGTGCGGTTTGCTAAATGCGGCTATCACTAAACAAAAATGAAGGTGCGCGAAAGGCTATACAAAATTAGCATTCATAATACACAACTACAACGCAATCCACAATCATAGTCACCATTGTTGATCGATGACCCACGAAAACTCAAACACGAGCGGTTTACTAAATGCGGCTATAATTCAACAAAATATGAAGGTTCACGAAAGGCAATAGGAAACACATGTAAAGAATGGACAACTACGGTGCAATCCACAATCGTAGTCACCAAATTTGATCAATGGCCCACAAAACTAAAAGACGAGCGGTTTGTTAAATGTGGCTATAACTCAACGAAAAATGAAGGTTAGTGAAAGGCAAGAGAAAATATGCGTATGGAATGCAAAACTACAGTGTAATCCACAATCGTAGTCACCAAAGTTCATCGATGGCCAACGAAAACTCAAACTCAAGTGTTTTCTTAAATCTGACTATAACTCAACAAAAAATGAAGGTTGGTGAAAGGCAATTAAAAATATGCGTACAAAATGCACAACTATAGTACAATCCAAAATCGTAGTCACCAAAGTTGATTGATGGCGCACAAAAACTCAAACATGAGCGGTTTCGTAAATGCAGCTATAACTCACCAAAAAATGAAGGTTTTCCAAAGGTGATAGAAAATACGTGTATAGAATGAACAACTATAGTGTAATTGACAATTGTAGTAACCAAAGTTGATCAATGGCCCACGAAAACTTAAATACGAGTGGTTTCCTAAATACTACTATAACTCAGCAAAAAATAAAGGTTCACAAAAGGCGACCGAGAATACGCGTACAAAACGGACAACTAAAATGCAATCCACAATTGTAGTCACCAAAGTTGTTCGATGGTCCACAAAAACTCAAACACGAGCGGTTTCCTAAGTGAAACTATAACTCAACGAAAAATGAAGGTTCATGAAAGGCGATAGAAAGTTCATGTATAGAATGTACAACTACAGTGTAAACCACAATTGTAGTCACCAAAGTTGATCGATAGCCCACAAAAACTCAAACATGTGAAGTTTTCTAAATGTGGCTATAACTCAACAAAAAATGAAGGTTCACGAATGGCGATAGAAAATACCCATATAGAACGCGCAACTACGGTGTAATCCACAAGCGTAGTCACCAAATTTGATCGATGGCCCACAAAAATTGAAACTCGAGCAGTTTCCTAAATGTGGCTA
Organism: Sequoia sempervirens; assembly: GCA_007258455.2. Classification (NCBI taxonomy): domain Eukaryota; kingdom Viridiplantae; phylum Streptophyta; class Pinopsida; order Cupressales; family Cupressaceae; genus Sequoia; species Sequoia sempervirens. The sequence continues at coordinate 157,185,578 of VDFB02270651.1, forward strand.
TAACTAAAAAAAAATGAAGGTTCGTGAAAGGTGATAGAAAATATATGTACGAAATGGACAACTAAAGTGCAATCCACAATCATAGTCACCAAAGTTGATCAATGGCACACGAAAACTCAAACACGATTAGTTTCCTAAGTGAGACTATAACTCAATGAAAAATGAAGGTTCACGAAATACATTAGAAAATACACATATAAAATGCACAACTACACTGTAATCCACAATCGTAGTCACCAAAGTTAATCGATGGCCAACGAAAACTCAAATACAAGCATTTTACTAAGTGTGGCTATAGCTCAACAATTTTTTTTGGGAAAATAAAAAATATGGGTTTTATAGACGTATATAGGATTTTTCATAGAAAGATTCAAAAAAATTGCCTTTGTTACCTCGACTGCTTCTACCCTTCAAAAAAATCTATCTTTCTCAAGAACAACTTATCTTTTTTAAAAATGAACGATCTGGGTTTCCTTACAACATGAGCATCTACAAAGCCCATATTTTTTATTTCCCCCCAAAAAATAGTTTCATAGATTCTATTTGAGGGGTTCGTGCATGTTGATGAAAATTTTGTTTTTCGAAAAAAGGAAGATATGGGTCTAATCAGAACGACATTCTCTAGAAAACCCATTTCTTAGATTTATCATTAAAAAATTCAAAAATTTGCTTCTATTACCTCTACTACTTCTACTTTTCAAAAAAATCTCTTTTTCAAGAAAAACTTATTTTTTCAAAAAATGGACGATTTGGGTCTCTTCAACACACGAGCACCTATAAAACCGATATTTTTTATTTTCCCAAAAAAAATTGTTTCGTAGATTCTATGTTTGAGGAGTTTTTACATGTTTTTGAAAAATTTGTTTTTCGAAAAAAGAACAATCTGGATGTACTCATAATGACATTCTCTACAAAACCCATTTCTAAGATTTTTCATAAAAAGATTCAAATTTTTTGTCTTTGTTACCTCTACTGCTTCTACTTTTCAAAAAAATCTATCTTTTTCAAGAACAATTTACTTTTTCAAAATACGAATGATCTGGGTCTCTTTAGCACACGAGCATCTATAAAACTTATATTTTAGTTTTTTGAAAAAAGGACGATCTTGGTCCACTCAGAGTGACATTCTCTACAAACCCCATTTATCAGATTTTTCATAAAAACAATCAAATTTTTTTCCTATGTTACCTCTATTGCTTCTTCTTTTGAAAAAAATCTATCTTTTTCAAGAACTACTTATTTTTTCAAAAAACAGACGATCTAAATCTCTTCAACACACGAGCACCTACAAAACACATATTTTTAATTTTCTGAAAAGAAATTGTTTCATAGATTCTATTCTTGAGGGATTCTTCTATGTTGCAGAAAAATTAGTTTTTCAAAAAAAGGACAATCTGCATTTACTCAGAATGACATTCTCTACAAAACCTATTAATAAAATTTTTCATATAAAGATTCAAAAAAATTGCCTCTATTACCTTTGATGCTTCTACTTTTCAAAAATATTTGTCTTTGCCAAAAACAATTTATTTTTTCAAAGAATGGGAGATCTAGGTGTCTTTAACACATGAGTACCTATAAAACCCATATTTTTTATTTTTTGAAATAAAATTGTTTCGAAGATTTGATTTTTGAGGGGTTCTTGCATGTTGGTGAAAAATTAGTTTTTTGAAAATAGAACGATTTGGGTATACTCAGAAAGACATTCTCTACAAAACCCATTTTTTAGATTTTTCATAAAAAGATTTAAAAAATTACCTCTATTACCTCTACTGCTCCTACATTTAAAAAAAAAACTATCTTTTTCAAGAATAACTTATTTTTTCAAAAAACGATTTGGGTCTCTTTAGCACACGAGCACCTATAAAAACCATATTTTGATTTTTCCAAAAAAAATTGTTTCGTAGATTCTATTTTTGAGGGGTACTTGCATAGTTGGTGAAAAATTAGTTTTTCAAAGAAAGGACGATCTAGGTGTACTCAGAATGACATTCTCTACAAAACCCATTTGTCAGATTCTTCATAAAAAGATTCAAAAAATTTGTCTCTGTTATCTCTACTGCTTCTACTTTTCAAAAAAATCTGTCTACTTGTACTTTTAAAACAAATCTATATTTTTTCAAAAAACGGACGATCTAGGTCTTTTTAGCACATGGGCACCTATAAAACTTATATTTTTTATTTTCTGAAAAAATTTTGTTTCCTAGATTATATTTTTGAGGGGTTCTTCGATGTTGGAAAAAAATTAGCTTTTCGAAAAAAGGACGATATGGATCTAATCATAATAACATTCTCTACAAAAACCATTTCTCAAATTTTTCATAAAAAGATTTAAAAAAATTTCCTCTATTACCTCTACTACTACTTTTGAAAAAAATCAGTCTTTTTCAAAAACCTATTTTTTATAAAAACAGATGATCTGGGTCTCCTTAGCACATGAGCAGCTATCAAACTCATATTTTTTATTTTCCCAAAAAAAATCTTTCGTAGATTCTATTTTTCAAGGGTTTTCACACGTTGGTGAAAATACGTGTATAGAATGCACACCTACTACAATCCACAATCGTAGTCACCAAATTTTATTAATGGCCCACAAAAACTCAAACACGAGTGGTTTCGTAAATGTGGCCATAACTCAACACAAAATGAAGGTTCACGACAGGTGATAGAAAATATGCTTATAGAATGCAAAATTACAGTGTAATCCACAATTGTAGTCACCAAAGTTGATCGATGGACCATGAAAACTGAAACATGAGCGTTTCCTAAATGCACCTATAACTAAATGGAAAATGAAGTTTCATGAAAAGCGATATAAAATTAGCGTACAGAATGGAAAACTACGGTGCAATCCACAATCATACTCCCCAAAGTTGAATGATGGCCCACAAAAACTCAAATACGAGCGGTTTACTAAATACGGCTATAACTCAACCAAAAATGAAGGTTCATGAAAGGCGATAGAAAATACGTGTATAGAATGCACAACTACAATGTAATACACAATCGTAGTAGCCAAAGTTGATTGATTGCCCACAAAAACTCAAACACGAGCATTTTCCTAAATGTGGCTATAACTCAACAAAAAATTAAGGTTAATGAAAGGCGATTAAAAATATGCATATAAAATGCACAATGATAGTACAATCCACAATCGTGGTCACCAAAGTTGATCGATGGCCCACAAAAACTCAAACATGAGCGGTTTCATCAATGCAGCTATAACTCAACTGAAAATAAAGGTTTGTGAAAGGCGATCGAAGATACATGTATAGAATACACAACTACAGTGTAATGCACAATTGTAGTCACCAAAGTTGATAGATGGCACATGAAAACTCAAAAATGAGTATATTTCTAAATGTGTCGATAACTCAAAAAAATGAATATTCGTTAAAGGCGATTAAAACATGCGTATAGAATGCACAACTATAGTAGAATCCACAATCGTAATCACCAAAGTTGATCGATGGCCTACAAAGCCTCAAACATGAGCGGTTTGCTAATTGTTTCTAACTCAACAAAAAATGAATGTTCGCAAAAGGCAATAGAAAATATGCATATAGAATGAATAACTACAGTGCAATCCATAATCGTATTCACCAAAGTTGATCAATGGCCCACCAAAACTTAAACATGAGAGGTTTCCTAAATGCAGCAACAAAAAATGAAGGTTCACGAAAGATGATAGAAAATATGCCTACAGAATGGACAACTACAGTGCAATCCACAATCGTAGTCACCAAAGTTGATCGATGGCCCAAGAAAACTCAAACATGAGCTTTTTCCTAAATGTGGCTATAACTCAACAAAAAATAAAGGTTCGTGAAAGGAAATTAAAAATATGTGTATAGAATGCACAACTACAATACAATAAAAAACCATAGTCACCAAAGTTGATCGATTGCCCAAAAAAACTCCAACATGAGTGGTTTCCTAAATGCGGCTATAGATCAACAAAAAATGATGTTTTTCAAAAGGCAATAGACAATACATATATAGAAAGCACAATTACAGTGTAATCCACAAGCCTAGTCACCAAAGTTGATTGTTGGCCCACGAAAACTCATACAGGAACGGTTTCCTAAATGCAGCTATAACTCAACAAAAAATGAAGGTTCGTGAAAGGCAATAGAAAAATCATGGACACAATGGAAAAATAAAGTGCAATCCATAGTTGTAGTCACCAAAGTTGATCAACGGCCCACAAAAACTCAAACTTGGCAGGTTTCCTAAATGTGGCTATAACTAAAACAAAAATGAAGATTCGCGAAAGGCGATAGAAAATACACGTAAAGTATGGACAAGTACAATGCAATCCACAATCGTACTCACCAAAGTTGATCGACGATCCACAAAAACTCAAACTCGGACGGTTTCCTAAATGCGGCTATAACTCAACAAAAAATAAGGTTCGTGAAAGACTAGAAAATATGGGTATAGAATGCAAAAATACAGTGTAATCCACAAGCATAGTCACCAAAGTTGATTGATAGCCCATGAAAACTCAAACTCGAGTGGTTTCCTAAATGCTGCTATAGCTTAACAAGAAATGAACGTTCGCTGAACGGCGATAGAAAATATTTATACAGAAAGGACAACTACAGTCCAATCCATAATCGTACTCACCAAAGTTGATCAATGGGCCATGAAAACATAGACACGAGAAGTTTTCTAAGTGTGGCTATAGCTCAACGAAAATTGAAGGTTCGCGAAAGGTGATATAAAATACGCGTATAGAATGCACAACTACAATGCAATCCTCAATTGTAGTCACCAAAGTTGATTGATGGCCTAAGAAAACTTAAACACGATTGTTTTTTCTAAATGCGGCTATAACTCAATAAAAAATGAACGTTCATGTAAAACAATTAAAAATATGCCACAATCCACAATCGTAGTGACTAAAGTTGAGGGATAGCCCACGAAAACTAAAACATGAGTAGTTACCTAAATATGGCTATAACTCAACGAAAAATAAACGTTCACGAACGTGAATAGAAAATACGCGTATAGAAAGGACAACTACAGTGCAATCCACAATCGTAGTCACCAAACTTGACCGATGGCCCACAAATATTCAAACACGAGCGGTTTCCTAAATGTGACTATAACTCAATAAAAAATGAAGGTTCGTGAAAGGCAATAGAAAATACGCATAAAAAATGCACACTACAGTGTAATTCACAATCGTAGTCACCAAAGTTAATTGATGGCCCTAAAAAAAAAAACATGAGTGGTTTCCGAAGTGTGGCTATAACTGAACAAAAAATGAAGGATCGTGAAATGCGATAGAAAATAAGTGTGCATAATGGATACATTGCAATCCACAATTGCAGCCATCAAAGTTGATTTATGGCCCACGAAAACTCACACGCGATCGGTTTCCTAAGTGTGGCTATAACTCAATGAAAAATGAAGGTTCAAAATACCCGTATAGAGTGCACAACTCCAATGTAATACACAACCGTAGTCACCAAAGTTGATCGATGGCCCATGAAAACTCAAACACGAGTGGTTTCCTAAGTGCAGCTATAACTTAACGAAAAATGAAGGTTCACAAAAGGTGATAGAAAATACGCTTATAGAATGCACAACTACAGTTTAATCCACAATTAGAGTCACAAAAGTTGATCGATGGCCCATGAAAACTAAAACATGAGCGGTTTCCTAAATGTGGCTATAAATCAACAAAAAATGAAAGTTTATGAAATGTGATTAAAAATATGCATACGGAATGCACAACTAGACATTACAATCAACAATCGTAGTCACCAAATTTGATCGATGGCCCAAAAAAACTCAAATATGAGCGGTTTACTAAATGCGGGTATAACTAAAAAAAAAAAAGAAGGTTCGCATAAGGCAATAGAAAATACGAGTACATAATAGACAACAATAGTGTAAACCACAATCATAGTCATTAAAGTCGATCGGTGGTCAATGAAAACTCAAACATGAGAGGTTTCCTAAATATGGCTAGAACTCAACAAAAAATGAAGGTTCGCTAAAGCCGATAGAAAATACGTGTATAGAATGGACAACTACAGTCCAATCCACAATTGTAGTCACCAAAGTTGATTGATGTGCCACGAAAACTCAAACATGAGTGGTTTACTAAGTGCGGCTATAACTGAACGAAAAATAAAGGTTCGCGAAAGGCGATAGAAAATACATGTGTCGAATGCACAACTACAGTGTAATCCACAATCGTAGTCACTAAAGTTGATGAATGGCCCACGAAAACTCAAACACGAGCGATTTCCTAAATGCAGCTATAACTCAACAAAAAATAAAGGTTCATGAAAGGCGATAGAAAATATGCATACATAATGGACAACTATAGTGCAATCCACAATCATAGTCAACAAAGTTGATCGATGACCCATGAAAACTCAAACACGATCGGTTTCCTAAGTGTGGCTAAACCTAAACGAAAAATGAAAGTTTGTGAAAGCCGATAGAAAATATGCATGTAGAATGCACAACTATAGTGCAATCCACAATTTTAGTCACCAAAGTTGATCAATGGCCCACTAAAATTCAAACATGAGCGTTTTCCTAAATGCGACTATTAACTCAACAAAAAATCAAGTGTCGTGAAAGGTGATTAAAAATATGCATACAAAATGCATAACTACAGTATAATCAACAATCGTAGTAACCAAAGTTGATTGATGGCCCACAAAAAGTCAAACATGAGCAGTTTCCTAAATACAACTATAACTCAACAAATAATGAAGGTTCATGAAAGGAAATAGAAAATACATGTATAGAATGCATAAGTGCAGTCTAATCCACAAGTGTAGTCACCAAAGTTGATCGATAGCCCATGAAAACTCAAACTCAAGTAGTTTCCTAGATGCGGCTATATCTCAACAAAAATGAAGGCTCGTGAAAAGCGAAAGAAACTACGCGTATAGCATGCACAACTACAGTGTAATCGACAATCATAGTCATCAAAGTTAATTGATGCACACCAAAACTCAAAGATGAGCTTTTTCCAAAATACGGCTATAACTCAACAAAAACTGAAGGTTCATGAACGACAATTAAAAATATGCATACACAATGCATAACTACAGTACAATCCAATATTGTTTTCACCAAAGTTGATTAATGGTCCATAAAAACTCAAAAATGAGTGGTTTCCTAAAACTTGCTATAACTCATCAAAAAAAGAAGGTTTGTGAAAGGTGATTAAAAATATGGGTACAAAATGAAAAATATATAGTACAATCCATAATTGTAGTCAGCAAAGTTGATTGATCGCCCATAAAAACTCAAACATGAGTGGTTTCCTAAATGTTGCTATAACTAAGCAAAAAATGAAGCTTCGTGAAATGTGATAGAAAATACGTGTATAGAATGCACAACAACAATATAATACACAATCGTAGGCACCAAAGTTGATCGATAGCCCACAAAAACTCAAACGTGAGCGATTTCCTAAATGTGACTATAACACAACAAAAAATGAAGGTTTGCGAAAGAAGATAGAAAATACACGTAGAGAATGGACAAGTACGGTGCAATCAATAATTGTAGTTACCAAAGTTCATCGATGGACCACGAAAACCCAAACCCGAGCGGTTTCCTAACTACAGCTATAACTCAATGAAAAATGAAGGTTCACGAAAGGCAATAGAAATTACGCGTATAGAATGCAAAACTCTAGTGTAATCCACAATCGTAGTCACCAAAGTTGATTGATGGCCCAGGAAAGTCAAACACAAGTGTTTTCCTAAATGCATTCGTGAAAGACGACTAAAAATATGCGTATAAAATGCACAACTATAGTACAATCCACAATCATAGTCACCAAAGTTGATTGATGGCCCACAAAAAAACAAACATGAGTGGTTTCTTAAAAGCGGCTATAACTCAACAAAACATGAAGGTTCGTGAAAGGCAATAGAAAATACGCGTATAGAAAGCACAACTACATTTTAATCCACAAGCCTAGTCACCAAAGTTGATCGATGGCTCACAAAAACTCAAATACGAACGGTTTCCTAAATGCGGCTATAACTCAACAAAAAATGAAGGTTCATGAAAGGCGATAGAAAATTAGCATTCATAATGCACAACTACAGTGCAATCCACCATTGTAGTCAACAAAGTTGATCGATAACCCACGAAAACTCAAACACGAGCTGTTTCATAAGTGCGGCTATAACTCAACGAAAAATGAAGGTTCACAAAAGGCAATAGAAAATACGCATATAGAATGCACAACTACAGTGTAATCCACAATCATAGTCAGCAAAGTTGATTGATGGTCCACAAAACCTCAAACACGAGTGTTTTCTTAAATGCAGCTATAACTCAACAAAAGATGAAGGTTCGTAAAAGGCGATTAAAAATGGGCATACAAAATGCACAACTATAGTACAATCAACAATCGTAGTCACCAAAGTTGAATGATGGCCCATGAAAACATAAACACGAGCGGTTTCCTAAATGTAGCTATAACTCAATGAAAAATGAACGTGAAAGGCAATAGAAAATACACGTATAAAATGAATAACTATAGTGCAATCCACAATAGTAGTTACTAAAGTTGATTGATGGCCCTTGAAAACTCAAGTATGAGCAGTTTCCTCAATACGGCTATAACTCAACGAAAAATGAATGTTCGCAAAAGGCAATATAAAATACACATATATTATGGACAAATATAGTGCCATCCACAATCCTAGTGACCAAAGTTGATTCGTTGCCCACGAAAACTCAAACATGAGCTGTTTCATAAATGCAGCTATAACTATACGACAAATGAAGCTTCGCAAAAGGCAATAGATAATACACGTATAAAATGCACAACTACAATGTAATCCAAAAGCATAGTTATGAAAGCTGATCGATGGCCCACAAAAACTCAAACACGAGTGGTTTCCTAAGTGCAGCTATAACTCAACAAAAAATGAAAGTTCAAGAAAGACGATAGAAAATACGCGTTTAGAATGAACAACTACAACCCAATCCACAATCGTCATCACCAAAGTTGATCGATGGACAACGAAAACTCAAACACAAGCAGTTTCCTAAATGCAACTATAACTCAACCAAAAATGAAGTTTAGCAAAAGGCGATAGAAAAAACGCATATAGATTGGACAATTGTAGTGCAATCCACAATTGTAGTCACCAAACTTGATCGATGGCTGACAAAAACTCAAAGACGAACAGTTTCCTAAATGCAGCTATAACTCAACAAAAAATGAAGTTTCCTAAAAGGCGATTAAAAATATGCGTACAAAATGCACAAGTACAGTACAATCCACAATTGTAGTCACCAAAGTTGATTAATAGCCCTAAAAATCTTAAACATGAGCGGTTTTTTAAATGTGGCTATAACTCAACAGTAAATGAACTTGTGTAAAATGCGATAGAAAATACGTGTATAGAATGCAAAACTATAGTGTAATCCATAATCGTAGTCACCAAAGTTGATCGATGGGCCATGAGAACTCACACACGAGCGGTTTCCTAAATGCAACTATAACTCAAAAAAAATGAAGATTTGTGAAAGGAAATAGAAAATATGGATACAAAATGGACAACTACTTTGCAATCCACAATTGTAGTCACCAAGGTTAATAGATGGCCCACGAAAACTCGAACATGAGCGATTTCCTAAATATGGCTATAACTCAACAAAAAATGAAGGTTCGTAAAAGGAAATAGAAAATACGCGTATAGAATGGACAACTATAGTGCAATCCACAGTCGTAGTCACTAAAGTTGATTGATGGCCCACAAAAACTCAAACATGAGTGGTTTCCTAAATACGGCTATAATTCAACGAAAAATGAAGGTTCACGAAATGTAATAGAAAATACGCATATAGATTGAACAAGTACAGTGCAATCCACAATCATAGTCACCAAAGTTGATCAATGACCAACGAAAACTCAAATTGTGGATGCCATAGTAGGCCATCAACTTTGGTGACCAAGATTGTGGATTGCCTTTCACGAACCTTCATTTTACGTTGAGTTATAACCACATTTAGGAAAACGCATATTTTCTATCGCCTTTCACGAACCTTCATTTTATGTTGAGTTATAACCACATTTAGGAAACCGCTCGTGTTTGAATTTCCGTTTGCCATCGATGAACTTTGGTGACTACGATTGTGGATTGTACTGTAGTTGTGCATTCCGTACACATATTTTTAATCATCTTTCACGAACCGTGATTTTTCGTTGAGTTATAGTAACATTTAGGAATCTGCTCGTGTTTGAGTTTTCGTGGGCCATCAATCAACTTTGGTGACTACGATTATGGATTGCACTATAGTTAGCCATTATGTCTTTGTATTTTCTATTTCCTTTCGTGAACCTTTGTTTTTTGTTCAGCTATAACCGCATTTTGGAAATAGCTCTTGTTTGACTTTTCGTGGGCAATCGGTCAACTTCAACAAGTAGGCTTGTTGATTACACAGTAGTTGTGTATTTTATACATGTACTTCCTATTTGTGAATTTTGTATGCATACTTTTAATCATCTTTCGCAAACATTCATTTTTTGTTGAGTTATAGCCGCATTTAGTAAAACACTCTTGTTTGATTTTTTGAGGGCCATCAATCAACTTTGGTGACGATGATTGTGAATTACACTATAGTTGTGCATTTTATACGTGTATTTTCTTTTGCTTTTCTCGAACCTTCATTTTTTATTAAGTTATAGTCACATTTAGGAAACCACTCGTGTTTGAATTTTTGTGGGCCATCAATCAACTTTGGTGACTACAATTGTGGATTGCACTGTAGTTGTCAATTCTATATGCGTATTTTCTATCCACTTTCGTGAACCTTCATTTTTCGTTCAGTTATAGCTGCATTTTGGAAACCGCTCGTGTTTTAGTTTTTGTGGGCTATCCCTCAACTTTGGTGACTACAATTGTGGATGGCACCATAGTTTTCCATTCTGTATGCGCATTTTCTATCACCTTTCTCAAACCTTCAGTTTTCATTTAGTTATAGCTGCATTTAGGAAACTAGTCGTGTTTGAGTTTTCATGGGCCATTGATCAACTTTGGTGACTAAAATTGTGGATTGCACTATAGTTGTCCATTTTGTAAACATATATTATGTCGCTTTTTGTAAACCTTCGATTTTTGTTGAGTTATAGTGGAATTTAGGAAATCGCTCGTATTTGAGTTTTTTTGGGCCATCAATCAACTTAGGTGACTACACTTGTGGATTACACCCTAGTTGTGCATTCTATACACATATTTTCTATCGCCTTTCGTGAACCTTCATTTTTTGTTGAGTTATCGTTGCATTTAGGAAACTACTTATGTTTGAGTTTTTGTGGGCCATTAATCAACTTAGTTTGAGTTTTTGTGGGGCATCGATCAACTTTGGTGACTATGATTGTCGATTGCACTATAGTTGTCAATTTTGTATGTGTATTTTCTATCACCTTTTGCGAACCTTCATTTTTCATTGACCTATAGCCGCATTTACGAAACCCCTCATATTTGAGTTTTCGTGGGCCACTAATCAACTTTGTTAATTACAATTACTGATTGCACTGTAGTTGTCCATTCTATATACATATTTTCCATCACCTTTTACCAAAGTTCAATTTTTGTTGAGTGATAGCCACATTTAGGAAACTGCTCGTGTTTGAGATTTTGTGAGCCATATTTTGGAAAACGCTCATGTTTGAGTTTTTGTTGAGTTATACCCACATTGAGGAAAAAGATTGTGTTTGAGTTTTTGTGGGCGATCAATCAACTTTCATGACTATGATTGTTGATTGTACTATAGTTGTGCATTCTATAAACATATTTTTAATTGTTTTAGACGAACCTTCATTTTTTTTGAGTTATAGCCGCATTTAGAAAAACACCAGTGTTTCGGTTTTCTTCGGCCATCAATCAACTTTGGTGAGTATGATTGTGGATTACACTATAGTTGTGCATTCTATACATGTATTTTCTATCACCTTTCGTGAACCTTCATTTTTTGTTGATCTATAGCCGCACTTAGAAAACCACTCATGTTTGAGTTTTTCGTGGGCCATCGATCAACTTTGGTGACTACGATTGTGGATTTCATTGTAGTTGTCTATTATGTACATGTATTTTCTATCACCTTTCTCAAACCTTCATTTCTTGTTGACTCATAGCCGCATTTAGTAAACCGCTTGAGTTTGAGTTTTTGTTGGCCATCGATCTACTTTGGTGAATACACTTCTGGATTAGATTGTATTTGTGCATTCTACATGAGTATTTTCTATCACCTTTCGTGAACCTTCATTTTTTGTTGAGTTATAGCCGCAATTAGTAAAGAAGTCATGTTTTACTTTTTGTGAGCCATCAATCAACTTTGGTGAGTACAATTGTAGATAGTACTGTAGTTGTGCATTGTGTACGCATATTTTTAATCACCTTTCAAGAACCTTCATTTTTTGTTGAGTTATAGCTGCATTTAAGAAAACACTCGTGTTTGAGTTTTTCGTTGGCCATCAATCAACTTTGATGACTATGATTGTGGATTACACTATAGTTGTGCATTCTATATGTGTATTTTCTCTTGCATTTTACGAACCTTTATTTTTCGTTGAGTTATAGTTGCACTTAGGAAACCGCTCATGTTTGAGCTTTCATGGGGCATCGGTCAAATTGGTGACTACGATTGTGGATTGCACTGTAGTTATCCATTTTGTATGTGTATTTACTATCGCCTTCCGTGAACCTTCATTTTTTGTAAAGTTATAGAGGCATTTAGGAAACCGCTTGAGTTTGAGTTTTTGTGGGTCGTCGATCAACTTTGCTAAATAAGATTGTGGATTATACTGTTGTTATCCTTACTATACATGTATTTTCTATCGCCTTTCGTGAATCTTCATTTTTGTTTGAGTTAGTTTTAGGAAACCGCCTGCGTTTGAGTTTTTGTGGGCCATCGATCAACTTTGGTGAATACGATTGTGGATTGCACTGTAGTTATCCATTCCATATGTGTATTTTCTATCGCGTTTTGCGAACCTTCATTTTTTGTTGAGTTATAGACACAATTAGCAAACCGCTAATGTTTAAGTTTTTGTAGGCCATCGATCAACTTTGGTGACTACGATTGTCGATTGCACTATAGTTAGGCATTTTGTATGAATGTTTTTAATCGCCTTTAATGAACCTTCATTTTTTTATGAGTTATAGCCGCATTTAGAAAAATACTCAATTTTGAGTTGAGCCATCGATCAACTTCGGTGAATACGATTATGGATTGCACTAAAGTTATGCATTCTATATGTGTATTTTCTATCGCCTTTTGTGAACCTTCATTTTTTGTTGACTTAAAGATGCAATTAGGAAACCGCTAATGTTTGAGTTTTTGTAGGCCATCAATCAACTTTGGTGACTATGATTGTCGATTACATTGTAGTTGTGCATTCTATTCACGTATCTTCTATCGCCTTTAGCGAACCTTTATTTTTCTTTCAGTTATAGCTGCATTGATGAAACCACTCATGTTTCAGTTTTTGTGGGTCATCGATCAAGTTTGGTGACCCCGATTGTAGATTGTACTATTGTTGTGCATTCTATATGCATATTTTTAGTTTCCTTTCATTAACCTTCATTTTTTGTTGAGTAATAGCCGCATTTAGGAAAGCGCTCGTGTAGGAGTTTTCATGGGCCATTAATCAACTTTGGTGACTACGATTGTGGAATACACTATAGTTGTGCATTCTATGCAGGTATTTTCTATAGCCTTTCATGAACCTTTATTTCTTCTTTCGTTATAGCCACATTTAGGAAATCGCTCGTGTTTGAGGTTTTGTGGGCCATAAATCAACTTTGATGACTACGATTATGGATTGTATTGTAGTTGTGCATTTTGTATGTATATTTTTAATTTCCTTTCACAAACCTTCATTTTTTGTTGAGTTATAGCCGCATTTAGGAAAACGCTCTTGTTTGAGTTCTCATGTGCCGTCAATAAAACTTTGGTGAATACAATTGTGGATTACACTGTAGTTTTGCATTCTATACGTGTATTTTCTATCGCCTTTCGTGAACTTTCATTTTTTCATTGATTTATAGCCGTATTTAGTAAATCACTTGTATTTGAGTTTTTGTGGGCCATCGTTCAACTTTGGGGAGTACGATTTTGGATTGCTTTGTAGTTTTCCATTTTGTACGCGTATTTTCTATTGGCTTTTGTGAACCTTCATTTTTCGTTGAGTTATAGGTGCATTTAGGAAACTGCTCGTGTTTGAGTTTTCATGGGCCATCGATCAACTTTGGTGACTACAATTGTAGATTGCACTAGAGTTGTCAAATATGCACACGTATTATCTATTGGCTTTCACGAACCTTCATTTTTAGTTGAGTTATAGGTGGATTTACGAAACTAGTCATGTTTGAGTTGTTTTGGGCCATCGATCAACTTTGGTGACTATGATTGTGGATTGTACTATAGTTGTGCATTTTTTATGCCTATTTTTAATCACTTTTCTCAAAACTTCATTTTTTGTTTAGTTATAGCCGCATTTAGGAAAACACTCATGTTTGAGTTTTCATGTGCCATTAATCAATATATTTTAACCAACATGCGAGAACCCCTCAAAAATAGAATCTACGAAACAATTTTTTTTGGGAAAATTAAAAATATGGGTTTTATAGGTGCTCGTGTGCTAAAGAGACCCTGAGAAATGGGTTTTGTAGAGAGTGTCATTCTGTGTAGACCTAGATCGTCCTTTTTTCGAAAAACTAATTTTTCACCAACATGTAAGAACCCCTCCAAAATAGAATCTATGAAACAATTTATTTTTGGGAAAATAAAAAATATGGGTTTTATACATGCTCATGTGTTGAAACACCCAGATCATCCGTTTTTTGAAAAAATAAGTTGTTCTTGAAAACGATTGATTTTTTTGAAAAGTAGTAGTAGAGGTAACAGAGGAAAAATTTTAAAATCTTTTTATGAAAAATCTGATAAATGGGTTTTGTAAAGAATGTTAATATGATTAGACCCATATTGTCCTTTTTTCCAAAAGCTAATTTTTCACCAACTTGCAAGATTCCCTCAAAAATAGAATCTAGGAAACAATATGTTTTGGGAAAATTGAAAATATGGGTTTTATAGGTGCCCATGTGCTAAAAAGACCCAAATCATCCATTTTTGAAAAAAATTATTTGTTCTTCAAAAAGATAGATTTTTCTAAAAACTACAAGCAATAGAGATTTAGATTTTTTTGAAAAGTAGACGTAGTAGAGGTAACATAGACAATTTTTTTGAATCTTTTTATGAAAAATCTGACAAATGGGTTTGGTAGAGAATGTTGTTCGAATACACCCAGATCGTCCTTTCTTCGAAAAACTAATTTTTTACCAACATGCAAGAACCCCTCAAAAATAGAATCTACGAAACAATTTGGTTTGGAAAAATTGAAATATGGTTTTTTATAGGTGCTTGTGTGTTAAAGAGACCCAAATCATTTTTTGAAAAAATAAGTTATTCTTGAAAAAGATAGTTTTTTTGGAAATGTAGAAGCAGTAGAGGTAACAGAGGTAAATTTTTTGAATCTTTTTTTGAAAAATCTAAGAAATGGGTTTTGTAGAGAATGTCGTTCTGAATATACCTAAATCGTTCTTTTTTCGAAAAACTAATTTTTCACCAACATGCAAGAACACCTCAAAAACTAAATCTATGAAACAATTTTATTTGGGAAAATCGAAAATATTCATTTTATAGGTGCTCGAGAGCTAAAGAGACCCAGATCATCCATTTTTTTTTATAATAACTTGTCCTTGAAAAACATAGTTTTTTATGAAAAATAGAAGCAATAGAGGTAATAGAAGTAAATTTTTTGAATCTTTTTATGAAAAATATGAGAAATGGGTTTTGTAGAGAATTTCATTCTGAATAGACCCATATCATCCTTTTCTCAAAAAACTTATTTTTCACCAACATGCAAGAACCCCCTCAAAAATAGAATCTATGAAACTTTTTTTTTGGGGAAAATAAAAAACATGGGTTTTATAAGTACTCATGTTTTAAATAGACCCAAATCTTTCGTTTGGAAACATAAATTGTTCTTGGAAAAGATAGATATTTTTCAAAAGTAGAAGCAGTAGAGGTAACAAAGGAAAATTTTGTGAATCTTTTTGTGAAAAATCTGAGAAATGGGTTTTGTAGAGAATGTCGTTCTCAGTTAATCCAGATGGCCCTTTTTTTGAAAATCTAATTTTTCACCAACACACAAGAGCCCCTCAAAAATAAGTTGTTCTTGAAAAACATAGATTTTTTTGAAAAGTAGAACAAGTACAAGTAACGAAGGAATTTTTTTTGAATCATTTTAAAAAAATTTGAGAAATGGATTTTGTAGAGAATGTTGTTCTAAGTAGACCCAGATCATCCTTTTTCGTAAGCCATCTATAGTGCAATCTAGAATCCTACTCACCAATGTTGACTACGATTGTGGATTGTACTATAGTTGTGCATTCTATATGCATATTTTTAATCATGTTTCACGAACCTTCATTTTTAATTGAGTGATAGCCTCATTTAGGAATACGATCGTGTTTGAGTGTTCGTAGGCCATCGATCAACTTTGGTAACTATGATTTTGTACTGTACTGTAGTTGTGCATTCTCTACAGATATTTTTAATCACCTTTCACGGACCTTCATTTTTTATTGAGTTATAGCCACATTTAGGAAATTGAAAGTGTTTGAGATTTTGGGGGCCATCGATCAACTTTGATGACTACGATTGTGGATTACAGTGTAGTTGTTCATTCTATACATGTATTTTCTATCGCCTTTTGCGAACCTTATATTTTCCTTGACTTATAGCTACACTTAGGAAACCGCACGTGTTTGAGTTTTCGTGGGCCATCAATCAACTTTTTTTTCTAAAATTGTGGATTGAATTGTAGATGTGCATTATGAACATTAATTTTCTATTCCCTTTCGTGTTCCTTCATTTTTTGTTGAGTTATAGCCGCATTTAGGAAACCTTTGAAGTTTGAGTTTTCGTGGGTTATCGATCAACTTTGGAGACTACGATTGTGGTTTACACTATAGTTGTGCATTCTATAAGCGTATTTTCTATCGCCTTTCATGAACCTTAAATTTTTGTTGAGTTATAGCCGCATTTAGGAAACAGCTTGTGTTTGAGTTTTCATGGGCCATTGATCAACTTTGGTGACTACGATTGTGGATTGCACTATAGTTGTGCATTATAAAACCTAATTTTTTATCGCCTTTCATGAACCTTCATTTTTTATTGAGTTATAGACACATTTAGGAAACCGTTCGTGTTTGAGTTTTTATGGACCATCAAGGAACTTTCGTGACCACGCTTGTGGATTACAATTTAGTTGTGCATTCTATACGCGTATTTTCTATCGCCTTTTGTGAACCTTCATTTATTGTTCCGTTATATTTCGGAAACCACTCATGTTTGAGTTTTTTTGGGCCATCAAATTTTCACGATAGGTGATAGAAAATTATCGTTGATAATGCAGAACTATATTGCAATCCACAATTGTAGTCACCAAAGCAGATCGATGGCCCACAAAAACTGAAACATGAGCGGTTTAATAAATGATGCTATAACTCAACAAAAAATGAAGGTTTGCGAAAGGTGATAGAAAATACACATACATAGTGGACAACTATAGTGCAATCCACAATCATAGTCACCAAAGTTGATTGATGGCCCATTAAAACTAAAACATGAGAGGTTTCCTAAGTGCGGCTATAACTCAACAAAAAATAAAGGTTTGTGAAAGGCGATTAAAAAATGCGTACAAAATGCATAACTACAATATAATCCACAAGTGTAGTCACCAAAGTTGATCGATGGCCCATGAAAACTCAAACACGATTGGTTTCCTAAATGCGGTTATAACTCAACAAAAAGATGAATGTTCATGAAAGGCGATTAAAAATATGCTTAGAGAATGGAAAACTACAGTACAGTCCACAATCATAGTCAACTTTGGTGACTATGATTGTGGATTGCACTGTAGTTGTGAATTCTATACGCGTATTTTCTATCCTCTTTTGCAAAACTTCATCTTTTGTTGAGTTATAGCCGTATTTAGGAAACTGCTCGTGTTTGAGTTTTTGTGGGCCGTCGATCAATTTCGGTGACTATGATTGTGGATGGCACTGTAGTTTTCTATTCTATATGCGTATTTTTTATCGCCTTTCGTAAACCTTCATTTTTCATTGAGTTATAGCCGTATTTAGGAAACCGCTCATATTTGAGTTGTCATGGGTCATCGATCAACGTTGGTGACTACAATTGTGGATTGCACTATAGTTGCCTATTTTGTACGCGTATTTTCTATTGCCCTTCACAAACCTTCATTTTTGATTGAGGTATAGCTAGATTTAGGAAACAACTCATGTTGTAGTTTTCGTTGGGCATCAATCAACTTTTGTGACTAAGCTTGTGGATTACAGTATAGTTGTGCATTCTATACGCATATTTTCCATCGCCTTTCATGAATCTTCATTTTTTGTTGAGTTATAACCACATTTAGGAAAACTCTCGTGTTTGAATATTTGTGGGCCATTGATAAACTTTGGTGACTAAGATTGCGGATTTTATTGTAATTTTCCATTTTGTACATATATTTTTAATCGCCTTTCACGAACATTAATTTTTTGTTGACTTATAGCCACATTTAGGAAAATGGTCGTGCTTGGGTTTTCGTGGGCCACCAATCAACTTTGGTGACTAGGATTGTGGATTGTATTGTAGTTGTCCATTCTATACACATATTTTTAATCACCTTTCATGAACTTATAGCCACATTTTTGTGGGCTATTGATCAACTTTGGTGACTACGATTGCGGATTGTATTGTAGTTGTCCATTATGTATGCATATTTTTAATCGCCTTTCACAAACCTTCATTTTTTTTCGACTGATAGTTGCATTTAAGAAAATGGCCGTGTTTGGGTTTTCGTGGACCACTGATCAACTTTGGTAATGACGATTATGGATTACACTGTAGGTGTGCAGTCTATAGATGTATTTTCTATTCCCTTTAACGAACCTTCATTTTTCATTGAGTTATAGCCGTATTTAGCAAACCGCTTGTGTTTCAGTATTCGTGGGCCATCAATCAACTTTCGTGACTACGATTGTGGATGCACTGTAGTTGTCCATTTTGTAGGTGTTTTCGTGAACCTTCATTTTTTTTGAGTATTCGTGGGCCATTGATCAACTTTGGTGACTACGCTTGTGGATTACACTGTAGTTGTGAATTTTGTAGGTGTATTTTCTATTGCCTTTCGCAAGCCTTCATTTTGTGTTGAGTTATAGCCGCATTTAAGAAACCGCTCGTGTTTGAGTTTTTGTGGGCCATCGATAAAATTTGGTGACTACAATTGTGGATTGTAGTAGGTGTGCATTCTATACACATTTTCACCAACATGCAAGAACCCCTCTCAAATAGAATCTATGAAACAAGTTTTTTTGGGAAAATCAAAAATATGGGTTTTATACATGCTCGTGTGCTAAAGAGACCTAGATCGTCTATTTTTGAAAAACATAAGTTGTTTTTGAAAAGGATAGATTTTCTATAAATAAGCAGTAGAGGTAATAGAGGCAGATTTTTTGAAACTTTTTATGAAAAATATGGCTATAACTAAACGAAAAATGAAGGTTCGGGAAAGGCAATAGAAAATATGGGTATAGAATGCACAACTAAAGTATAATCCACAATCATAGTCACCAAAGTTGATTGACGGCCTATGAATACTCAAACATGAGTGTTTTCCTAAATGCAGCTATAACTCAACAAAAAATGAAGATTTGTGAAAGGCGATTAAAAGTTCATAATGCACAACTATAGTGCAATCTACAATTGTAGTGACCAAAGTTGATCGATGGCCCACAAAAATGCAAACATGAGTGGTTTGCTAACTGCGGCTATAACTCAACAAAAAATGAAGGTTCACAAAAGGCTAGAGAAAATGAGATTATAAAATGCACAACTACAGTGTAATCCACTAGCATGGTCACCAAACTTGATTGATGGCCCACGAAAAACTCAAACTTGAGGGGATCCTTAAATCTGGCTATAACTCAACAAAAAATGAAGGTTCGCAAAAGGAGATAGAAAATAAACGTATAGAATGCACAACTAAAATGTAATCCACAAGCGTAGTCACCAAATTTGATCGATGGCCCACAAAATCTCAATTTCGAGCAGTTTCCTAAATGCGGCTATAACTCAACAAAAAATGAAGGTTCGCGTAAGGCTATCATAAATACATGTATAGAATGAACAACTATAGTGCAATCCACAATCATTGTCACTAAAAATGATGAATGCCCCACAAAAACTCAAACACGACCAGTTTCCTAAATGCAGCTATAACTCAATGAAAAATGAAGGTTCATGAAAGGCGATAGAAAATACGCGTATAGAATGCAAAACTACAGTGTAATCCATAATCGTAATCACCAAAGTTGATCCATAACGCATGAAAACTCAAACCCAAGCGTTTTCCTAGATTATAACTCAACAAAAAATGAAGGTACATGAAAGGTGATTAAAAATATGCATACAAAATGCACAACTATAGTGCAATCCACAACTATAGTCAACAAAGTTGATCGATGGCCACAAAAACTCAAACACGAACGGTTTCCTAAATGCGGCCATAACTCAATGAAAAATGAAGTTTCACGAAAGGCAATAGAAAATATTTGTACAAACTGGACAACCAAGTACAATCCACAATCGTAGATGTTGATCGAAGGCCAAAGAAAACTCAAATACAAGTGGTTTTCTAAATACGGTTATAACTCAACAAAAAATGAATGTTTTTGAAAAGAGATTAAAAATATGCGTATAGATTGCACAACTATAGTACAATCCTCAATTATAGTCAGCAAAGTTGATCAATGGCCAACGAAAACTTAAACTCGAGAGATTTCCTAAATGCAACTATAACTCTGTTAAAAATGAAGGTTCGCGAAAGGCGATAGAAAATAGGCATACAAAATGGACAACTATAGTGAAATCCACAGTAATAGTCACCAAAGTTGCTTGATGGCCCACAAAAACTCAAACACGAGCAGTTTCTTAAGTGAGGCTATAACTCAATGAAAAATGAAGGTTCGTGAAAGGCAATAGAAAATACGCGTATGGAATGCACAACTACAGTGTAATCCACATTTGTAGTCAACAAAAAATGAAGTTTCATGAAAGAAAATTAAAAATATACGTACAAAATGCACAACTATAGTACAATCTAGAATTGTAGTCACGAAAGTTGATTGATGGCCCACAAAAACTCAAACATGAGTGGTTTCCTAAATGCAACTATAACTCAACAAAAAATAAAGGTTTGCCAAAGGCGATAGAAAGTAAATGTATAGAATGAACAACTACAGTGTAATCCACAATTGTAGTCACCAATGTTGATCAATGGCCCACGAAAACTCAAATACGAGTGGTTTCCTAAATACGGCTATAACTCAACAATAAATAAAGGTTCACAAAAGCTGATCGAAAATACGCGTACAAAATGGACAACTACAATGCAATCCACAATCGTAGTTACCAAAGTTGATTGATGGTCCACAAAAACTCAAATATGAGCGTTTTACTAATTGGGGCTATAGCTCAGCAATTTTTTTTTGGGAAAATAAAAAATCTAGGTCTCTTTACAACATGAGCAACTACAAAGCCCATATTTTTTATTTTCCTAAAAGATATTTTTTTGTAGATTCTATTTTTTAGGGGTTCTTGCATGTTGATAAAAAATAAGTTTTTCGAAAAGAGGACGATATTGGTCTACCCAAAACGATATTCTCTACAAAACCCATTTATCAGGTTTTTCATAAAAAAATTCAAAAAAATTGCCTCTATTACCTCTACTTCTTCTACTTTTCAATTTTTTTAATCTTTTTCAAGAAAAACTTATTTTTTTAAAAAAGGACGATTTGGGTCTCTTTGGCTCATGCACATATAAAACTGATATTTTTTATTTTTCCAATAAAAATGGTTTTGTAGATTCTATTTTTGAGGGGTTCTTTCATGTTGGTGAAAAATAAGTTTTTCAAAAATAGGACGATTTGGGTCTACTCAGAATGACATTCTCTACAAAACCCATTTCTCAAATTTTTCATAAAAAGATTCAAAAAATTTGCCTCTGTATACTTTTCAAAAAAGTCTATCTTTTTATAGAACAACAAATTTTGTCAAAAAATGGAAGATTACGGTCTCTTGAGCACACGACCACCTATAAAACCCATATTTCGATTTTCCCGAAAGAAATTGTTTCATAGATTCTATTTTTGAGAAGTTTTTGCATGTTGGTGAAAAATTAGTTTTTCAAAAAAAGGACGATGTGGATCTACTCAGAACTACATTCTCTACAAAACCCATTTCTTAGATTTTTCATCAAAACATTCAGTAAATTTGCCTTTGTTACCTCTACTACTTCTACTTTTCAAAAAAAACTATTTTTTTGAAGAACAGTTTATTTCTTCAAAAAATAGATGCTCTGGGTCTCTTTAGAACACGAGTACCTATAAAACCTATATTTTTTATTTAAAAAAAGTTTGTTTCGTACATTCTATTTTTCAGGGGTTCTTGCATGATGGTGAAAAAATAGTTTTTCAAAAAAAGAATGATCTCAGTCTACTCAGAACGACATTCTCTACAAAACTCATTTCTCAGATATTTCATAAAAAGATTCAAAATTTTTGCCTCTGTTACCTCTACTGCTTCTACTTCTCAAAAAAATCTATCTTTTCAAGAACTTATTTTTTCAAAAAACAGATGATCTGTGTGCACACGAGCACTTATAAAACCCATATTTTTTATTTTCCCCAAAAAAATTGATTCGTAGATTCTATTTTTGTGGGGTTCTTACATGTTGGTAAAAATTAGTTTTTGAAAAAGGGACGATCTGGGTCTACTCAAAATGACATTCTCTACAAAACCATTTCTCATATTTTTCATAAAAAGATCTAGAAAATTTGCTTCTATTACCTCTACTACTTCTACTTCTCAAAAATATCTATCCTTTTCAAAAACAACTTATTTTTTCAAAAACCGGACGATCTGGATCTAGCATACGCTATAAAATCCATATTTTTATTTTTTCGAAAAAAAATTGTTTCGTAGATTCTCTTTTTGAGAGGTTCTTCTATGTTGGTGAAAAATAAGTTTTTCGAAAAAAGGACAATTTGGGTCTACTCAAAACAACATTCTCTACAAAACCCATTTCTAAAATTTTTCATAAAAAAAATCAAAAAAATTGCCTTTGTTACTTGTACTAGTTCTACTTTTCAAAAAAACCTATCTTTTTCAAGAACAACTTATTTTGTCACAAAATGGACGATTAAGGTCTCTAGATCACACGAGCACCTATAAAACCCATATTTCGATTTTGCCAAAAAAAATTGTTTGGTGGATTCTATTTTTGAGGGGCTCTTGCATGTTGGTGAAAAATTAGTTTTCCGAAAAAAGGACAATTTGGATTAACTTAGAACGACATTCTCTACAAAATCCATTTCTCAGATTTTTCATAAAAGGATTCAAAAAATTTGCCTCTGTTA
Source organism: Sequoia sempervirens (assembly GCA_007258455.2). Taxonomy (NCBI): domain Eukaryota; kingdom Viridiplantae; phylum Streptophyta; class Pinopsida; order Cupressales; family Cupressaceae; genus Sequoia; species Sequoia sempervirens. The sequence continues at coordinate 157,209,136 of VDFB02270651.1, forward strand.
CCAAAAATCTATCTTTTTCAAGCACTAAATATTACCTCTACCGCTTCTACATTTAAAAAAAAACTATCTTTTTCAAGAATAATTTATTGATTCGAAAAATGATCTGGGTCTCTTTAGCATGCGAGCACCTATAAAAACCATATTTCAATTTTTCAAAAAAAAATTGTTTTGTAGATTCTATTTTTGAGGGGTTCTTGCATGTTGGTGAAAAATTAGTTTTTCGAGAAAAAGACGATCTGGGTGTACTCAGAACGACATTCTCTACAAAACTCATTTGTCAGATTTTATTATAAAAAGTTTCAAAAACTTTGTCTCTATGATCTCTATTGCTTCTACTTTTCAAAAAAATCTATCTTTTTGAAGAACAAATAATTTTTTCAAAAAATGGACGATCTGGGTCTTTTTAGCACATGGGCACTTATAAAACCATTATTTTCAATTTTCCCTAGAAAATTTGTTTCCTAGATTCTATTTTTGAGGGGTTCTTGCGTCTTGGTGAAAAATTAGTTTTTCAAAAATAGGACGATCTAGGTCTACTCAATCTGATGGCCCACAAAAACTCAAACATGAAGGTTTCTGAAAGGTGATAAAAAATATGCATACAAAATTCACAACTAAAATATAATTCACAAGCATAGTAACCAATGTTGATCGGTGGCCCATGAAAACTCAAACACGAGTGGTTCCTAAATGCGACTATAACTCAACAAACCTTGAATAAAAAATGAAGATTCGCGAAAGGCAATAGAAAATACGCTTAAAAAATGGACAACTACAGTGCAAAACACAATCGTAGTTACCAAAGTTGATCAATGGCCCATGAATACTCAAACACGAGCAGTTTCCTAAATTCGGCAATAATTCAACAAAAAATGAAGGTTCACAAAAGGTGATAGAAAATACACCTACAAATTAGACAACTTCACTGCAATCGACAATCGTAATCACCAAAGTTGATCGATGGCCCACGAAAACTAAAATATGAGCGGTTTCCTAAGTCTGGCTATAACTCAAAAAAAAATGAAGGTTCGCAAAAGGTGATAGAAAATATGTGTATAGAATGCACAACTATAGTGCAATCCACAATCATAGTCACGAAATTTGATTGATGGCCCATGAAAACTAAAACATGAGCGGTTTCCTAAGGACGGCTATAACTCAACAAAAATAAAGGTTTATGAAAGGCGATAGAAAATACTCGTATACAATGCATAATTAGAGTGTAATCCACAATGGTAGTCACAAAAGTTGATTGATGGCCCACGAAAACTCAAACACAAGTGGTTTCCTAAATGCGGCTATAACTCAACGAAAATTGAAGGTTCGCGAAAGACAATAGAAAATACGCATTTAGGAAACCGCTCGAATTTGAGTTTTTGTGGGCCATCAATAAACATTGGTGACTACGCTTCTAGATTACAATGTAGTTGTGCATTTTATACTCGTATTTTCTATCACCTTTCGAGAACCTTCATTTCTTGTTGAGTTATAGCCACATTTAGGAAAACGCTTGTGTTTGAGTTTTCGTGGGCCAATGATAAACTTTGATGACTACGATTGTGGATTACACTGTTGTGCATTTTATACGCGAATTTTCTATCAACTTTCTCAAACCTTCATTTTTTCTTCAGTTATAGCCGCACTTAGGAAACCACTCGTGTTTGAGTTTTGTAGGTCATCGATCAACTTTGGTAACTATGATTGTGCATTGCACTATAGTTGTCCATTTTGTGTGCATATTTCCTATCGACTCTCGTGAACTTTCATTTTTAGTTGAGTTATAGCCACATTTAGGAAACTGCTTGTGTTTGTGTTTTTGTGGGCCATCAATCAACTTTGCTGGCTACGATTGCGGATTGTATTGTAGTTGTGCATTCTATACGCACATTTTTAATTTCCTTTCATGAACCTTCACTTTTTGTTGAGTTATAGCCGTATTTAGGAAAATGCTCATGTTTGAGTTTTTGTGGACCATCGATCAACTTTGCTAATTATGATTTGGATTACACTGTAGTTGTGCATTCTATATGCGTATTTTCTATCGCCTTTCGCGAACCTTCATTTTTCGTTGAGTTATAGTTGCACTTAGGAAACAAATCATGTTTGATTTTTCGTGGGCCATCGATCAACTTTGTTGACTACAATTGTGGATTGCACTTTAGTTGTGCATTGTGAACACTAATTTTCTATCGCCTTTCATGAACCTTCATGTTTTGTTGAGTTATAGCCGCATTTAGGAAACTATTCGTGTTTCATTTTTCGTGAGCAATCGATCAACTTTGGTGACTATGATTGTGGATTGTACTGTTGTTGTGCATTCTATACGCATATTTTTAATTTCCTTTCATGAACCTTCATTTTTTGTTGATTTATACTGATCGAGTTTGAATTTTCATGGGCCATAGATCAACTTTGATGACTACACTTGTGGATTACATTGTAGTAGTGCATTCTATACGCATATTTTTTATCGCTTTTCGTAAACCTTCATTTTTTGTTAAGTTATAGCTGCACTTAGGAAACTCCTCGTGTTTGAGATTTCATGGGCCATTGATCAACTTTGGTGACTACGATTGTCCATTTTGTACGTGAATTTTCTATTGCCTTTGACAAACCTTCATTTTTCTTTCAGTTATAGCCGTATTTTGGAATCCACTCGAGTTTCAATTTTCGTGGGCCATTGATCAACTTTGGTGACTACGCTTGTGCATTACACTATAGTTGTGCATTCTATACGCGTATTTTCTATCATCTTTTGAGAAACTTCTTGTTTTGTTGAGTAATAGCCACATTTAGGAAACTGCTCATGTTTGAGTTTTTGTGGGCCATCGATTGTGGATTGTATTGTACTTGTGCATTTTGTACATATATTTTTTAATCGCCTTTCACGAACTTTAAGTTTTAGTTGATTTATAGCCACATTTAGGAAAACACTTGTGTTTGAGTTTTCCTGGGCCATCGATCAACTTTGGTGACTACAATTGAGGATTACACCTTAGTTTTGCATTCTATATGCGTATTTTCTATCGCCTTTTGTGAACCTTTATTTTTTGTTGAGTTATAGCTGCACTTATGAAACTGCTCGTGTTTGAGTTTTCATGGTCCATCGATCAATTTGGTAACTATGATTATTGATTGCAGTGTAGTTGTCCATTCTCTACGTGTATTTTCTATCACCTTTCGCAAACCTAAATTTTTTGTTGAGTTATAGCCGCATTTAGGAAACCGCTCACGTTTGAATTTTTGTGGGTCATCGATCAACTTTGGTGACTAGGATTGTGGATTACACTATGGCTATGCATTCTATACACGTATTTTCTATCACCTTTTGCAAACCTTGATTTTTTGTTGAGTTATAGCAGCATTTAGGAAACTGCTCATGTTTGAGTTTTTGTGGGCGATCAATCAACTTTGCTGACTACAATTATGGATAGTACTATAGTTGTGCATTATGTATACATATTTTTAATCACTTTCCATGAACCTTCATTTTTTGTTGAGTTATAAGCATTTAGGAAACCCCTCATTTTTTAGTTTTTCTGGGCCATCAATCAACTTTTGTGACTACAGTTTTGGATTGTACTGTAGTTATGCATTTTGTACGCATATTTCTAATCATCGTTCATGAACCTTTAGTTTTTGTTGAGTTATAGCCGCATTTAGGAAAACACTCGTGTCTAAATTTTGGTGTGCATCGATCAAGTTTGGTGACTACAATTGTGGATTACACCTAGTTGTGCATTGTATACGCATATTTTCTATCACCTTTCATGATCCTTCATTTTTTGTTGAGTTATAGTTGCACTTAGAAAACCTCTCGTGTTTGAGTTTGTGTGGCCCATCGATCAACTTTGGTGACAATGATTGTGGATTGCAATGTCGTGTTACATTCTCTACATGTAATATGTCTCGCCTTTTGCGAACCTTCATTTTTTCTTGAGTTATTGCCACATTTAGGAAACCGCTTGAGTTTGATTTTTTGTGGGCTATCGATCAACTTTGGTGACTACACTTGTGGATTACACTGTAGTTGTCCATTATATACACGTATTTTCTATCGCCTTTCGCAAACCTTCATTTTTTTTTTAGTTATATGAAATTGCTCGTGTTTGAGTTTTTGTGGGCCATCGATCAAATTTAATGACTACGACTGTGGCTTGCACTCTAGTTGTCCATTATGTACGCATATTTTTAATTGCTTTCCACGAAGCTTCATTTTTTGTTGAGTTATAACAACATTTAGGAAAAATGCTCATGTTTGAGTTTTTGTGGGCCATCAATCAACTTTGGTGACTATTATTGTGGATTACACTATACTTGTGCATTCTATACGTGTATTTTCTATCGCCTTTCGCAAACCTTCATTTTTGGGTAAGTTATAGGCATATTTAGGAAACCGCTCATATTTGAGTTTTCGTGGGCCATCAATCAACTTTGGTACCTATGATTGTGGGTTACACTGTAGTTTTGCATTCTATACGCCTATTTTCCATCGCCTTTCATAAACTTTCATTTTTTGTTGAGTTATAGCCATATTTAGAATACCGCTCGTGTTTCAGTTTTTGTGGGACATCAATTAACTTTGGTTAGTACGATTGTGGATTGTACTATAGTTGTGCATTATGTATGAGTATTTTTAATCGTCTTTCAATGAACCTCCATTTTAGGTTGAGTTATAGCCGCATTTAGTAAACCACACGAGTTTGACATTTAGTAGGCCATCGATTAACTTTAGTGACTACACTAGTGGATTACATTGCAGTTGTGTATTCTATCCGCGTCTTTTCTATCGCCTATCACAAACTTTCATTTTTTGTTGAGTTATAGCCGCATTAAGGAAACCACACATGTTTGAGTTTTTGTGGGCCATCAATCCATTTTGGTGATTACGGTTTTGGATTGCGCTGTACTTCGACACTCTATACGCATATTTTCTATCACCTTTCATGAGCAATCATTTCTCGTTGACTTACACTTAGGAAACCAATTATGTTTTAGTTTTTGTGGGCCAACGATCAAGTTTGGTGACTACAATTGTGGATTGCACTATAGTTTTCCATTCTATATACGTATTTTCTATCATTTTTTGTGAACCTTCATTTTTTTTTAGTTATAGCCGCATTTAGGAAACTACTCTTTTTTGAGTTTTTCTGGGCTATTGATCAGCTTTGGTGACTATGATTGTGGATTATACTATGGTTGTACATTCTATACACGTATTTTCTATCGCCTTTTACGAACCTTCATTTTTCGTTGAGTTAGAGCTGCACTTAGGAAACTGCTTGTGTTTGAGTTTTCGTGGGCCATTGATCAACTTTGGTGACTACGCTTGTGGATTCCATTGTAGTTGTGCATTCTATACATGTATTTTCAAACAGCTTTCATGAACCTTCATTTTTTGTTTAGCTATAGCTGCTATTATTAAACCACTCATATTTGAGTTTTTGTGGGCCATCGATCAACTTTGGTGACTACAATTGTGGATTACACTATAGTTGTGCATTCTATATGCATATGTTCTATTTCCTTTCGTGAACCTTCATTTTTCATTGAGTTATAGCCACACTTAGGAAACCGCTCGTGTTTGAAGTTTTGTGGGCAATCGATTAACTTTGGTGACTACGATTGTGGATTGTACAATATATGTCCATTCTTTATGCGTATTTTCTATTGAATTTCGCGAACCTTCATTTTTTGTTGACTTATAGCCACATTTAGGAAACCGCTCATGTTTGAGTTTTTTTGCGACATCGATCAACTTTGGCTACTACACTTGTGGATTAAATTGTAGTTATGCATTGTATACGCGTATTTTCTATCACCTTTCGCCGACCTTCATTTTTTGTTGAGATAGGCGCATTTAGGAAACCGCTCATGTTTGAGTTTTTGTGGGAATCGATCAACTTTGCTGAGTACAATTGTGGATTGTACTTAAGTTGTTCAGCACGCATATTTTTAATCGCCCTGCACGATCCTTCATTTTTTGTTGAGTTATGGCCGCATTTACGAAAATGCTTGTGTTTGTGTTTTCCTGGGCCATCGATCTATTTTGGTGACTACGATTGTGGATTACAGTATAGTTATGCATTCTTTACGGGTATTTTCTATCGCTTTTTGTGAACCTTCATTTTTCTTTGACTACGATTATAGATTTTACTGTGGTTATGCATTTTGTACGCATATTTTAAATTTTTGTACATGAACTTTCATTTTTTGTTGAGTTATAGCCACATTGAGGAAAACGCTCATGTACGAGTTTTCGTGGGCCATCAATCAACTTTGCTGACTACGATTTTGGATTGCACTATACTTGTCCATTCTATACATCTATTTTGTATTTCCTTTCACGAACCTTCATTTTTTGTTGAGTTATAGCCGCATTTAGGAAACCGCTCGATTTTGAGTTTTCATGGGCCATCGATCAAACTTTTGTGAGTACGCTTGTGGATTACACTATAGTTGTGCATTCTATAAGCATATATTTTCTATCGCCTTTCACGAACCTTCATTTTTTGTTAAGTTATAGCCACATTTAGGAAACCACGCGTGTTTGAGTTTTCATACGCCATCGATCAATTTTGGTGACTACGATTGTGGATTGCATTGTAGTTGTCCATTTGCTACACGTATTTTCTATCGCCTTTTGAGAACCTTCACTTTTTGTTGAGTTATAGCCGCATTTAGGAAACCGCTCGTATTCGAGTTTTTGTCGGAACGATCAACATTGGTGACTACGATTGTGGATTATGCTATAGTTATTCATTCTATACAAGTATTTTCTATCACCTTTCACAAACCTTCACTCTTTGTTGAGTTATAACCGCATTTAGGAAACTGCTCATATTTGAATTTTTTTGTGCCATCGATCAACTTTGGTGACTACGCTTGTGGATTACATTGTAGTTGTGCAATCTATACACGTAGTTTCTATCGCCTTTTGTGAACCTTCATTTTTGTTGAGTTATAGCCGCATTTAGGAAACCGCTCATGTTTGAGTTTTCGTGGACCATTAATCAACTTTGGTGACTATGAATGTGTATTGCACTGTAGTTCTCCATTATGTACATGTATTTTCTATCGCCTTTTGTGAACTTTCTTTTTTTTCAGAGTTATAGTCAAATTTAGGAAAATGCTCATGTTTGAGTTTTCGCGGGCCATCAATCTGAGTAGACCTAGATCGTCCTATTTTTTTACCAACATGCAAAAATCCCTCAAAATAGAATCTAGGAAACAATTTTTTGTGGGAAAATAAAAAAATATTGGTTTTATATGCTCTCATGTGCTAAAAAGATCCAAATCATCTATTTTTTCAAACAAATATTTTTTCTTCAAAAAGATATATTTTTTTGAAAAGTAGAAGCAGTAGAGATAACAGAAACAAATTTTTGAATCTTTTTATGAAAAATCTGACAAATGGGCTTTCTAGAGAATGTCGTTCTGAATAGACCCAAATCGTCCTCTTTTCAAAAATAGAATCTGCAAAACAATTTTTTTTGCAAAATAAAAAATATAAGTTTTATAGATGTTCGTGTGCTAAAGAAACCCAGATCGTCCATTTTTTGAAAAAATAAGTTCTTAAAAAAGATAGATTTTTTTGAAAAGTAGAAGTAGTAGAGGTGACATAGGAAAATTTTTAAATCTTTTTATGAAAAATGGGATAAATGGGTTTTGTAGACAATGTCATTCTAAGTAAACCCAAATCGTACCTTTTTCGAAAAACTAATATTTCACCAACATGCAAGAACCCCTCAAAAATAGAATCTATGAAACAATTTTTTTTGGGAAAATAAAAAATATGGGTTTTATAGGTACTCGTGTCCTGAAGAGACCTAGATCGTCTAGTTTTTGAAAAAATACGTTGTTCTCGAAAAAGATAGATTTTTTTGAAAAGTAGAAGTTGTGGAGGTAACAAAGGCAAATTTTTTGAATCCTTTTATAAAAAATTTGAGAGATGGGTTTTGTAGAGAATGTCATTCTGAGTAGATCCAGATCGTCCTTTTTTCGAAAAACTAATTTTACAACAACATGCAAGAACCCCTCAAAAATAGAATCTATAAAACATTTTTTTGGAAAAATCGAAATATGGTTTTTATAGGTGCTCGTGTGCTAAAGAGACCTAGATCGTTCATTTTTTGAAAAAATAAGTTATTGTTGAAAAAGATAGTTTTTTTTTTGAAGTAGAAGTAGTAAGGGTAATAGAGGTAAATTTTTTGAATCTTTTTACGAAAAATTTAATAGATGGGTTTTGTAGAGAATATTGTTATGAGTACACCTAGATTGTCCTTTTTTCGAAAAACTAATTTTTCACCAACATGCATGAACCTCTCAAAAATTGAATCTACGAAATAATATTATTTCGGAAAATTGAAAATATGGGTTTTATAGGTGCTTGAGAGCTAAAGAGACCTAGATCATCCTTTTTTCAAAAAAAAAAATTGATTTTGAAAATGATAGTTTTTTTTTAAAGTAGAAGCAGTAGAGGTAATAAAGGCAAACTTTTTGAATCTTGTGATGAAAAATCTAAGAAATCGGTTTTGTAGAGAATATTGTTCTGAATAGAACCAGATTGTCCATTTTTCACCAACATGCAAGAACCCTTCAAAAATAGAATATCCAAAAACAATTTTTTTTGGGAAACCAAAAAGTATGGGTTTTATAGGCGAGTCTCGTGTACTAAAGAGACCCAGATTGTCTGGGTTTTGAAAAAATAAGTTGTTATTGAAAAAGATAGATTTTTTTAAAAAGTAAAAGCCGTGGAGGTAACAAAGGAAATTTTTTTGAATCTTTTTATAAAAAATATGAGAGATGGGTTTTTTAGAGAATGTCATTTTGAGTAAACCCAGATCATCCTTTTTTCCAAAAACTAATTTTTCAACAACATCGAAGAACCTCTCAAAAATAGAATCTACAAAACAATTTTTTTGGAAAAATCAAAATATGGTTTTTTATAGGTGCTCGTGTGCTAAACAGACCCAGCTCATCTGGCTTTTGAGAAAACAAGTTATTCTTGAAAAAGATAGTTGTTTTTTCAATGTAGAAGTAATACAGGTAAATTTTTTGAATCTTTTTATGAAAAATCTAAGAAATGGGTTTTGTAGAGAATGTTGTTCTTAGTAGACCCAGATCATCCTTTTTTCAAAAAACTAAATTTTCACCAACATGCACGAACCCCTCAAAACTAGAATCCACCAAACAATATTTTTTGGGAAAATCAAAATATTTGTTTTATAGGTCCTCGTGTGCTCAAGAGAGCTAGATCGTCCATTTTTTGACAAAATAAGTTGTTCTTGAAAAAGATAGAGTTTATTGAAAAGTAGAAGTAGTAGAGGTAACAAAGGAAAAAAAATTGAATCTTTTTATGAAAAATTTGAGAAATTGTTTCTGTAGAGAATGTCGTTCTAAGTAAACGCAAATTGTCCTTTTATCGAAAAACTATTTTTTCACCATCATGCAAGAACCCCTCAAAAATAGAATCCATGAAACAATTTTTTTTTTAAAATCAAAATATGGGTTTTATAGGTGCTCGTATGCTAAAGAGACCTAGATCGTCTGTTTTTTGAAAAAATAAGTTGTTTTTGAAAAATATAGATTCTGTTTAGGAGTAGACGTAACAGAAGCGATTTTTTTAAATATTTTTATGAAAAATATGAGAAATCTGTTTCACAGAGAATGTTTTTCTGAGTAGACCCAGATTGTCCTTTTTTCGAAAACCTAATTTTCACCAACATGAAACAACCCCCAAAAAATAGAATCTACGAAACAATATTTTTTGGTAAAATAAAAAATATGGGTTTTATAGGTGCTCATGTGCTAAGGAGACCTAGATCATCCGTATTTTGAAATTATTTGTTCTTGAAAAAGATATATATTTTTGAAAAGTAGAAGTATTAGATGTAAAGAGGCAAATTTTTGGAATCTTTTTATGAAAAATCTGAAAAATAGGTTTTGTACAGAATGTCATTTTGAGTAGACCTAGATTGTCCTCTTTTTGAAAAACTAAATTTTGACCAATATGCAAGAACCCCTTGAAAATAGAATCTACGAATTTTTTTTTTTTGGAAAATTGAAATATGGGTTTTATTGGTGCCCGTATGCTAAAGAAACCCAGATCCTTTGTTTTTTCAAAAAATAGTAGTTATTAAAAAAGTAGAAGCAGTAAAGGTAACAGAGGTAAACTTTTTGAATCTTTTTATGAAAAATTTGAGAAATAGCTTTTGTAGAGAATGTCGTTTTGAAGAGACCCAAATCATCCTTTTTTCAAAAAACTTATTTTTCATCAACATGCAAGAACCCCTCAAAAATAGAATCTACGAAACAATATTTTTTGGGAAAACAAAAAATATGGGTTTTATAGATGCTCATATTGTAAAGAAACCCAGATCGTCTGTTTTTTAAAAAAATAAGTTGTTCTTCAAAAAGATAGATTTCTTTGTAAAGTAGAAGCAATAGAGGTAATAGAGGAAATTTTTTTGAATCATTCTATGAAAAATTCTATACACGTGTATAAAACCCATATTTTTAATTTTCCCAAAAAAAATTGTTGAGTTATAGCCACTCTTGGTAAAACGCTCGTGTTTGAGTTTTTGTGGGCCATTGATCAACTTTGGTCTCTACGATTGTGGATTACACTGTAGTTGTGCATTTTATACGCGCATTTTCAATCACCTTTCGCGAACCTTCATTTTTTGTTGAGTTATAGCCACACATAGGAAACTGCTCGTGTTTGAGTTTTCGTGGGTCTTCGATCAACATTAGTGACTACGATTGTGGATTGAATTGTAGTTGTCCATTCTGTACGCATTTTTTCTATCGCCTTTTGCAAACCTTCATTTTTTGTTGAGTTATAGCTACATTTTGGAAACTGCTCAAGTTTGAATTTTCATGGGCCATCGATCAAATTTGGTGACTACACTTGTGGATTACATTGTAGATTTTGTTGGCCATCGAGTTTTATTTTTCAATGGTCATCGATCAACTTTGGTGACTACGATTGTGGATTACATTGTAGTTGTGCATTGTATACGCGTTTTTTCTATTGCCTTCCGTGAACCTTCATTTATTGTTCAATTATACCCGCATTGAGGAAACTGCTTGTGTTTGAGTTTTTCATAGGCCATTCATCAACTTTGATGATTAGAATTGTGGATTACATTGTAGTTGTCCATTTTGTACATGTATTTTTTACCACCTTTCGTGAACCTTCATTTTTTGTTGACTTATAGCCGCATTTAGGAAACCGACCGTGTTTTATTTTTTTTGGGCCATCGATCAACTTTCGTTAATATGATTATGGATTACACTGTAGTTGTGCATTCTAGATGTATATTTTTAATCGCCTTTGAGGAACCTACATTTTTTGTTGAGTTATAGCCGTATTTAGGAAAACACTCATGTTTGAATTTTCGTGGGCCATCAATCAACATTTTTAACTATGATTGTTGACTACGATTTTGGATTACACTGTAGTTGTGCATTCTATACGCGTATTTTCTATCGCCTTTTGCTAACCTTCATTTTCTATTGAGTTATAGCCACATTTAGGAAACCGCTCGAGTTTTAGTTTTTGAGGGCCATCAATCAACTTTGGTGACTACGCTTCTAGATTACACTGTAGTTGTGCATTCTATACACGTATTTTCTATCGCTTTTCACGAACCTTCATTTTTTGTTGAGTTATAGCCGAACTTAAGAAACCGCTCGTGTTTGAGTTTTCGTGGGCCATCAATCAAATTTGGTGAGTACAATTGTGGATTGCACTATGGTTGTCCATTCTATATGCGTATTTTCTATCGCCTTTAACAATCCTTTATTTTTTGTTGATTTATAGCCGCATTTAGGAAATTGCTCGTGTTTGAGTTTTCATGGGGCATCGATCAACTTTGGTGACTACGTTTGTGGATTGCACTGTAGTTTCCAATTCTGTACGCATATTTATAATCACCTTTCAGGAACCTTCATTTTTTGTTGAGATAAAGCCGCATTTAGGAAAACGCTCATGTTTGAGTTTTCATGAGCCATCGATCAACTTTGGTGACTACGATTGACGATTACACTGTCTTTGTGCATTGTATATGTGTATTTTCTATCGCCTTTCTCGAACATTCACTTTCCGTTGAGTTATAGCCTCACTTAGGAAACTAGTCGTCTTTGAGTTTTCGTGGGCCATCGATCAACTTAGGTGACTACAATTGTGGATTGCACTGTATTTCTCCATTTTTTACTTGTATTTCCTTTCACCTTTCGTGAACATTCATTTTTTTTTGAGTTATAGCCACATTTAGGAAATCACTCGTGTTTGAGTTTTCATGGCCCATCGATCAACTTTGGTTAATACGATTGTGGATTGAACTGTAGTTGTGCATCATGAATGCTAATTCTCTATTGCCTTTCATGAAACTATTTTTTTGTTGAGTTATAGCCGCATTTAGCAAACCACTCATGTTTGAGTTTTGGTGGGCCATCAATCAAGTTTGGTGACTACAATTGTGGATGGAACTGTAGTTGTGCATTATGTATGCATATTTTCTATCGCCTATCGCAAACCTTCATTTTTTGTTGAGGTATAACCGCACTTAGGAAACCGCTCATGTTTGAGTTTTTGTGGGCCATCAATCATCTTGGGTGACTATGATTGTAGATTGCACTGTAGTTGTGCATTATGAACACTAATTTTCTATTGCCTTTCGTGAACCCTCATTTTTTGTTGACTTATAGCTGCATTTAGGAAATTGCTCATGTTTGTGTTTTTGTTGCCCTTTGATCAATTTTGGTCACTACGCTTGTGGATTACACTATAGTTGTGCATTATATATGTTTATTTTCTATTGCCTTTCGTGAACCTTCATTTTTCGTTGAGTTATAGCCACACTTGGGAAACCGCTCGTGTTTGAGTTCTCGTGGGCCATCGATCATCTTTGGTGGCTGCGATTGTGGATTGTACTGTAGTTGTGCATTATGAATGCTAATTTTTTATCAGCTTTTGTGAACCTTCATTTTATGTTGACTTATAGCCACATTTAGGATACCGCTCATGTTACAATTTTTGTGGCCCTTCGATCAACTTTGGTGACTAATCTTGTGGATTACACTGTAGTTGTGCATTATAGATGTGTATTTTCTATTGCCTTTCACGAACCCTCATTTTTTGTTGCATTATAGCTGCATTTAGGAAGCCGCTCATGTTTGAGTTTTTATTGGCCATAAATCAACTTTAGTGACTACAGTTGTGGATTTTCCTGTAGAAGTCCATTCTGTCACCATATTTTTAATTGGTTTTCACGAACCTTCATTTTTTGTTGACTTATAGCCGCATTTAGGAAACTACTCGTGTTTGAGTTTTTGTAAGCCATCGATCAACTAGGGTGACTACACTTGTGGATTACACTATAGTTGTGCTTTCTATTTGCGTATTTCCTATTTCCTTTCATAAACTTTCATTTTTTGTTGAGTTATAGCTGCATTTAGGAAAATGCTCATGTTTGAGTTTTTGTGGGCAATTGATCAAACTTAGGAAAACACTGTAGTTGTGCATTATATATGCGTATTGTCTATCGCCTTTTGCGAACCTTCAATTTTCGTTGATTTATAGCTCCACTTAGGAAGCTGCTCGTGTTTGAGTTTTCATGGGCGATTGATCAACTTTGGTGACTATGATTGTGGATTGTGCTTCGGATGTCCATTTTGTATTCATATTTTCTATTGCCTTTCGTGAACCTTCATTTTTTATTTGAGTTATAGCCGCATTTATGAAACAGCTCGAGTTTCAATTTTCATGGTCCATCGATCAACTTTGGTCACTACTTGTGGATTACACTGTAGTTGTGCATTCTATACGTGTAATCCACAAATGTAGTCACCAAAGTTGATTAATGGCCCACAAAAGCTCAAACACGAGTAATTTCCTAAGTGCGGCTATAACTCAAGAATAAACGAAGGTTCGCCAAAGGTGATAGAAAATACGCTTATATAATGCACAACCATAGTGAAATCCATAAGTGTAGTCACCACAGTTAATCGATTGCCCACAAAAACTCAAACTCAAGTAGTGTCCTCAAAGCAGCTATAATTGAACAAAAAATGAAGATTCATGAAAGGCGTAGAATATACACATTTAGAATGCAAAACTACAGTGTAATCCACACGTGTAGCTAACAAAGTTGATCGATGCCCCATGAAAATTAAAACTCAAGCGGTTTCCTAAATTTGAGTATTAACTCAAGAAAAAATGAAGGTTCGTGGAAGGTGATAGAAAATACGAGTACAAAATGCACAACTACAGTGTAAACAACAATCGTACTCACCAAATTTGATCAATGTCCCATGAAAACTCAAGCACGAGTGGTCTCCTAAATGTGGCTATAATAACTCAACAAAGAATGAATGTTCACGAAATGCGGTAGAAAATACACGTAGAAAAGGGACATCTACAGTGAAATCCATAATAATACTCACTAGAGTTGATTGATGGCCTAAGAAAACTCAAACATGAGCAGTTCCCTAAGTGCGGCTATAGCTCAACGATAAATGAAGATTCGCGAAAGGCAATAGACAATAGGCATATAGAATGTACAACTATAGTGTAATCCACAATTGTAGTCATGAAAGTTCATTGATGGACTCAAACACGAGTGCTTTCCTAAATGCCTCTATAACACAAGAAAAAATAAAGGTTCGTGAAAGGTGATTAAAAATATGGGTACAAAATGCACAACTACAGTACCATCAATCCACAATCGTAGTCACCAAATATGATCGATGGCCAAAAACAACTCAAACATGAGTCGTTTCCTAAATACGACTATAACTCAACCAAAAATGAAGGTTCATGAAAGACGATAGAAAATACGCATATAGAATGCACAACTACAATATAATCCATAATCGTAGTCACCAATGTTCATTAACATCCCACGAAAACTTAGACACGAGCGTTTTCCTTCATGCGGCTATAACTCAACAAAAAATGAAGGTTCGCGAAAGGCAGTTAAAAACATGCGTACAAAATGTAGAACAACATTACAATCCACAATTGTAGTCCCCAAAGTTGATTGATGGCCCACAAAAACTCAAACACAAGCGTTTTCCTAAATATGGCTATAAGTCAACAAAAATAGAAGGTTCATGAAAGGTGATTAAATATATGCATATTAAATGCACAACAATACTACAATCCACAATTGTTGTCACCAAAGTTGATTGATGGCCCACAAAAACTCAAACATGAGCGGTTTCATAAATGCAGCTATAACTCAACAAAAAATGAAGGTATGCAAAAGGCAATAGAAAATACGCATACATAATGCACAACTACAGTGCAATCCACAATCGTAGACACCAAAGTTGATCGATGGCCCACAAAAACTCAAACGCGAGCGATTTCATAAGTGCGCCTATAACTAAACAAAAAATGAAGGTGCACAAAAGGCAATATAAAATACGCGTAGAGAATGGACAACTACAATATCCACAATCGTAGTCACCAAAGTTGATCAATGGCCCATGAAAACTCAAACACGAGCTTTTACCTAAATGCAGCTATAACTCAAGAAAAATTAGAGGTTCGCGAAAGGCGATTAAAAATATGCATACAAAATGCACAACTACAGTACAATCCAAAATCGTAGTCACCAAAGTTGATCAATGGCCCAAAAAAACTCAAACATAAGCGGTTTCTTGAATACAGCTATAGCTCAACAAAAAATGAAGGTTCACGAAAGGTAATAGAAAATACATGCATAGAAAGCACAGCTACCATGTAATCCACAATCATAGTCATCAAAGTTAATTGATGGAACACGAAAAGCCAAAAGCGAGCAGTTTCCTAAATGCGGCTATAACTCAACAAAAAATGAAGGTTTGTGAAAGGCGATAGAAAATACGCATACAGAATGGAAAACTATAGTGCAAACCATAATTCTAGTCACCAAAGTTGATCAATGGCACAAAAAAACTTAAACTCGGGTAGTTTCCTAAATGCTGCTATAACTCAACAAAAAATGAAGATTTGTGAAAGGTGATACAAAATACACGTACAGTATGGACAACTATAATGCAATTCACAAATGTAGTCACCAGAGTTGATAGATAGCACACGGAAATTCAAACATAAGCATTTTGCTATATGCGGCTATAACTCAACAAAAAGATAAGGTTTGTGAAAGACGAGTAAGAATATGTGAACAAAATGCACAACTACAGTAAAATCCACAATTGTAGTAACCAAAGTTGATTGCTGGCCCACAATAACTCAAACATGAGTCATTTTCCAAATGCGGCTATAACTCAGCAAAAAGAAAGCTTCACAAAAGCTAATAGAAAACACGTGTGTAGAATGCACAACTATAGTGTAATCCACAATCGTAGTCACCAAAGTTGATTGATGGCCCACGAAAACTCAAACTCGAGCGGTTTCCTAAATGCGGCTATAACTCAACAAAAAAATAAGGTTCACGAAAGGTCATAGAAAGTACACGTACAGAATGGACAACTATAGTGCAATCCATAATCGTAGTTACCAAAGTCGATAGATGGCCCAAAAAAACTCAAACAGGAGTGGTTTTCTAAGTGCAACTAAACTCAAAGAAAAATGAACGTTCACAAAACGTGAGAGAAAATACGCATATAGAATCCACAACTACAGTATAGTCCACAATCATAGTCATCAAAGTTCATTGATGGTCCATGAAAACTCAAACACGCATGTTTTCCTAAATGCGGCTATAACTGAACAAAAAATGAAGGTTCGTGAAAATCAATGAATATTTTGCATATAGAATGCAAAACTACATTCCAATCCACAATCATAGTCACCAATGCAGCTATAACTCAGCGAGATATGAAGGATTGTGAAAGGCGATAGAAAAAATGCGTACATAATGGACAACTCAAGTGTAATCCACAATCGTAGTCACAAAAGTTAATCGATGGTCGATAAAAACTCAAACACAAGCATTTTACTAAGTGTAGCTATAGCTGAATGAAAAATGAATGTTTACGAAAGGCGATAGAAAATATGCGTATAGAATGCACAACTACAATGCAATCCACAATCGTAGTCACCAAACTTGATTGATGGCCGAAGAAAACTTAAACACGAGCGTTTTCCTAAATATGGCTATAACTTAGTAAAAAATAAAGGTTCATAAAAAAAGATAAAAAATATACATATATAATGCACAACTACAATACAATCCACAATTGTAGTCACCATAGTTGATTGATCGCCCACAAAAACTCAAAAATGAACGGTTTCCTAAATGTCGCTATAAGTCAACAAAAAATGAACGATCAAGAAAGGTCATAGAAAATACGCGTATATAATCCACAACTACAGTATAATCCAGAAGCGTAGTCACCAAAGTTGAACGATGGCCCACAAAAACTCAAATACGAGTAGTTTACTAAATGTAGCTATAACTCAACAAAAAATGAAGGTTCGCGAAAGGTGATAGAAAACTACTGTTCATAATGCGCAACTAAAGTGCAATCCACAATTGTAGTCACTAAAGTTGATTGATGCCCCATGAAATTTAAAATACGAGTGGTTTCCTAAATGCTCCTCTAACTTAACAAAAGATGTAGGTGTAACGAAAGGCAATGGACAATACGCGTACATAATGGACATGTACAATGCAATCCACAATTGTGGTCACTAATGTTAATCGATAGCCCACGAAAACTCAAACACGAGCGGTTTCCTAGATGCGGCTATAGCTCAACGAAAAATGAAGGTTCACAAAAGGTGATAGAAAATACGCGTACAAAATTGACAACTATAGTGCAATCCACATTTATTGACACCAAAGTTGACCGATGGCACATGAAAACTCAAACTCGAGTTGATTCCTAAATGCGGCTATAACTCAACAAAAAATGAAGGTTCATGAAAGGCAATAGAAAATACGCGTACAAAATGGAAAACTACAATGTAATCCACAATTGTAGTCACCAAAGTTGATCGATGGCCCATGAAAACTCAAAAACGAGTAGCTTCCTAAGTGCGGCTATAACTCAAAAAAAAATGAATGTTCACAAAAGGCAATAGAAAATATGCACAAAGAATGCACAACTACAATGCAATCCACAATCGTAGTCCCCAAAGTTGATCGATGGCCCACAAAAACTAAAACACGAATTGTTTACTAAGTTTGGCTATAACTCAACAAAAAATGAACGTTCGCGAAGGGCGATAAAAAATACATGTATACAATGCACAACTATAGTGTAATCTACAATTGTAGTCGCAAAAATTTATCGATGGCCCATATAAAACTAAAACACGAGCGTCTTCCTAAATGTGCCTATAACTCCACGAAAAATGAAGGTTCATGAAAGGTGATTATAAATATGCGTATAAAATGCACAACTACAGTACAATCCACAATTGTAGTCACGAAAGTTGATCGATTTCCCACGCAAATTCAAACACAAGCGGTTTCCTAAATGCGGCTATAACTCAACATTTACTGAAGGTTCGCGAAAGGCAATAGAAAATACACATACAGATTGGACAACTACAATGCAATCCACAATCGTAGTCACCAAAGTCGATCAATGGCCCATGAAATGTCAAACATGAGCAGTTTCCTAAATGCGGTTATAACTCAATGAAAAATGAAGGTTCACAAAAGGCGATAGAGAATACGTGTATAGACTGGACAATTATAGTGCAATCCACAATCGTAGTCAGCAAAGTTGTTTGATGCCCCATAAAAACTCAAATACGATCAGTTTCCTAAATAATGCTATAAGTCAACCAAAAATGAAGGTTCACGAAAAGCGATAGAAAATATGCATATAGAATGGACAACTACAGTGCCATCCACAGTCGTAGTCACGAAAGTTGATTGATGGCCAATGAAAATTCAAACATGAGCGGTTTCATGAATGCAACCAAGAAAAAATGAAGGTTCGTTAAAGGCGATAGAAAATATGTGCACATAATGGACAACTACAGTGAAATCCACAATCATAGTGACCAAAGCTGATCGATGGTCCACGAAAACTCAAACATGAGTGGTTTCCTAAATGCGGCTATAAGTCAACGAAAAATGAAGGTTCGTGAAAGGTGATTGAAAATACATGTATACTATGCACAACTACAATGTAATCCATAATCGTAGTCACCAAAGTTGATCAATGGCTAACGAAAATTCAAACACGAGTGTTTTCCTAAATGTGGCAATAACTCACAAAAAAATGAAGGTGCCTAACAGGCAATTAAAAATCTGCATAAAAAATGCACAACTACAGTACAATCCACAATCGTAGTCACAAAGTTGATTGATAGCCCTTAAAAGCATAAACATGATTGGTTTCCTAAATGTGGCTATAACTCAACGAAGAAAGAAGTTTTGCGAAAGACGATAGAAAATAACTGTACAAAATGCACAACTACATTGTTATCCACAATCGTAGTCACCAAAGTTGATTGATGGCCCACGAAAACTCAAACATGAGTGGTTTCCTAAATGCGGCAATAACTGAAAAAAAAAATGATGGTTCATGAAAGGCGATAGAAAATACGCATACATAATGGACAACTACAGTGCAATCTACAATCGTAGTCACCAAAGTTGATCGATTTCCACCAAAAAACTCAACCAAGAGCAGATTTCTAAATGTGGCTATAACTCAACGAAAAATGAAGATTCGTGAAAGGCGATAGAAAATACGTGTACATATTGGGCAACTACAGTGCAATCAACAATCGTAGTCTCCAAAGTTGATTGATGGCCCACGAAAACTAAAATATGAGTCTTTAACGAACCTTCATTTCTTGTTGAGTTTTACTCGCATTTAGGAAACCACTCATGTTTGAGTTTTCAAGGGCCATCAATCAACCTTGGTGACTACGATTGTGGATTGTACTATAGTTGTGCATTCTATACACATATTATTAATCACCTTTCACAAACATTCATTTTTTGTTGAGTGATAGCCGCATTTAGGAAAATGCTCGTGTTTGAGTTTTTGTGGACCATCAGTCAACTTTGCTAACTACGATTGTGGATTGCACTGTAGTTGTGCATTATATATCAGTATTTTTAATGCCTTTTGTGACCCTTCATTTTTCATGGAGTTATAGCCGCACTTAGGAGACAGATTGTGTTTAAGTTTTCACGGACCATCAATCAACTTTGTTGACCAGATTTGTGGATTGCACTGTAGATCTGCATTATGAACTATAATTTTCTATAGCCTTTCACGTACCTTCATTTTTCTTTGAGTTATAGCCACATTTTGGAAACCAATCTTGCATTCTATACATGTGTTTTCTATCGCCTTTTGTGAACCTTCATGTTTTGTTGAGTTATAGGTGCATTTAGGAAACCGGTCATGTTTGAGTTTTTCTAGGCCAGTGATCAACTTGGGTGACTATGAATGTGGATTGTACTATTGTTGTGCATTTTATATGTATATTTTTAATTGCCTTTCACGAACATTAATTTTTTGTTGAGTTATACCTAAAGTTAGGAAAAAACTCGTGTTTGAGTGTTCATGGGCCATCCATAAACTTTGGTGACTAGGATAGTGGATTAAACTATTGTTGTGCATTCTATACGTGTATCTTCTATCGCCTTTCACAAACCTTCATTTTTCATTGAGTTATGGTTGCACTTAGGAAACCACTCGTGTTTGAGTTTTCGTGGGCCATTGATCAACTTTGGTGACTATGATTGTGGATTGCACTGTAGTTGTCCATTCTTAACGTGTATTTTCTATTTCCTTTCGCGCAAACCTTCATTTTTGGTTGAGTTAAAGCCGCAATTAGGAAATCGCTCGTGTTTGAGTTTTCGTGGGCCATCGATCAACTTTGGTGACTACGATTGTGGATTACGCTATAGTTGTGCATTCTATTCTACAGTGTAATCCACAAGCGTAGTCACCAAACTTGATTGATGGCGCATGACAACTGAAACATGAACGTTTTCCTAAATCTGGCTATAACTTGACAAAAAATGAATGTTCGTGCAAGGTGATTAAAAATAAGTGTACAAAATGCACAACCATACTACAATCCACAATCATAGTCACGAAAGTTGATTGATGGCCCCAAAAAACTCAACCATGAATGGCTTCCTAAATGTAGTTATAACTCAACAAAAAGTGAAGGTTTGCGATAGCCAACAGAAAATACGCATATAAAATGCACAACTATAGTGTAATCCACAATCGTACTCACCAAACTTGATCAATGACCCATGAAAACTCAAACACGAGCGGTTTCCTAAATGCTTCTATAACTCAATAAAAAATGATAGTTTGCGAAAGGCGATAGAAAATACGCATACAAAATGGACAACTACAGCGCAATTCATAACCATAGTCACTAAAGTTGATCGATGGCCCATGAAAACTCAAACACGAGCGTTTTCCTAAATGCGGCTATAACTCAAACACGAGTGTTTTCCTAAATGCGGTTATAAGTCAATAAAAAATAAATGTTTGTGAAAGGCAATTAAAAATATGTGTATAGAATGCACAACTATCCACCATCGTAGTCACCAAAGTTGATTCATGGCCACTAAAACTGAAACATGAGCGGTTTCCTAAATATGGCTATAACTCAACCAAAACTAAAGATTTGCAAAAGGAAATAGAAACTTATCGGTCATAATGCACAAATACAATGCGATCAACAATCATAGTCACTAAAAATGATTGATGGCCCATGGGAAGTCAAACATGAGTAGTTTCCTAAGTGCGGCTATAACTCAACAAATAAATGAAGGTTCGTGATAGGCGATAGAAAATACGCGTATAAAATGTACAACTACAGTGTAATCCAAAAGCGTAGTCACAAAAGTTAATCAATGGCCCACGAAAACTAAAAATCGAGTGGTTTCCAAAATATGGCTATAACTCAACAAAAAATAAGGTTCGTAAAAGGCGATAAAAAATATGCATAGAAAATGCACAACTACAATACAATCCATAATTGTAGTCACCAAAGTTGATTGAGGCCCACAAAACTCAAACAGGAGAGATTTCCTAAATGTGGCTATAACTCAACAAAAAATGAAGGTTCACGAAAGACAATAGAAAATATGCGTACAAAATGGACAAATACAATGCAATCCACAATCGTAGTCACCAAAGTTGGTCGATGGCCCACGAAAATCAAACAAGAGCGGTTTCCTAGGTGCAGCTATAACTCAAGAAAAAATGAAGGTACGCGAAAGGCAATAAAAAATATGCGTATACAATGCACAACTAGAGTATCATCGACAATCATAGTAAAAAATGTTGATCGATGGCCCACGAAAAATTCAAACATGAGTGTTTTCCTAAATGCAGCTATAACTTAACACAAAATGAAGGTTTGTGAAAGGAGATTAAAAATATACATACAAAATGCACAACTACAGTACAATCCACAATCATGGTCACCAAAGCTTATTGATAGCTCACAAAAGCTCAAACACAAGTAGTTTCCTAAATGCAGCTATAACTGAACAAAAAATGAAGGGTCATAAATGGCGATAAAAAACATGCATATAGAATGCACAACTACAGTTTAGTCCACAAGTGAAGTAAAAAAAGCTGATTGACGGTCCACGACAACTAAAACATGAGCGTTTTCCTAAATGTGGCTATAACTAAATAAAAAATAAAGGTTCCTGAGAGGCGATTTAAAATATGCGTACAAAATGCACAACTACAGTATAGCTATAATGTATAGAATGCACAACTACAGTGTAATCCATAATCATAGTCACCAAAGTTGATCGATGGCCCAAAAAAAATCAAACACGAGTGGTTTCCTAAATGCGGCTATAAGTGAACAAAAAATGAAAGTTCGCGAAAGGTGATAGAGAATACACATACAAAATTGAAAACTACATTGCAATCGACAATTCTAATCACCAAAGTTGATCAATGACCCACAAAAACTCAAACACGAGTGGTTTCCTCAATGCCAGTATAATTGAACAAAAAATGAAAGTTTGCAAAAGGCAATAGAAAATACATGCACAATATGGATAACTATAGTACAATCCACAATTTTAGTCACCAAAATTGATCGATGGCCCACGAAATCTCAAACATGAGCGGTTTCATAAATGCAATCCACAATCGTAGTCACCAAACTTGATTGCTGGCCCACAAAAACTCAATTATGAGTGTTTTCCTATGTCCGGCTATAAATCGACAAATAATAAAGTTTCACAAAAGGTGATAGAAAATACACATATAG
Source organism: Sequoia sempervirens (assembly GCA_007258455.2). NCBI lineage: Eukaryota > Viridiplantae > Streptophyta > Pinopsida > Cupressales > Cupressaceae > Sequoia > Sequoia sempervirens. The sequence goes on from VDFB02270651.1 coordinate 157,232,336, forward strand.
CATGCACAACTACAGTGCAATCCACAATCGTAGTCACCAAAGTTGATCGAGGTCCCACAAAATCTCAAACATGATTGGTGTCCTAAATGATGTTATAAATCAATAAAAAATGGAAGTTCATGAAAGCTGATAGAAAATACATATACAAAATGGACAACTACAGCGCAATCCATAATCATAGTCACCAAAGTTGATTGATGGCCCACAAAAACTCAAAGACGAGTGGTTTCCTAAATGCAGCTATAACTCAACAAAAAATGAAGGTTCATAAAAGACGATAGAAATCACGTGTACAGAATGGACAATTATAGTGCAATCCACAATCGTAGTTACCAAAGTTGATCGATGGCCCACGAAAACTCAAACAAGAGCGTTTTCCTAAATGTGGCTATAACTCAACAAAAAATGAAGGTTCCTAAAAGGTGATTAAAAATATGCATACATAATACACAACTACAGTACAATCAACAGTCGTAGTCATCAAAATTGACTTATGGCCCACAAAAACTAAAAAATGAGCGGTTTCCTAAATGTGGTTATAACTCACCAAAAAAGGAAGTTTCGCCCAAGGCAATTGAAAATACATGTATATAATGCACAACTAGAGTGTAATCCATAATCATAGTCAGCAAAGTTGATCAGTGGACACAAAACCTAAAACACGAGCAGTTTACTAAATGCAGCTATAACAAAACAAAAAATGAAGGTTCACGAAAGGCTATAGAAAGTACATGTACAATATGGACAACTACAGTGCAATCCACAATCGTAGTCACCAAAGTTGATCAATGGCCCATGAAACCTCAAAAATAAAGGTTCGTGAAAGGCGATAGAAAATACACATATACAAAGCAGAACTAGAATGTAGTCGACAATCGTAGTAAAAAATGTTGATCGATGGCCTACGAAAAATCAAACATGAGCGTTTTCCTAAATGCGGCTATAACTCAACAAAAAATGAAGCTTCCTGAAAGGCAATTAAAATTACGCATACATAATGCTCAACTACAGTGTAGTCTATAATCATAGTCACCAAAGTGGATCGATTGCCCATGAAAACTCAAACACGAGCGTTTTCTGAAATGCGCTATAACACAACAAAAATTGAAGGTTCCATAAGGTGATAGGAAATACGTGTATATAATGCACAATTAGAATGTAATAAAAAAGCATAGTCACGAATGTTGATCAACGGCCCATGAAAACTCAAACACGAGTGATTTCCTAAATGCAGCTATAAGACAACAAAAAATGAATGTTCGTGAAAGGCGATAAAAAATATGAGTACAGAATGGAGAACTATAGTGCAATCCACGATTATAGTAACTAAAGCTATTCGATGATGGCCCATGAAAACTCAAACACGAGCAATTTCCTAAATGCGTCTATAAATCAACGAAAAATGAAGGTTCGCAAAGGGGTTAGAAAATACAGATATAGAATTTATGATTACAATGCAATCCATAATCGTAGTTAGCAAAGTTGATTGGTGGCCCACAAAAACTCAAACATAGTGTTTCCCGAAATTTGGCTATAACTCAACAAAAAATGAAGGTACGTAAAAGGTTATAGAAAATACGTGTATAGAATGGACAACTACAGTGCAATTCATAATTATAGTCACCAAAGTTCATCAATGCCCCATGAAAATTGAAACACAAGCAGCTTCCTCAATGCGGGTATAAATGAAAAAAAAATGTAGGTTCGCGAAAAGCAATGGAAAATAAACATATACAATGCACAACTACAGTGTAATCCACAATCGTTGTCATCATAATTGATTGATGGCCATCAAAAAATCAAACACGAGTGTTTTCCTTAATGTGGCTATAACTCAATAGAAAATGAAGGTTCACAAAAGGTGATAGAAAATGCACGTACATAATGGACAACAATAGTGTAATCCACAATCGTAGTCACCAAAGTTGATCTATGGCCCAGAAAAACTCAAATATGATCGGTTTCCTAACTGGGGCTATAAATCAACAAAAAATGGAGTTACACGAAATGTGATTGAAAATATGCATATAAAATACACAACTATAGTGCAATACACAATCGTAGTCACCAAATTTGATTGATGGCTCATGAAAACTCAAACATGAGCAGTTTCCTAAATGGGGCTATAACTCAATGAAAATTGAAGGTTCGAGAAAGGTGATAGAGAAGACGCGTATAAAATGCACAAATATAGTGTAATCCGCTATCGTAGTTACCAAAGTTGATCGATGGCCCACAAAAACTCAAACATGAGCGTTTTCCTAAATACGGCTATAACTCAACAAAAAATGAAGGTTTGTGAAAGGTGATTAAAAATATGTGTACAAAATGCACAACCATAGTATAATCCAAAATCGTAGTCACCAATGTTGATTGATGGCCCACAAAAAACCAAACATTAACGGTTTCCTAATTGCAACTATAAATCAACAAAACATGAATGTTCACAAAAGGCGATAGAAAATACGTGTATAGAATGCACAACTAAAGTGTAATCCACAATCATAGTGACCAAAGTTGATTGATGGCCAGCAAAAACTGAAACACGAGTGGTATCCTAAATGCAGCCATAAGTAAACAAATAATGAACATCCGAGAAAGGCGATAAAAAATACGCATATACAATGCACAACTACAATTTAATCCATAAGCGTTGTCACCAAAGTAGATCGATGCCCAACAAAAACTCAAACTTGAGCAATTTCCTAAATGCATCTATAACTCAATAGAAAATGAATGTTCACAAAAGGCGATTGAAAATACATGTATAGAATGGAAAACTACAGTGCAATCCACAATGGTAGTCACCAAAGTTGATTGATGGCCCACAAAAACTCAAACATGAGTGGTTTCCTAAATGCTACTATAACTATAAAAAAAACGAAGGTTCGCGACACACGATAGAAAATATGTGTATAGAATGCACAACTACAGTGCAATACACAATGGTAATCATCAAAGTTTATGGATGGCCCACTAAAACTCAAATGCAAGCGATTTCCTAAATGCGGCTATAACTCAACAAATAGAGAAGGTTCGCGAAAGGCAATAGAAAATACGTGTATAGAATGCACAACTAAAGTGTAATCCATAATCATAGTGACCAAAGTTGATTAATGGCCAGCAAAAATTGAATCACGAGTGGTATCCTAAATGCAGCCATAACTAAAAAAATAATGAACGTCTGTGAAAGGCGATAAAAAATACGCATCTACAATGCACAACTACAATTTAATCCATAAGTGTTATCACCAAAGTTGATCGATGGCCCAAAAAAACTCAAACTCGAGTGGTTTCCTAAATGCGTCTATAACTCAACAGAAAATGAATGTTCACAAAAGGCATTTGAAAATACACGTATAGAATGGAAAACTACAGTGCAATCCAATATGGTAGTCACCAAAGTTGATTGATGGCCCACAAAAACTCAAACACGAGTGGTTTCCTAAATGCTACTATAACTCAAAAAAAAATGAAGGTTCGTGACACACGATAGAAAATATGTGTACAGAATACACAACTACAGTGTAATACACAATGGTAATCACCAAAGTTTATGGATGGCCCACAAAAACTCACATGCAAGCGATTTCCTAATTGCGGCTATAACTCAACAAATAGAGAAGGTTCGCGAAAGGCGATAGAAAATACGCGTATAGAATGCACAACTACAGTGTAATCAACAAGTGTAGTCACCAAACTTGATTGATGGCCCATGAAAACTCAAACTTGAGCGGTTTCCTAAATGTGGCTATAACTAAAAAAAAATGAAGGTTTACGAAGGGCGATAGAAAATACAAGTAGAGAATGGACAAATACTATGCAATCCACAATCGTAGTCACCAAAGTTTATCCATGGCCTATGAAAACTCAAATACAAGCGGTTTCCTGAGTGCAGCTATAACTCAACAAAAAATGAAGGTTTGTGAAAAGCAATAGAAAATACACGTCAATAATGGAAACTACAGTGCAATCCACAATCATAGTCAACAAAGTTGATCGGTATCCCATGAAAAATCAAACACGAGCGGTTTCCTAAGTGCATCTATAACTCAATGAAAAATGAAGGTTTGCAAAAGGTGATAGAAAATACGAGTATAGAATGCACAACTCCAATGTAATCCACAATTGTAGTCACCAAAGTTGATCAATGGCCCATGAAAACAAAAACACAATCATTTTCTTAAAAGAGGCTATAACTCAACTAAAATTGGAGGTTAGTGAAAGGCGATTAAAAATATGCATACAGAACGGACAACTATAGTACAATCAACAATTGTAGTTACTAAAGTTGATCGATGGCCCACAAAAACTCAAACATGAGCAGTTTCCTAAATTCGGCTATAACTCAACAAAAAATGAATGTTCATGAAAGGCGATAGAAAATATGAGTATAGAATGCACAATTATAGTATAATCCACAATAGTAGTCACCAAAGTTGATCGATGGCTTACAAAAACTAAAACACTAGCGCTTTCCAAAATGTGGCTATAACTCAACAAAAAATGAAGGTTTGCAAAACGCAATAGAAAATATGTGGGTAGAATGCAAACCTATAGTGTAATCCATAAGCGTAGTCACAAAAGTTGATCGATGGCCCATGAAAATTCAAACACGAGCGTTTTCGTAGATGCGGCTATAACTCAACGAAAAATAAAGGTCAGCGAAAGCCCATAGAAAAAAGACGTAGAGAATGGACAACTATAGTGCAATTCACAATCCTAGTCACCAAAGTTCATCAATGGCCCATGAAAACTCAAAGATGAACAGTTTCCTAAGTGTAGCTATATCTCAACGAAAAATGAAGGTTTACGAAAGGCGATAGAAAACACACGTATGGAATGCACAACTACACTCTAACAATCGTAGTCACCAAAGTTGATTGATGGCCACCAAAACTAAGACATGATCATTTTCCAAAATGCAGTTGTAACTCAACAAAAATTGAAGGTTCGTGAACCGCGATTAAAAATATGCGTACAAAATGCACAAGTACATTACAATCCATAATCGTAGTCACCAAATTTGATTGATGGCCCACAAAAACTCAAAAATGAGCGGTTTCCTAAATGCTGCTATAACTCAAAAAAAAATGAAGGTTCACAAAAGGTGATAGAAAATATGCGTATAGAATTCACAACTACAGTGTAATCCACAAGTGTAGTAAAAAAACTCATCGATGGCCCATGAGAACTCAAACTCGAGCGGTTTGCAAAATATGGCTACAACTCAATGAAAAATGAAGTTTCGCGAAAGGAAATATTAAATACATGTACGGAATGGACAACTAAAGTGCAATCCTTTTAGTACTCACCAAAGTTTATCAATGGCCCATGAAAAGTCAAAAACGAGCGGTTTTCAAAGTGCAACTATAACTCAACAAACATGAAGGTTCACGAAAGGTGATAGAAAATAAGCATATAGAATGGAAAACTAAAGTGTAATCCAAAATTGTAGTCACCAAAGTTGATCGATGGCCAACGAAAACTCAAATACGACCGGTTTCCTAAATGCGACTATAACTCAACAAAAAATGAAGGTTCACGAAAGGTGATAGAAAATACGCAAACAAAATGGACAACTATAGTGCAATCCACAATCGTAGTCACCAAAGTTGATCAATGGCCCATGAAATCTCAAACACGAGTGGTTTCCTAAATGCGGCTATAACTCGACAAAAAATGAAGGTTCACGAAAGGCGATAGAAACTACGTGTACAAAAGGGACAACTACAGTGCAGTCCACTATCATAGTCACTGAAATTGATCGATGGCCCACGAAAACTATAATACGAGCAGTTTCCTAAATGCAATAACTCAACAAAAAATGAAGTTTCATAAAACGATAGAAACTACGTGTGTATAGAATGGACAACTACAGTGACCGTTTTTCTAAATGCAGCTATAACTCAACAAAAAATGAAGTTTCATAAAAGACGATAGAAACTACGTGTGTATAGAATGGACAACTACAGTGACCGTTTTTCTAAATGCAGCTATAACTCAACAAAAAATGAATGTTCATGAAAGGAAATAAAAAATACGTGTAAAGAATGGACAACTATAATGCAATCCACAATCGTAGCTACCAAAGTTGATCGATGGTCCACAAAAACTCAAACAAGAGCATTTTCCTAAATGCGGCTATAATTCAACAAAAATGAAGGTTCCTGAAAGGTGATTAAAAATATGCATACAAAATGTAAAACTACAGTACAATCCACAATCGTTGTCATCAAAATTGATTTATGGCCCACAAAAACTCAAAAAATGAGTGGTTTCCTATATGCGGCTATAACTCACCAAAAAATGAAGGCTCACATAAGGCAATTGAAAATATGTGTACAGAATGGACAACTACAGTGCAATCCACAATCATAGTCACCAAAGTTGATCGATGGCCCATGGAAACTCAAACACGAGCAGTTTCCTAAATACGATAGAAAAATGAAGGTTCCTTAAAAGCGATAAAAAATACGCATACATAATGGACAACTATAGTGTAATCCATAATCGTAGTCAGCAAAATTGATCGATGGACCACGAAAACTAAAACACGAGTGGTTTCCTAAGTCCTACAACTCAAAAAAAAATGAAGGTTTGCGAAAGGTGATATAAAATACGTGTATAGAATGCACAACTCCAGTTTAATCCACAATCGTAGTTACCAAAGTAGATCGTTGACTCACAAAAACTCACACACGAGCGTTTTCCTAAATGTGACTATAGCTCAACAAGACATTAGGAGGAATTCACATAAAAAATTGGCCTCCTAAGGATCACATCATTAGTTTTTTAAGTTATCAAAAACCAACAAAAAGATGACATCAACTTGTACGGTGACATCATAAAAAATAAAAATAAAATTAATTATTTTATAAAATAAAACTTTCTAGAATCTTATCAATTAACATTTAAAGAAACTTTAAAAAATCATAAAAATCATTTATGAAGTGCTGCAAAAATTAAAAAATTCTTTAATTATTTTTAATAATTTCAAATATTCTAATATAAAAAAATTATTATCTTTAATTATTTTTAATAATTTCAAATATTCAATATTCTAATATGAAAATTTTATTGTTTTAAATTATTTGATGGCCTTTTATAAGGGTGCACTCACTTTATGTGATGCACTCCTCCTTTTAAGGAGGAGCGCTCACACTTAGCAGGCCCCCTTATTATATTAAACTTTTAAATATATTTTAAACTTTTAAAAAATATATATTTTAAACTTTTTAAAAAAATATATTTTAAACTTTTAAAAAATATATATTTTAAATATATATATATATATATATATTGAATGAAAGATAGTTTAAAAGGTTACTTTCTCTTTTTTCGAATTTTCATTATCTTTTACTTTGCCACTTTTTAAATAATTTAAAAAAACAAATAATGAAGAAAATAAAGTGAACTAGACTTTTTTAATAAATTATAATAGAAATATAAGTTACCAAACTTGAGTTTAAGAGTTTTTAAATAAAAAATAAATAATAAATAAAGCAAACTCAATTGTTTTTTAATAAATTATAATAGAAATATATGTTAGGTCACTTTTAAAAAATCATGGACATTAGTTTTTTAAGGAATTATAATAGAAACGTGTGTCCCCACTTAACTCATGTAGTTAAGTAATTTATATTTTTTATATTTAAATAATTTGTATTATATGAGATAATTTTTCATTTTTTTAAAGTTTTTTAGGAGGCCCATTTTTTATGTAAATTTCCCCTAATGAATGAAGGTTCGCAAAAGGTGATAGAAAATATGAGTATAGAATGCACAACTACAATGTAATCCACAAGCGTAGTCACCAATGTTGATTGATGGTCCACGAAAACTCAAATTTGAGCGGTTTCCTAAATGCGTATTTTCTATTGCCTTTCGCGAAACCGCTCGTGTTTGAGTTTTCATAGGCCATCAATCAACTGACTATGATTGTGGATTGCATTGTAGTTATCCATTCTGTAGGCGTTTTTTCTATCGCCTTTTGCAAGCCTTCATTTTTTCTTGAGTTATAGCAGCATTTAGGAAAAAGCTCATGTTTGAATTTTTCGTGGGCCATCGATCAACTTTAGTGACTACGATTGTGGATTACACATTAGTTGTGCATTGTATATGCGTATTTTCTATCGCCTATCACAAACCTTTATTTTTTGTTGGGTTATAGCCGCGCTTAGGAAATCGCTCGTGTTTGAGTTTTCATGGGCCATCAAGTAGATCAATGGCCCACAACAACTCAAACATGAGCTATTTTCTAAATGATGCTATGACTCAACAAAAAATGAAGGTTCGTGAAAGACAATAGAAAATACACATATAGAATGGACAACTACAATGCAATCCACAATCGTAGTCACCAAAGTCGATCGATGACCCACAAAACTCAAACACGAGAGGTTTCCTAAGTGAGGTTATCTTACTGAAAAATGAAGGTTCATGAATGGTGATAGAAATACGTGTATAGAATGCACAACTACAGTGTAATCCTCAATCATGGTCACCAAAGTTGATAGATTGCCCACAAAAACTCAAACACGAGCATTTTTTAATAAATGCGGTTATAAGTCAACAAAAAATAAGTTTTATGAAAGGAGATTAAAAATATGTGTATAGAATGCACGACTACAATATAATCCACAAGCGTAGTCACCAAAATTGATCAATGCCCCATGAAAACTCAGACACGAGCGGTTTCCTAAATGCGGTTATAACTCGAAAAAAATCAAAGTTTTGTGAAAGGCGATAGAGAATACGTGTACAAAATGGACAACTACAATGCAATCCACAATCATCGTCACCAAAGTTTATTGATGGCCCACGAAACCTCAAACACGAGCGGTTTCGTAAATGCGGCTATAATTCAACAAAAAATCAAGGTTCGCGAAAGGTGATAGAAAAAATGCCTAAAAAATAGAAAACTACAATGCAATCCACAATCGTTGTCTCCAAAGTTGATCGATGGCCCATGAAAACTCCAACACGAGAGGTTTCCTAAGTACGGCTATAACTCAATGAAAAAATGAAGGTTCACAAAAGGTGATAGAAAATATGTGAACAAAATGGAAAACCAAAGTGCAATCCACAATCGTTGTCTCCAAAGTTGATCAATGGCCCATGAAAACTCCAACACGAGTGGTTTCCTAACTATGGCTATAACTCAACGAAAAATTGAAGGTTCACGAAAGGTGATAGAAAATACGCATAGAAAATGCACAAATATAGTACAATCCACAATCGTAGTCACCATAGTTGATCGATGGCCCACGAAAACTCAAACACAAGCGTTTTCCTCAATGTGGCTATAACTCAATAAAAAATTAAGGTTCATGAAAGGAAATTAGAAATATGTGTACAGAATGCACAGCTATAGGAAAATCTGCAATCGTAGTCACCAATGTTAATTGACGACCCACAAAAACTCAAACATGAGCAGCTTCCTAAATACAACTATTACTAAAAAAAAAATGAAGGTTAGCGAAAGGCGATAGAAAATACATTTCTAGAATGAAAAACTATAGTGTAATCGACAATCGTAGGACCACCAAAGTTGATCAATGGCCCACAAAAACTCAAACACAAGCAGTTTCCTAAATGCGGCTATACCTCAAAAAAAAGTGAAAGTTCACGAAAGGCGATAGAAAATAAGTGTACAAAATGGACAATTACAGTGCAATCCACAATCGTAGTCACAAAAATTGATTGATGGCCCACAAAAACTTAAATACGAGTGATTTCCTAAATGCAGCAATAACTCAACAAAAAATGAAGGTTTACAAAAAGTGATAGAAAATATTCATATAGAATGCACAACTACATTGTAATCCACAAGCGTAGTCACCAAAGAGTATCGTTGGCCCATTAAAACTCAAACTCAAGTAATCCACAATCGTAGTCACCAAAGTTGATTGATGGCCCACGAAAACTGAAACACAAGCATGTAATTTAATGCGGCTCTAACTCAACAAAACATGAAGTGAAAGGCCATTAAAAATATGCGTATAGAATGCACAACTAAAGTACAATCCACAATCATAGTCACCAAAGTTGATCAATGGCACAAAAATACTCAAATATAAGCGGTTTTTTAAATGCGGCTATAACTCAACAAAAAATGAAGGTTCACGAAAGGCAATAGAAAATATGTGTATAAAATGGAAAACTAAAGTATAATCCACAAGCGTTGTCACCAAAGTTAATAAATGGTCCACAGAAACCCAAACATGAACGATTTCCTAAATGTGGCTATAAGTCAACGAAAAAACAAGGTTCGCGAAAGGCGATAGAAAGTATGCATACATAATGGACAAGTACAGTGCAATCCGCTATCATATTTTCCAAAGTTGATCGATGGCCCACAAAAACACAAAGACGAGAGGTTTACTAAATGGGGCTATAACTCAAAGAGAAAAGAAGGTCCGTGAAGGGCGATAGAAAATACGCATACAGAATTGACAACCATGAGGGTGATCCCACAATAGTGGTTTACAATTTTTGGCCAAACTGGACACTAACTTCTTTTTTTTTAACAAAATCTTCACATTCGAGCACCTATAGCGGTTAAACTGTGAGGAATTTGAAGATGATGCAAACTAGAGTCTTGTCACATTTTATTTGTAGATTCTAAAAATATTTTTTTCAAAATTTTTGGAATCAGATTGAACTCCTTTTTCCATCTCCCACGAAAATTGGTTTTTTTCAAAAAACAACATTTTAAAAAAGTGACGCACACCATATAACACATAACTTTTCTTCCTTGAAAGAAAAAATTATAATTCTTTCAAATTTAGATTTTTAACTCCGATATCTAGTGCTTCCACTTAGTTAGATAGTTTTTTATTGAATATTTTTTCTTTAATCAAGTCTCAAAGTCAAATCAATTACAATTTAGACATAACGCGACCGTATAACAAATAACTTTTACTCTATGTATCAAATTTTTTTATTTTTTTTTTGGTTGGATGAAGGACTCCAATATCTGGTGCACTCATATTTTTAAATTTTTTTTTTTATAATCTTCTATTTTTCCACGTGTGCAGAATAGAGAGTTTTGTTTTCGGTGAAAAACCTATATTTAATAAAACTTAAAAAACAAATAGATAATATAATCAAAACATATTAAAATTATATTTGTTGGATAGCTCATTTTGAGGGAAACCTGATACCAATTGGGTTTTTGAGATCTCCTCCATTTTCATTCTCAAATTGAGCTTTGAAGTGCAAAATTATGAGCAATTTTGGTGCCTAAGAGGATGTGGGTGAAAATAAGTGGGTTCGTTCAAACAACTGTTCGGTCGAACAAAAAAATCATATTCCCTCGAATGGGGATTCAACCAAACCATGGTTCGACCAAACCGTGGTTCGACCGAACCCATTTAACATACAATAAAAAAATAGATTTGAATGGGGTTCCGTCGAACATTCTAAACATGTTCGGTCGAACCCCCTCTATTAAAAATTAATTTCTAATATTAATATAAATATAAATGATATTCGTTTTAAATTATGACTTGAGAGAGAGATATGGAGGGAGTGGGAGAGAAAGGGAGAGTGGGGGTAGGAGGGAGATACTTGAGAGAGAGAGAGAGGGAGGGAGAGAAATAAAGGGTAGGGGGTATAAGGGTTTAGGGTTTAAGGGTTAAGGGTAAAGGTAGAAGGGAGAGAGGAGAGGGTGTAGGAGGGAGAGACTTGAGAGAGAGAAGGGGGGGAGTGGGAGAGAGATAAAGGGTAGGGGGAACCTAGGGTTGAAGGGTTAAGGGTAGAGGAGCTCAAGAGGGAGAGTGGGTAGGAGGGAGAGACTTGAGAGAGAGGGGGGGAGTGGGAGAGATAAAAGGTAGGGAGTAGAAGGGGTTAGGGTTTAAGGGTTAAGGGTAGAGGGGAGAGGGGGAGAGGGGGTAGGTGGGAGAGACTTGAGATAGAGAGGGGGGGAGTGGGAGAGAGATAAAGGGTAGGGGTTCTACAAAGGTTTAGGGTTTAAGGGTTAAGGGTAAAGGGGAGAGAGGGAGAGGGGGTAGGAGGGAGAGAATTGAGAGAGAGAGGGGGGAAGTGGGAGAGAGATAAAGGGTAGGGTTTAAGGGTTTATGGGTAGAGGGGTGGAGGGAGAGACTTGAGAGAGAGCAGTGGGGGGAGTGGAGAGAGATAAAGGCAGGGGTGAACATGGCTTAGGGTTTGCTGGGATAAGGGTAGAGGGGAGAGGGGGTAGGGCGTAGGAGGGAGAGACTTGCGAGAGAGAGGGGGGAGTGGGAGAGAGATAAAGGGTAGGGCTTAAGGGTTAAGGGTAGAGGGGAGAGAGGGAGAGGGGGTAGGAGGGAGAGACTTGAGAGAGATGGGGGGAGTGGGAGAGAGATAAAGGGTAGGGTTTAAGGGTTAAGGGTAGAGGGAAGAGAGGGAGAGGGGGTAGGAGGGAGAGACTTGAGAGAGAGAGGCGGGGAGTGGGAGAGAGATAAAGGTAGGGTTTAAGGGTTAAGGGTAGAGGGGAGAGGAGAGGTGGGAGGGAGAGAATTGAGAGAGTGGGGATTGGGAGAGAGATAAAGGGTAGGGCCTTGAAGGGGTTACGGGCAGAGGAGCCCTCAGAGGGAGAGTGGGTAGGAGGAGAGACTTTCAAGAGAGAGAGAGGGGAGGGGAGAGAGATAGAGGTAGGGAGTGTTGGGTTTAGGGTTTAAGGGCATGATAGAGGGGAGAGGGGGAGAGGGGCAGGGAGGAGAGACCTGAGAGAGAGGGGAGGGAGAGAGACAAAGGTAGGGGGTGTACATGGTTTAGGGTTTAAGGGTTAAGGGTAGAGGGAGAGAGGGAGAGGGCTAGAGGGAGAGACTGAGAGAGAGATAAAGGGTAGGGTTCAAGGGTTAACGGTAGAGGAGCTTGAGAGGGAGAGTGGGTAGGAGGGAGAGACTTTCAAGAGAGAGAGGGTAGGGAGTAAAAAGGTTTAGGGTTTAAGGGTTAAGGGTAGAGGGGAGAGGGGGAGAGGGGGTAGGAGGGAGAGACTTCAGAGAGAGGGGGGGAGTGGGAGTGAGATAAAGGGTAGGGAGTGTACAAGGGTTTAGGGTTTAAGGGTTAAGGGTAGAGGGGAGAGAGGGAGAGGGGATAAGAGGGAGAAACTTGAGAGAGAGAAAGGGGGGAGTGGGAGAGAGATAAAGGGTAGGGTTTAAGGGTTAAGGGTAGAGGAGCTCGAGAGGGAGAGTGGGTAGGAAGGAGAGACTTTCAAGAGAGAGAGGGGGAGTGGGAGAGAGATAGAGGGAAGGGGGTACAAGGGTTTAGGGTTTAGGGTTAAGGGTAGAGGGGGGAGAGGGAGAGGGGTAGGAGGGAGAGACTTGAGAGAGAGAAGGGGGGAGTGGGAGAGAGTGGGTAGGAGGGAGAGAGCTTTCAAGAGAGAGAGGGGGGGAGTGGGAGAGAGATAGAGGGTAGGGGGTACAAGGGTTTAGGGTTATAGGGTTAAGGGTTTAAGGGTTAGGGTTTATTTTTTTATTTGCATTGATTTATGTTTTATATATGTGTACAATCATTTTATAATTAGATAATACTTAATTTAAAATTTACATAGTTTCCCGTGGAAAAATTTGATGGAACTAATTATATAAGTTGTATATAAGTGTATATAAGTGTATATAAGATTCTTGAACTTAAGAATTCCATGAAACAAATATAAGTTGTATATAATTGTAATTTGGGAAAAATGATTTTAGAAAACTTCACTACGTTTCAAATAAGGATTGAAAGCATATATGTGGGTTTACATGCAGCCAAAAAAAGTGAGAGATGATGCTATCAAAGATTCTTGAACTAAAGAATTTTCCATGGAACAAATATGTACATATAATTCTAATTTAGGAAAAATGATTTTAAATAAATTCACTACATTTCAAATAAGGATTGAAAGCATATATATGGGTTTACATGCAACCAAAAAAAGTGAGAGATGATGCTATCAAAGATTCTTGAACTTAACAATTTTCCATGGAACAAATATGTACATATAATTGTAATTTACACAAAATGATTTACGACTATGTACAAGTTACTATAAGTTCTCATTTGAACATGTATCGGGTTACAAGTGAACTTGAAAACCATGGATATAATCTAAGTCAAAGATTCTGGTTCAGCCCACTCTTCAATAACATGTTGAATTTTTTGATGATCATGACTATCTAGTCTCCATTTTCTTCGGCCATGTGCATGAGGAACTGCATGAAGATGTAGAGTGGTAGCAATTATTAAGTGACTATATTGGTATACCTTGTTATCAGGTTGATAGTCAACAAAATGAATCTCATGCTGAACAACTTTGACTTGTTTTAGATATGTCCCTTGCACTACAACATAACCTGCATGGTAAACATGAACCTAAGGTAAGACATACGAACGTGTGCAACATTTTCATGCTAAAGGTTTGTAAAATATAGATTTAATGTTTATAATGTAATGTGCACATGTGAATACAATGTATATACAATTTTAAATTCAAACTCACCTATCAGAAATGACATTCCATCACTTGTTTCAGGTTCTGTTAGCTTATTCCTCTCTTCATAAATAATAGCTAACACCTTCGATGTTTCCAGGCTTTGCTATGACTGCAAAAACATCTCCTGTACACCAAATTTACTCAAAAAAATTCTAAAAAAATTAGAAATGTCTCTAAAGATCATTAACTAGATATATATAATATTTAAATTATTGAAAACTTACACATGTGTACCTTTTCTAACCAATCCTGAAATATGGTCATAATCAATTGAAATCAAAGTAATGTCTTCAAATCTTTCTTACTCATTTTCATCATATGTTTCTGAAACAACTAGTGGCACCGTATCCCATTTACCAACATATCCAAGTTCTTGATTGTTGCATGCATAATCAAAGTTTCCCTGAATGCACTCAGTGCAAAAACAAGAGTAATCCCGTGTGTCTAATATCCATCCATGGCGACTATTTGAACTCCTAACACAATGCAAAGATCTTGTTTTTTCTACCCTCTTGCATCCATGCATCGATCTTCTATCCACACCTAGATACATATGTACAACAAAAAACTTATGTGAACAAATATGTATATATATATATTTTAAATTTAAATAAATTAAAATTTTGATTTATTTAATGTAATTTATACATACCTGATATCTCCCAAAACACTCTATGTGGAATGTGTCGGTTTGTTCTTGAAGATGTGCCGACCACATTTGATGCAAAGTGTTTCTTGCACCATTCAACAACATCATGTGCATTGTCTAGACGATCTTCTGGATAACTCATTTGATGCTTTCTTAAAGCTCGTTTGATTCAAGCTCCTGCTCCATCATGCTCACCCTTTCCATGCCCACTCTCAAAAAAACTCCAAACATGTGGTATTTTGTAGATTTTATGATATCTACAAAGTGCATAGAATGGCCGTGAAGATTTGAATTGTGCCGCACATCCATCTGACCATACAAAATTATTTCCAATTTTTACACCCCTGCTTCTCAAATTCTCAAAAAATATTTTAAAGCAATGTTGGACAAAAAGTGTGTCATGCTCTTTATCATCGCTAATATAAAAGTGATTCTTTTCTTAATGGCTCGTTCTTCATCTGTACTCTCAACACCATCCAATTCTGATTGTGCATGTCGATAACACACATGAACCATAATAGTGATCTGCTTTGAAAAGTAATACTCTGATTGAATCTCCTTTTGATGTAGAAAGGAGTAATTTTCTGCAAAGTCAACTACTAATAGAACCGTTCCATGTGGGAAAGTATCTCTCAATGTTTGGAATTGGTGTGCTTGCCACTTAGTAAAAAAGAAATTATGTATGTATGGTCATATCAATTTTTGAAAATCTTCCATAAATTTTCCAATGGGAATCTCCTCTTCTACATAGTTCAACCTTGTGGATTCTTTCCCAAAATTTGTTTGCAACTTTACATACTTGTACCTGTGTCAGTAAAATATGTGAATAACTAATAAACCACACTTGATCAATGAAACATTACATCAAAGAGAATCCAAATAACTTGATCTATGAGAAATTGAAACAAATAAACTCTCTAAAAATAGTACTTACCTCTTGCAATTTACTGTCTTTGTTAGGTCAGTATCCTCAATTCTTGGAGGAAATTTAGCCAAATTTCCACATGTCTCACACAATTCCTTTTATGCAGTTTATTTGAGGTCCATTTTCATGATCACATAATATAGACTTTATGAACAAACTTGTCTGTTTAGGAGGTGCATTTTGAAACCCACATCTTTCTTCTCTCATCTTTCAAAACACCTGATAGTAGAGATCAAATTCAATATGATAACGAAAACAAGTTTAAAAACTTGTTTATCTTCACATAATATGGCTTTAACCTTTGAAACATTGTTTTCCCAATCTTTATATGAGGATATGCATTACAAAAGTTCATATACATCTCAAATTGTGTTATGTCTAGCCAATGTTTGATATGATTTTCATAAATACTAGGTCCAATCCTGTGTCTCATAAAATCTCTAGTATTCGATGATGGATGAGTCTGATCATGCCAAAAACCTAAGACCAAGTTCCTAACAACATCTTCAATCTTGTGAGAACGGGGAGCTCTACACATAATTGCCCAATTTCCTTCTAAACTCTCATCCAAAAAATCTCTTTTTCTCATATTTTATCAATGTGGTTCTACTATAACAAATTTCAGTTGAAAGTGCAGACATTTTTCTTTTTCTTGCTATATCTTGATGTACAATAGATGTCAACATCACCCTTCTTGTAGTGGCCTTATCCACTGATCGAGATCCTTTCCCAATTGAATCTAAACCCTTTTTAACATTTTGAACAATATCCTTTTGTAATCCCATGTGTTTCTTCTTATTTGATGTTGGATGAACACCCAACAATTGTAATGACTCTTTGAGCTCATCACGAAGAAGTAAACGTGATAACAATTGGGTTTTTTCAAGTGTATCAAGATGATTGAAATGATGATTCATCATTCCATTTACAGATTTAGTCATTGACCTCTTTCTCTTATTATAAGGCCAGTTGGCATAATATTTCAGTTTCTCCATATCCATTTGAAGTAAATGATCTAAATTTTTATGAGAAATTTGTTTCCCCACTTTCTCATCTAGTTTTATATGCTCATCCACACCAGTAGGAGGAAGTGATCCCGACCCCTTTCCAACATTGTTTGAACTTTTTCGTCCTCCCTATCTTCAAGGACCATGCATTCTTGAGCAGATTCATTTGATCCAATGTCTAGATTTGGCTCGACTTGAGCATGAAAACTTCCTGCTTGTCTAGATTTGGCTCGAGAAAAGTGAGAGATGATGTTAAATATAAGTGAAGTTTATGTATGCAAGAAAACAAACTGATAAAACATGATGAGCTATAAGTGAGAGAAGTTTGTGCTAGTTTTATATGCTCATCCATACCAGTAGAAGGTGGTGCAGGAGCACCTTGCTCACAAATGCCTTCAAAAGGCTAAATTTCAAAATTTGAATCTTTGAATGTAAAATGAATGTAAAATCATTTTAAAAGGTCTTGGGTGGTTATATTTTAATATATTTAAAGTCACTAAGGGGTTGGTTGAGTCATTTTGTTGCAAAAGTTGCAAAACATGTAAAATTGCAAAAGTGCAAAATGTGAACAAAAACAAGAATATGAAGGGTCAATTGGTTGTAAAGGGTAGTTAATTAGTTGGAAATGAAGGGGCAGTCATTATTTATGTTGTAAGCATCTATTTAAGCCTTGGAGAGTCGAACCAAAGGATGGCAATGTAAATTGGAATCAATTTTGTCAATTTCAATACCTTGTTTTGAAGTTTTAAAAGTTTTCTCCCTGTTTCCAAGCCTTGTACGGCCTATTACAGCCTGGAAACTTTGGGAAAGTAGTTTTATGGTGTATTTTATTGAATAAGCTTTCCATTGGTTCAAGTCTAATTCATTTTCATTGAGTACTAAGAAAGTTATGATGATTTTTGTGTAGGCAGATTATTCAGAAAACGTTTTTCAGAAATTGCAGTCAAAAAATATGTTGGTATGGACTTAAAACTTGGATATATGGAAAGATATTGATGTGGTGGAAAAAATTTATTTTTACCAGTAATTTTTTATACTGCCATTTAATGGGTTAAACAAGTCATTTCCTAAAAAATGTTCTGAACATAGGGTTTTTGGGGTTGCATACAAAAAAATGTAATTTCTTCTAATTTGTTTGGTGGAAACTTCTAAAAATTTGTGGAAAGATTCATTTTGAGGTGTTCTTACTATATCCAAGGTTTTGAAGAATTTTAATAAGGTTTTTTATGTTTTTGGTGATGTCCTAGGCTGCCCTAGTTGTTAAAATTGCATGTTTTGGGTGAATTTGAGAGGTTTCAAGGATGGAAAAGTGTGAAATCTTTTGGGGAAACAATTTTTGATGATTGTTTTTGTTTGTGCAGACATATTCTAGTATAATTGAAGGTGTGACAAGTTGGTATGAGGTTTAGAAAACCTACTTTCTACAAACCCTCATTGAATGGAGCTTTGTTCAAGCCTTGAGTATGGGTTTTTGTATTTGCTGCTTTAATAGATGATTTTTCTTGAGAAAGATGATTGAGTTGATGGTTTTATGAGTTGATTCAATGCTGCCTCTAGTTATTTGTGGTTTTGGAGTTGATTTGAGGGTACATGCTTTGTTATATTGGCCTCTTTCGAGCCTTATTTCTCAAGAATGAGTAGTTGAAATTGCCTCAAAGAAAGAGTATTATATTTCATGAACTAGGTTGGATGTTGTGAACCTTTGTCTCTGCATCAAAAGGAAGTGATCTTGACCCCTCTCCAACAAGAATTGTTCGAACTTGGGTCTCCTCCCTAACTTTAAGGTCCATGTGTTCTTCAACAAATTCGTTTGATCCAATATCTAGATTTGGCTCGACTCCAGCTTGAGGAATCCCTAGAGCATAAAACATAAAAATAATTTGAGAACATTGAAGTGATGAAAATTAAAGACCAAAGACACAAAACACAAATATTGAAACAAAAAGAATTGGCTTAAGGAATTGGAGTCAAGGATCATATAAACATTGCAACTTGCATGACCAAGATGACTTGAGGACATTTAAAAGTATTTATAGTCATTCAAGTGCAATGATGGTTAGAAACCTTCAAAGTAAAAGTCCTAAACAAACACTTGAGAGTGAGAGAGAGAAGAAACAAGAATGTACCTTGTTTGTTTCTATGATAATTTTCCAAGTTTTGGTCACGCCTCTTTTGTTCTTCTTTTGACAATTTTCATTGAGACACATTTTTTCTTTTTCTTTGTTGTCCCATTTTCTTCTTCAACTTAAAGATGACTCTAAACAAGTCCTCTACTAACTTAGTTAAACTATCCTCCAAATTTTTCCTTGATTGATAAAAATGAAAAGTTGTCGAGCTCCAATATTTGCCTCCTTGATAAATGTGCAAAAAAATCTCCAAAATCTGCGCTCCAAGTGAATCAAAATTATTCAAGTGCACATGGAATAACTAGATCCTAGTTTAAATGAATCAAGTAGTAAACAAACAAGTTATTTCATTGTGGAGTTTGTTGAACATATTTAATTCATAGGTATGCACAACATATCTAGTAATTTTCAAATTTTGTTAAAGTGTCAAAAATGTATATTAGAGGTATTTAATTTCAATTGAATTTTCTTAATTATATTTAAATTGAATTTCAAGTTAGTTGTCGAAAGTGTATAATAGAGGTATAATTTGAATTAAATTTTCTTAATTATATTTGAATTGAATTTCAAGTTACTTGTCAAAAACGTATAATAGCTCGATATAATTTGAATTGAATTTTCTTAAAATTATATTTGAATTGAATTTCGAGTTACTTGTCAAAAATATTATATCTTGTTCTCAACTCAATGGTTCATATTGTTTAAGTCATTTAAAAAAAAAAATTTATTGTGATCAACATGAATGAACTTAATTATAAAGTGGCATTGATTTCCCTAAAATTCTACTAGAGATCAAATGTATATTGAATATAAGGAAATTTAAGTTGTAAGAGATCATAAAATAAGAAAACATGTATGTATATTGAATATTTAAAGCAAATGCATACATATATTATGTGTAAACATGTTTAAACCATAAGCAATACATATAAACATAACACATATTATAAGCAAAGAGGAAAATGTATGTATATATCATATAAGAAAATATATGTACATATCATTGTAAATTAAAGATCATCAAATGTAATACTAAAGATCAACAAATAAGTCACATCAAATCTCAAGATCAATGTACAAATGCATGTAAAGATCAAAAATCTACATGTAATATGAATGTCTAAGTCAAATCAATGACAATGGATAAACAAGATAAATACACATTTTTAAATATCAATCTAGATCTATGCATACATAAATATATTGCATGTACATATACACGTGTGCTTATATAAAAATGTATTACATGTATTGACAGCAGATATCCATAGAGTCACATCGACCATGCACATATATGTACATAGCTAATATCTACATCAAATGTCATGCAATCATCTGATAATGATCAAACAAATAAGATCAAGTGACGAATGTCCATGATCTATATCCATATGCTATGTAGATGGCATCATGATGATCATCAGTAATAGTCTCAAATACTAAAGATCATCATGTATAAGCAAATGCATGTGGTAAAGATCAAAAATCTAGTGTGCATGGCCTAATATGAATGTCTACTCCTAGTCAAATGACTGTTTGAATGAGAACGGTCCTGCTCTAATGGATGTGCTGAGCCCTGCAAATAAAATTGTGTACAAGATGTGTTAAATACATATAATTTATTTTAAATAAATTTTATGAAAGTTATTTTTAAATGAACTTGTATTTTTAAATATCAATCTAGATCTATGCATACATAAATATATTGCATGTACATATACACGTGTGCTTATATAAAAATGTAAAACTTACATGTCCATTGACAGCAGATTCATCCATAGAGTCACATCGACCATGCACATGATATGGACCAAGGCTAAGAGTTATATGAGGTATGTCCACCTGTAACAATATATATACACACATATATATCAACTTACATCAATATCTAGTTAAATTTTTTTTTAAAAATAGTGAAAAAAGAATTGAAACATGCACATCATCTGATATCGGATGACCTAAGTCCTTTGAAACAGTCGCCTCCACCATATCCACCATACGATCAAGTGACGAATCAACATCTGCATCCATCTGATCTATCCCATGTTGTGCCATAAATGATGAATGTAGAGGACTATAAATGTGAGATGGCATCGGTGATGATGAACCAGAACCAATCAACATATCAGTAAAACCCATAGTCTGTGTAGCTGCCGTATGAACTATAGGTCAATCCTGATGCACACCAGTGCTCGGCTGAGAGTGATGGGATCCTAGAATTGAATGACCTCTACATCTCAAATGCTCTCTAACATGCTCTTTACCAATCCCATTACCTAATGCAATGTGGGCATATGCCTCCAACAGGTCCTCAGCCAAACAATGCAGAGTCATATGTGACATATCTCATGAAAGTGCATCAAGTTGTGTAGGAGTAGGGATGTTGGCCACTGTAAAAGGATCCATGGTGGTCCACTGTGCTGAAAATGGTGTGGATCAGGAATGTCTGGACATCAAATACTAACCTACATGATCATCAGATATCCTAGTGGTGGTAGCCACAATGTCACCTACAGTGTCAATTGCTTCCTTTTGGGAAGCAATGAAAACCTCATCTGCTATGGGGGCTAGAGCTGGGGTGAGAGCAGCAGACCTGTCACCAACCAATACCCTAAACACTGGGGGTGGTCTATCTGCTCGACGATAGGTGGCCCTATCAGCAATCCTACTATGCCCCTGACCAATATGGTGGAATGTCTAGGTAGTTAACTTTGAGGCCCAAATGGACCTCAGCATACAATTGCTGAACAAAATACAATGGAATCTGGTCATTGTTTGGGTATAGACCATGTGCTGCAAGAAATCATGGGTAGATCAATGAGGCCATAGCATGATTGACACATCTAGTGACACGGTATCCCCCAACCTTACACACATTTTGATAACATGGAAAACAAGTGGCTTTTATCATTTCTTTGGTGACACTATCATGTATTTTTTTAAGGGGAACGTCACTATGTACTTCTTCCTGCATGCAGGAAAGAATAACAGTCACTCTATATGGGGAATATGCACTAGTCCTCTCAAGTTCATCTTTTAGTTTTTCTAGACTATGCAATATTAACATGCATGGTTCACTATATATCCCCGGGTTTGCACCTTGTGCTAATGAATCTCTCATTTTTTTAATCTCATTACTATTATTTGTAAACAAAGAATCTGGCATAGGTGGAACATGATCTGCATTTTCCATGTTATATATATATATATATATATATATATATATATATATATATATATGCAGTACACCTAAAAGAGCAATGAGACTTTGGTAAATAACATATCTAGATAATGGGAATACAAATCTAAAATAGAACTTGTAATAATTCATCTACTTATCAACAATATTTTCATACCATTAACAATATAAAAACAATTGGAAGACAACTATAATCTATAACATAGCATCCTTAAATGGTTCAAATTTTAAATGAAAGGATGAAAGAAAGAATAAGAATGCAAATATTAGTATAAAATTATTTGAAAATAATTGGGGATAAAAATATTTAATCTAATAGTTGTTAACATAAATGAACTTCAATTATATAGCCAAGAACATCAAAAAATTATAGATTGGAAAGCAAAATAATAAGACATTTATCATATTTTTATATGTATAAAGTTTAGATACCATCAAACTATTTAAATTTATAGATTGCATAAAGCTATAAATTGAATCGTTAAAACTAATTTATTAAGAATCAAATCTAATAAAGTTTGACTTCATTGCATACTTGTTATAAATATCTCACTAATCCAACCATACATATTATATATGTTAAAAATATATATTTACCCTTAAATATATATACTTGTTATAAATATATATTGAAAGAAGATGAAGGTCCTTATTTACCCTTAAATGACATTTAAATTGGATATTTTAATGTTCAATATAATGAAGTGTTTAAAAAATGAAAGTGACAATAATATTGAAAATAAAAATGTTGAACATGAATGTAAAAATATTGTAAAATTTGATGGAACACCTATTGATAAGAGTAGCATCATAGAAGAAGAAGAAGAAGAAGAAATATATCAAAAATTTCTTGACTAATGTGGATATGAACCCTATGACATTGAAATTGAACTCAATAATGAAATTGTTGATAACAATGATTAAATTGATAGCTCACATGAACCAATGAAACTTAATGTGTCTCCAAATTACATAAGAAGAGAGAACCTTTGTGAAGAAGAAAAAGAAATTCAAAATCCATCTTTTTGTAATGAGTTTGTTAAAATCTAAAAACATTCAAGAACCCCAAAATGGTTTGAAATTGATGAGCCTAATAGAAATTATTGAAGGCAAGAGGTCATCACAAACCATTCGGTTGTGGGCTTCAAAAATTTTTAGTGAATGGTTTTCCAATAAGACATTAACCAAAAAATTCCATTTTTTTATACAATTACTAAAGATGTAAAAAATGAGACCTTTACTAAATAAATTTCAAAGATTCATGTAAACAAAAATCTTGAAAGAAATAATATTGTTGTTAAAGTTTTTTTTAATGCATTCAATTCTATTGTAAATAATAGTAAGGAAAAAGATTTTAAAAGAGTTGCTCATAGAGTAATAACATCATTAGTAAGAAATTAAAAAATTAAAAAGGCTCAATTATTAAGGTAAACTTGTTTTGAATTAAGCCTAAATCGTAAAACATTATCAAAAGTACTATCAATAAGATCATGATTAGAAATTCCTATTGAAAATCATACTTGGGCTTTTAGCAGTAGGCTTCCATGAGTCGATAAGAAGCTAATTAATAGCACAAAGGATGAAATTCAACAATTTTGGCACTCTAACTCTAGATTTACATATGAGGTTGGAAACAACATTTTTTATACTCTACCTAGGCCATGATTCTGTTATGAGTACGAAGAGTTTATGATAGAAATACATCCATTATTGTTGAGTTAAAAGTAGGTTAACTTAAAAATACATATAAATGTATAGAATATACATCGATGGCTATAAATTTCAAGGTGGGGAGGTGTTATAATATTAAATGCTTTCATTGTTTAGTTAGTTTTAATCAATGTTGAATGATTTATTAAACATTTTTTTAATATTTAAATGTAGGTGTTTTGGGGAGTAGCAGTGATAGATCTAGCTCATTGAGAAAGGATATAGGTAGAGAAGAGGAGTGACCTTGACAAGGATTGAGACATGGATCACCTCAGGGTGGTAGAGATGAGTGGAACATATCCATAGAGAAGGATACGCTAAGAGGATAGATATAGGAGACAAATACATTAGGGGCACCTTTTTAGTTATGTGTATGCTCTACAGAGTGGATTTACTCATGAGTGCTTTGATCTATTTGAAGACACATTTGTATGAGAACATAGATAATATGATATGGGAACTATTAGTTGTGTTGATGATGGGTGTTATATTTTATGTGTATGTTGATGATGTGCATGATATATAGTTATATTTCTTGTATTTGGATGCTCATAGGTATGGATGTTCATGAATTTTATGTGTATGTCTAATGGTGGCATGTGGAAGGATAAATATGGCTATTGAAAACTTTACCATTATCTTGACAACTAATTATGGCTATATGATTATCTTATTGTAATGAACCTAAGTTAATTCGATAGATATTAGTGAAGTTGAATTAGAAGCATGGATTGTACTTTATTATACACATTTTATGTTTAAAAATATGGGTCTAATTTTTAAGATATTGAAAGTTAGTTAAACTTCTTCAATAGTATATCCAAGGTATAGGGATATATTAGTGGTAGGATTAGTGTAGGATAAAAAGGAGAATGTATAAAGAGAGGAAGGTCTAGAAAGGTAATGACATGGTAATGGAAGGAGAAGTTACACTATAAGGTTATATTTTCATAGGATAAGGAGGAATGGTATGAAGAACATATATATATATATATAGGATAGTGCTAGTAGTAACAATGGTGTGAACATATATAAAAGGATGGGAGAGAAGAAAAATACTAGTAGAGAGAAAGGCGGTAGGACATGGGTGGTGGATCCCACGGAAGTGGTAACTATAGTATGATAAGAGGAATCATTATAAGAGGATGAAGGGGTAGATGGATGCATAGAGGGTACAACATTACTAAAATCCATTAGAGTGGTAATATTATGAATATTATTAATTCCTTAAGGATAGCCACCTAATACATTATATAAATTACTAGCCAATGAGTGAGGATATTTAGGGTGGAGAGGTGCATCAATACGTAATTATCAATTTAGGAAAATATCTTGTTTAGCAACATATGTACCTAAATAATAGTCTTGATCATTATTTTTCATCTTATTTAATGTGGCTCTTTATATGGTTGTCATTAGCTATTATATCAAAAAATGATTCAATCATCATTTTATTTGCTAGCCATATTATCTAGTTAAGATGAAAACTCCATAAAAAAAGATTTTAAAGGATATTAATTTAACTAGATAAAAGATCAAGGAAAACACTCTCAAACATGCAATATACCCCAATTTCTTAGACATTGCATATTTCCTAATAATGTGTGCAACTAAAAAATAATATGTAATGAATGGATGTAGGTGATAATAATTAAATAATCCTAATTGAACTAGGGTTGTCCCTTTTATATATTTAGGAAGTTGTAAGAGCATTGTATGAAATTGTAAGATGGGAATTACTTATGAAATGTTATATGACACATAAGAGAATAAAAAAGGCGGGTTACACTAGAATATTGATTAGAATTATGAAAATCATCATGATCATCTTAAATAATGGGTTTGAATATGTCAAAAATGGAATGTCGGTTATGAGGAGGATTTGAATTTTTTTGACAAGATGTAAAGCATTTTCTAAATACATCCTATAAACCAAGTCAAGGAATATGGTGTTGGAATTTGTGCCAAATTTGGTGCCATTTTTAGGTCATTATTTTGGCTCATGGCTTTGGTACACCACACTTGGTTTATGGTTTAAATTTTTCCTATTTATGGGTGCTTGAGATGGAGAAAGCATAATGATTTTATAGGTATCATCATGCTACTAGAAATTACTCCATATGAATCACATGTTGATGATACTACTATAAGGGTATGCACATGAATATTTTATTGTAAATGATATTATTATCAAATAATATAATTGGTTCATGTTTTTGGTTGTGGGATTTTTCTTCCAAGAGGATTTTCCCATGTACATAATTATGTTATAAATTTATAATTTATACATTTTTCTTGTAACTAAAATTAAATCTATTTTGCATATTTATCTCTTGATAGGTTAATATGGGAAGTGTTTCCACACCTCAAATTCCTTTTAAAATACTATCCAAGTCTTAATCTGTTTACATCCTCTATCTTATTGTGCAATACCTACCTACCACCAAAAATGTGTAGAGATGGACATTTTTAATGTTACAAATGATACAATTTGTGGTTCTATTTGAGCTTCATAACTTTATACTATTTGTTTCCATATGCTATTAAGTTCTTATATATGTTTCACTTGGTCTTTCCATTTAGGAGCAGGCTCTCCATAGCTTTGATTGTTGAAATGGGAAGGCATATTTCATTTACACATAAGACATAAAAATATATGTAAAATGGGGAAGCAAATCCAATTTGAATTCAACAAATTTGAAAATGCTTTTAAAACTTCCAAACAAATCCAATTTGAACTCAACAAATTTGAAAAAAATTGCATCTAGGGTTTCAAAATTTAACAAATAAATGCATTTTGAACTCTCAAAAATTTGAATTTCAAATACCTAGTGCTTGGTGTGCAAGTCGAGTTGATGAAGTTTGGAGAGATGAACTTGAGGTTGTGTTCACTGGAAAGAATATGTCAGTTTGCTCGCAGTCACGGTCTCGGTTTGCCACACGTAGGAAAAGCAACTGGTAAATTTATAAAGTGAAAATGACAGTCGAAATGAGAATGTTTTTGTTTTTTTGTCATATTTAAGGGGGTTCGGTCGAACCCATTTAAATATGATTATTTTTATTTACAGTTTGTGGGTTCGGTCTAACCAGTGGTTCAACCGAACATATGTGTTCGACTGAACCCATAATGATGTTTGGTCGAACCATTGGGTTCAATCGAACCCCTTGAGTTTGTGGAAAAGAAAAAAAATGAAATTTTCTTCCTCATATAATTTGTAAACCACTATTCTAAAGCCACCCCACAGTGCAATCCTCGTAGTCACCAAAGGTGATCGATGGTTCATGAAAACTCAAACACGAGCAGTTTCCTCAATGCGGCTATAACTCAAGTAAACAATGAAGGTTCGCGAAAGGTGATAGAAAATATGTGTATAGAATGCACAATTATAGTGTAATCCACAATCATAGTCACCAAAGTTGATCGATGGCCCACAAAAACAGAAACACCAGCATTTTCCTAAATGCGAATATATCTAAAAAAAAATGAAGTTTCATGAAAGGCAATTAAAAATATGCATACCGAATGCTCAACCATAGTACAATACAGAATAGTAATCACCAAAGTTGATTGATGGCCCACAAAAACAAACACATGAGTGGTTTAAAAAATGCAACTATAACTCAACAAAAAATGAAGTTTCACCAAAGGCGATAGAAAATACATGTATAGAATGAACAACTATAGTGTAATCCAGAAATCGTAGTCACCAAAGTTGATTGATGGCACACAAAATTTCAAATATGAGCGGTTTCCTAAATACGGCTATAACTTAAGAAAAAATAAAGGTTCACACAAGGGGATAAAAAATATATGTACATAATGTACAACTAAAGTACAATCCACAATCGTAGTCATCAAAGTTGATTGATAGCCCACGAAAACTCAAACATGAGCGTTTCCCTAAATTATAACTCAACAAAAAATGAAGGTTAGTGAAAGTTGATTAAAAATATGTGTACAGAATGCACAACCATAGTACAATCCGCAATTACGGTCACCAAGTTGATCGATGGCCCCCAAGAACTAAAACATGAGTAGTTTCCTAAATGCAACTATAACTCAACAAAAAATGAAGGTTTGCAAAATGCGATAGAAACTGCACAACTACAGTGCAATCCACAAGCGTAGGCACCAAATTTCATCGATGGCCCACGAAAAGTCAAACTCAAGTGATTTCCTAAATGCGGCTATAACTGAAAAAATTTACTCAGAATGACATTCTCTACAAAACCCATTTCACAAATTTTTCATAAAAAGTACCTCAATGGCTTCAACTTTCTAAAAAATGGACAATCTAGATTTACTCAGAGTGACATTCTCTAAAAACCCATTTTCTCATATTTTTCTTAAAAAGATTCAAAAAATTTACCTCTGTTACCTCTACTACTTCTACCCTTTGAAAAAATCTATATTTTTCAAGAAATACTTATTTTTTCAAAAAACAGACGATCTAAATCTCTTTTGCACATGAGCACCTATAAAACCAATATTTTTTATTTTCCAAAAAAAAATTGTTTCCTAGATTCTATTTTTTAGGGGTTCTTGTATGTTGGTGAAAAATTAATTTTTTGAAAAAAGGATGATTTGGGTATACTCAGAACGACATTCTCTACAAAACCCATTTCTCAGATTTTTCATAAAAAGATTCAAAAAATTTGTCTGTGTTACCTCTACTGCTTCTACTTTTTGAAAAAAACTATATTTTTCAAAAACTTTTTTTTTAAACGGATGAACTGTGTCTCTATAGCTCTCGAGCACCTATAAAACCCATATTTTTGATTTTCCCAAATAAAATTCTTTCATAGATTCAATTTTTGAGGGGTTCTTGCATATTGGTGAAAAATTAGTATTTTGAAAAAAGGACGATCTGGGTCTACTCAGAACGACATTCTCTACAAAACCTATTTCTTAGATTTTTCATAAAAAGATTAAAAAATTTACCTCTATCACCTTTATTTCTTCTACTTTTAAAAAAAAACTATCATTTTAAAGAATAAATTATTTTTTCAAAAAACAGATGATATGGTTCTCTTTAGCACACAAGCGCCTATAAAAACCATAAAAAATTGTTTCATAGATCCTATTTTTGAGGGGCTCTTCCATGTTGAAAAATTAGTTTTTCAAGAAAAGGACGATCTGGGTCTACTCAAAATGGCATTCTCTACAAAACCTGTCTCTAAGATTTTTCATTAAAAGATTCCAAAAATTTGTCTTTGTTACCTCTACAGCTTCTACTTTTCAAAAAAATCTATCTTTTTCAATAAAAACTAATTTTTTCAAAAACTGGACGATCTGGGTCTCTTTACAACTTGAGCATCTAAAAGCCCATATTTTCGATTTCCCAAAACAAATTGTTTCGTAGATTCTATTTTTGAGGGGTTCTTGTATGTTGGTGAAATATTAGTTTTTCGACAAAATGACGATCTGGGTCTACTCAGAATGACATTGTCTACAAAACCTATTTATCCCATTTTTCATAAAAAGATTCAAAAAAATTTCCTATGTTACCTCCCCTACTTTTACTTTTCAAAAAAATCTATCTTTTTCATGAACTTATTTTTTCAAAAAATGAACGATCTAAGTCTCTTTAGCACATGAACACCTATAAATCTGATATTTTCAATTTTACAAAAAAATTGTTTCGTAGATTCTATTTTTGAGGGCTTCTTGCATGTTTTTGAAAAGGAAAAAATAGGTTTTACAGGGACCTGAAACCACAAAGTTTAAACAAACAAAGATAGAGCAAAAAAAAGTTTGAACAAACAGACAGCTGTCCCAAAAAGGAAACGACAGCAAAAAAGAGACAATAGGGTCCAAAAAAAGACTGCCAAAAAGCCAGAAACAGCCACAACAGCACTAATCCAAGATGTTCATCAGCTCCTCGGTTTCCTTTTCAACTTCACTCATATCCTGTAATCCCTGCTTGAGGATTTGAACCATATGTGGAGAAGCAGGGGCCTTCCTCTTCGTGTTAGCCCTGGTGCGAGTTGAAATCCCTTCAACAACAGCACTGCTACAACCTCTGTCCGCATCCAAGTTCACGACCAGCGATCCCTTTTGATTTTTTTCCAACTTTTCCACCATAGCATTAATAATAATGGTGTTGTGCCTGGCAATTTTATGATTATGCACCACAGTGGCCCTAATATTTTGTCCTATCTTGGACATATTGCTCTCCAGCCTAGTCAATCTTTCCTCCTGCAACTGTTGTCTTTTCTCCGTTAAGGGGGTGTCTTGCCCATCAATCTCATTACGGCCCCAGCTGACCTTCTGCTCCAACTCCATTACTCTATTGCTGAGATCTCTATTATGACCATTCAAATCACAAAATTCCTTCTGGGCCCACTTAAGAACAGTGAAAATGCCATTAGTATTTTTTTCGCCACACTCATAATGTCCTTAGGCCTGAAGTTACTCGGGGCAGAAGTAATTTCATCCAGATTCAGAGATCTTTTAGGGGTATTAAGAAATCGTCCAGACGTAGGGGCACTAGGGGACGACTCTTTACTGTCCATAGGTTTTTCAGAATGAATTTCCAGAGAATTCCCAGAGTACTAAACCAATTTCATAACCGAGGTTCCTTTAAGCCCAAAGACCAAACCGGTAGGGCAACCAGGTGAAGGCTAGGGATTAAGACAAGATGGCGGAGTGGAACCCGGGATAGGGCAACCAAGCGGAGGCTGGGGATTAAGACAAGACGGCGGAGCAGAATCCACAAGGATATTTTGACAAGAAAGGGACTGGGGAGCAATGGTTTTAGAATCAACAGCAACAAAAGCAAGAGGGGCCAGAGGATCGTTCTCCCTGCTACTTTCCGTATCCTCCTCGTCCAAATCCCCAACAGTAACATTTTAGGCAAAGCGGGTAAATTTTGGAAATGCTCAAAGATGAGCCTGACAAGACCAGGGTGAATAATAGAAATCCGCCTAGGGTTTCTTTCAACTTCATCAAGGCAATTCTTCAGAGAAGAGAACAAATAAAAAGGTAAAGAGATACGAACCTTGTGACGAAAGTGGTTCAAAATGGCAAAGTGATAACCATACACCCTGGTGAAGCGCCCATCAACCGTGAAGGGCTTCTTGCATGTTGGTGAAAAATTATTTTTTCAAAAAAAGGATGATATGGGTCTAATTAGAATGACATTCTCTACAAAACCCATTTCCCATATTTTTCATAAAAAAGATTCAAAAAATTTGCCACTGCTACCTCTAGTGCTTCTACTTTTAAAAAAAATCTATCTTAAAAACATTTTTTTTTTAAACGGACGAGCACCTATAAAACCCATATTTCAATTTTCCCCCAAACAAATTGTTTTGTAGACTCTATTTTTTAGGGGTTCTTGCAAGTTGGTGAAAAATTAGTTTTTAGAAAAAAGGATGATCATTTCTATAAAAACTCAAACATGAGCGGTTCCCTAAATGCAGCTATAACACACCAAGAAATGAAGGTTCATGAAAGCCTATAGAAAATATGTGTACAAAATGGACAAGTATAGTGTATTCCACAATTGTAGTCACCAAAGTTGGTCAATGGCCCACGAAAACTCTAACACGAGCAGTTTCCTAAATGTTGCTATAAGTAAACGAAAAATGAAGGTTCGCAAAAGGTGATAGAAAATACGCATAGAGAATGCACAACTACAGTGTAATCCAGAAGCGTAGTCACCATAGTTGATCGATGGCCCATAAAAACTCTAACACGAGCGGTTTCCTAAATGTGGCTATAACTCGACAAAAAATGAAAATTCGCGAAAGGCGATAGAAAATACGAGTATGTATTGCACAACTACAGTGTAATCCACAATCATCGTTATGAAAGTTGATTGATGGCCCTTGAAAACTCAAACACGACTGCCTTCCTAAATGCCACTATAACACAACAAAAAATGAAGGTTTGTGAAAGGTTATTAAAAATATGCACATAGAATGCACAACTATAGTGTGATCCACAAGCGTAGTCAACAAAGTGTTTCGATTGCCCACACAAACTCAAACATGAGTGGTTTTATAAATCCGGCTATAACTCAACAAAAAAGAAAAGGTTCATCAAAGGAAATAGAAAATACGCGTAGAAAATTGACAACTACAGTGCAATCCACAATTGTAGTAACCAAAGGTGATTGATGGCCCACAAAAATTCAAACATGAGCGCTTTCCTAAATGTGGCAATAACTCAATTAAAAATGAAGGTTCGTGAAAGGCAATAGAAAATACACGTCCACAATCATACTAACAAAATTTGATTGATGCCCCATGAAAACTCAAATACAAGCTGTTTCCTAAATATGGCTATAACTCAACCAAAAACAAAGGTTCACGAAAGGTGATAGAAAATATGCTTATTGAATGCACAACTACAGTGTGATCCACAATCGTAGTCGCCAATCTTGATTGGTGGTCGACAAAAACTCAAACACGACTGTTTTCCTTAATGCGCCTATAACTCAAAAAAAAATGAATGTTCGCGAAAGGCGATTAAAAATATGTGTACAAAATGCACAACTACATTACAATCTACAATTGTAGTCATCAAAGTTAATTGATGGCCCAAAAAAACTGAAACATGAGCAGTTTCCCAAATGCAGCTATAACTCAACAAAAATGAAGGTTCGCAAAAGGCAATAGAAAATACGTGTATATATAGTGTAATCCACAAGCGTAGTCACCAAAGTGGATCGATGGCCAAAAAAACATCAAACATGAGCGATTTTATAAATGTGGCCATAACTCAACAAAAAAATAAGGTTTGCGGAAGGCAATAGAAAATATGCGTACAAAATTGACAACTATAGTACAATCCACAATTGTAGTAACCAAAGTTGATCGATAGCCCATGAAAACTCAAACATGATTGGTTTCCTAAAGGTGGCTATAACTCAACGAAAAATGAAGGTTCATCAAAGGCGATAGAAAATACGCATACATAATGGACAACTAAAATGCAATCCACAATCGTACTCACAAAAGTTGATTGATGGCCCACGAAAACTCAAATACAAGCAGTTTCCTAAATATGCCAATAACTCAACCAAAAAAAAAGGTTTGCGAAAGGCGATAGAAAATACGTGTATAGAATGCACAACTACAATATAATCCACAATCATAGTCACCAATGTTGATTGATGGCGCACGAAAACTCAAACGCGAGCGAATTCCTAAATGCGACTATAACTCAACGAAAATGAAGGGTCTTGAAAGCCGATTGAAAATACACGTACATACTATGCACAACTACAATATAATCCATAATCGTAGTCACCAATGTTGATCAATGGCCCGAAAACTCAAAACAACCATTTTCCTAAATGTGGCTATAACTCAACAAGAAATGAAGGTTTGTCAAAGGCAATAGAAAATACGCGTACACAATGGACAACTATTATTGACTACGATTGCGGATTATATTTTAGTTGTGCATTCTATATGCATATTTTTAATCGCCTTTCACAAACCTTCATTTTTTTTTACTTATAGCCGCATTTAGGAATATGCTCATGTTTGAGTTTTTGTGGGCCATCTATCAAGTTTGGTGACTATGATTGTGGATTACACTATAATTGTGCATTCTATATGCATATTTTCCATTGCCTTTTGCGAACCTTCATTTTTCATTAAGTTATAACCACACTTGGGAAACCTCTCGTATTTCAGTTTTTGTGGGCCATCGATCAACTTTGGTGACTACGATTGTGGATTGCACTGTAGTTGTCTATTCTATACATCTATTCTCTATGACCTTTCACAAACCTTCATTTTTTGTTGAATTATAGCATCATTTAGAAAACCGCTCATGTTTCAATTTTTGTGGGCCATCGAACTACTTTGGTGATTACGATTCTGCATTGCACTATAGTTCTACATTATAAACGCTAGTTTTCTATCGCCTTTCATGAACTTTGATCGCCCACAAAAACTCAAACATGAGCGATTTCCTAAATACAGCTATAACTAAACAATAAATGAAGGTTCACAAAAGGCAATAGAAAATACGCGTATAGGATGCACAACTAAACTGTAATCCACAAGCGTAGTCACCAGTGTTGGACGATGGTCCATAAAAACTAAAACACGAACGGTTTCCTAAATGTGGCTATAACTCAACAAAAAATGAAGGTTCACAAAAGGC